>OY987255.1:76810254-77129023 GCA_963920725.1 Rhamphomyia laevipes | reverse complement strand
ATATATATATATATATATATATATATATATATATATATATATATATATATATATATATATATACATTAAGTAGGTATCCGTATCAAAATATGTATTTAGCACTAAACTCTTACATTTTTAATTAATTTATACAAAAAAAAAAGTTTTGTTAATTATGAAAACTTGTTGGAACCTTTTTTCATTGCAAGTTAAAGGTTAAACTCCTAGAAAATTTAAACTAAAATAATTTATTACAAAATTAACACTTGTCGAAATTTGGAATACAAAAAAAAAAACACCACAAAGAGAGAATAGTAAATGTAATAAAATACTAAAATAGTTCTCTAACCATACTTTTAAAATTTTCTCTGGATAATGTAATATACAATGCACCATAGATAGAGTTGAATATAGTGATGAATTTAGAAATAGGCTCATGTTGTCCATAGTTAGTTCTATGGAATGGCGGATAAAATATTTAATTTATTCTTAAACTAATTGATTTACATAATTCGCTGAAAATTACACTTAAGTCGATATTTGTACTCTTTCATATTTTTCAATATGAATTGAGTAAACTGGATATTCTAAAATTGATCTCACTAAAGAGCAATATAATGTTTTTAATGTATATGGGTCTTTGAAGTCTTTAGCATTTCTATAAATAAATCCAAGCATTTTAAATGCTTTTGAAATTATATAATCTAAGTGAACATTAAATGATATTTTAGAATCATAATATACACCAAGAATTAAAAAAATTTCAAGTTCTTCTAGAACAGTACCATTTATTGTAAAACTTTTTTGAAATTTTGCACGCTTCCGCGAAAACAATACAACTTTACACTTTGAAACATTTAGCTCTAGTCTAGATAGTTATTATTTGCCCAATTAACTAAAGAGTTTATATAGTTAAGATCATGAATATTATGTATTAATCGAAATATTTTAAAATTATCAGCAAACCCCAGGGAACTTGAAGATCCTGTAAAAAGTTCAATATCATTTACAAATAAAGTGCAAATTATAGGAGCTATATGGCTACCTTGGGGAAGACCTGAAACAGCTTTAATTTGTCACGACTTATAATTTTGAACTTTTATAATCTGAACTCTATTCTGCAGATAAGATTCATTCTACATTATTAATGTGGACCTACAGCAAATGTGTGCATTATGCATTGTACTTATATACATATTTGTACGAAAGTACTTATAATTTCGGGTTATGCACATTTATTAAATATTGGAATGTGCATAATAGGCTAAATAGCACATTTGGTTGCTATTATATTTTTCCCAAGAAAAAGTGCTATTTTGCTGGCTCAAGCAGATATTAGAATTCATAAGAATTATTGTAATGTTAAATACAAACAACACTGTAATTAGTTTTAGGGTATAAAAAGAGCTGTAATGAAATAAATAAAATCACTTATTTGTCAACCAGCTAACTGTGTTTAACTCCTTAATTGGCTACTCGCTATTAAGACTAAACTAACTTGCTGAAACCAACTGGCATTGGCTCTAATAGCTAGGTCAGATTAACTATAGGCTATCCGTTGTAGTTATTGGTAAGAAGCACATAAGACAAAGTAAAAGCTATAATAAGATATAGCAAGTCCTAGGTATATAATAGCAAGTCCTAGGTGAGTTACTGTATAGTATAGGTACCGAGCAACGTTGGGCAGAGGACCAGCCAACGTTACAATTTATTGTAAATCTATGTAAATTTATACATTAAACATTTGTAATTTTATTGCCAATTACGGTTGGTATCGCAAAACTTTATTACTTTACAATTAAAAAAAATATTTTTCTATCCTTAATTTATTAGAGAATCGTACATTATTCGCAATGGCGACTGTATTAATGTTTTAATTTTTAATACATTATCCCCTATTGTTTTTCTAACAAGTATAGTTGAATTACGAACCAAAACATAATACATTTAATATTTAATTTCAAATATTTTAATTAGGCTTTGAAGGTGAACATAAAGTTGTTTTAAGAGTTACTTTAGAACTACACTGATTAAGTTTTTTTTTATTTTTTTAGTTTACATATAAAAAAAATCTAAATTAAACCTTTTTATAAGTAAATGTTTTTAAAAATATATGCACACTTATAATTTGTAATTAGGATTATAATTACCAATGAGTAAAGCGGGATTTTTCATTTTTTTATATAAATTATTTTTTAAATTCTTCAATAATATATTTAATTTCGAAAACAAAAATATTTTCTGAATTAAATATTTTTATTTAACTATAATTTCTATAAATAATTTCCTAGTGCCCATTTTTTCGTGTGCGCCTTTATCACTGAACCACTATGTAGATACAATGAATAATGTATAATTTTTTATTTAATATATTACATTTACCAAAGATGGTGGAAATTATTAATAATTACTGGCTTAAGTTTAGTACGCTAGTCATATGAAGTGAAATTTTAACGCGATCTCCAAAGCACTCCAAAGTCTGCGGTGAAATAGTCGTGAACAAGTTGTGAAAAATAGACAGGTTAATTTAAAATTTTAATTACCCCTATGATAGAAGTCGACTCGACTCTCGCCTCGCTAGTCGCCACTCGACTCGTGTCTCGCCTCGTCATTCGACTCGACCGACAATTAATTTGGTATGATGTAAGTCGCCTCGCTATTAGGCGAGTCGAATGTTAAAAAAAACGGCAACTCGTTGCTTATTATTTTGCTTCATTGGCAGTACAGCTGTTTTGACATTAATTTTGAAGTTTTTATGTAAAGTTTTTGAATTTTATTTTTATTGTGTAAAATTTAAAGTAAAATAATTTTTATAAAAAAAACTGTTACAATATATTATTGTTAAGAAATTTGTGTTAAACAAATATAAATTAAATTTTTTTTTAAAAATTAGTTTTCAAATTTTGTTGTATTTTGTTATTAAACAATAAAGTTTAAAAATGAGCAGCATAGAATTATTCATATTCAATCATACTCGCTGGCGAGTGTTTGGGCGACTTATATCATACCAAACTGTAAAAGTCGAGACGAGGCGAGAGAATGTTTTTTTATGTTTATAAAAATATTGTAATATTTTTGTAGTAAAAATTTATTGTTGGATACTAAATAGCAGAAAAAAAAGAAAATTGAATAAAAATATTATAGTGAATATATATTAATTAGCAGATAAAAACATAAAAATGATTTCGAGTTCTAGCAGTGATGAAGAAATAGAAATTGAGGAATATACTCTTGGAGCTGTTGGAACCAAAAATAAAGTTTCGGACCAAATGACTCAATTTTACCAAAAGGAAATTGGCTATTGTACTAGATTTTATTTGTGTATTTAATATGTATAATTTTTTTAAATTTATATTTTTAATAAAATTTTAATTTATTTCCTTTTCAAAATAATCGGTTTCTATTTTCTGTTTTAAATTAAAATACCTGTTCTAGCAAATTTAAAAATCAAATTTAAATTATTAAAAAAAAACATAAATGTGACAATTCACAAATTTCATTTAAAAATAATTGGAGACTTTTGCGCGCTATCTGTTGGTTTGTAAAAAAAGTAGGTTTTTTTCACAAATTTTTCACCACTTTTTCACTTGAACTGCGTACCACTTCAGCGAAATCAGAAGTGAAATTTTTCATTTTTGATTTCATGATGTTAAATTTGTATGAAAATTTCATTTCATTTGACTAACGTACTAAGCTTTAAGCTTAGTACGCTAGTGAAATGAAGTGAAATTTTAACGCGATCTCCAAAGCTCTCCAAAGTCTCCGGTGAAATAGTCGTGAAAAAGAATTGAAAAATAGACAGGTTAATTTGACATTTTGATAATTCAAATGTTTGTTTATGTTTATAATTTTTTTAAAATTTAAATTTGACTTAAAAATCAAATTTGAGCAAATTTAAAAATCAAATTTAAATTACTTATTGAAAAAAAAAAATGTAAATGTCACAATTTCATCGTGAAATAATGTTCAGAACATTATTTCACGATGAAAAATAATTGGAGACTTTTGCGCGCTATCTGTTGGTTGTTAAAAAAGTAGGTTTTTTCACAACTTTTTCACGATGAACTGCGTACCACTTCAGCGAAATCAGAAGTGAAATTTTTCATTTCTGATTTCACGATGTTAAATTTATGTGAAAATTTCATTTCATTTGACTAGCGTACTAAGCTTTATGTGGTAAATTAAATAAATTCTGCCCAAATTAATCACTTTGACCTTTTTTTGATTAGTATTAATAATGTCCGGTTATAATATAATAACCAATTCATTATTTTAACCGTAACATATATAATTTTTGGATGAATGACCAATTGATGCTCCTGAAATTTAGAGTATGTATCCTCAGTGGGATCTTAGATATGCAATTTTTGTTTTCGAATTATATTTGATCATATTTAAGAGACCATATAATTATTATCTAATTGCCATTAAATTTTACTCTAGACAAATTATTTAATTATAACCAAATTATTAATTAATGAATATAAATAATATTTTCAGTGTGACCAGAAATTATTTAGATTGGTTAACTTCTTTACCTTGGGGTGTTACCAGTGATGAAAATTTAAGCTTAGAGGAAGCAACTAAAATATTAAACAATGATCATTATGGCATGGAAGACATAAAGAAAAGAATATTAGAATTCATAGCAGTAAGTCAATTAAAGGGTTCGACTCAGGGTAAAATTTTATGCTTTCATGGTCCTCCAGGAGTTGGAAAGACAAGCATTGGTATTCACATTTTTCAAAATATAAAAATTATTAATGTCCTATGTATTACTAGCAAGGTCCATTGCGCGATCTCTAAATAGAGAGTATTTTAGATTTAGTGTTGGTGGTATGACAGATGTTGCCGAAATTAAAGGTCATAGAAGAACATACGTTGGGGCAATGCCAGGAAAATTAATTCAATGTCTGAAAAAAACAAAAACCGAAAATCCACTTGTTTTAATCGATGAGGTGGATAAAATTGGAAAGTAAATTAATTTAGGTAAATAATTATTTAATATATTCAAAATATAATTTAGGGGCTATCAAGGAGATCCAAGTTCAGCGCTACTGGAAATGTTAGATCCAGAACAAAATAGCAATTTTTTGGACCATTATCTTGACGTACCAATTGATTTATCTCACGTTTTATTTATTTGTACAGCAAATATTGTAGAAGGAATACCGGAACCTCTTCGAGATAGAATGGAAATGATTGAAATGTCAGGTACTATTATTATTACGTATATATTCTAATGAATGTATGTTATCATTTTTATTTTTGGCCAAGTATAATATTGGTTTGGTAGAAATAATTTAATTAATGTTAATAGGTCATTAAAATTGGGCGCCATTTGTAATGAATGTATGTTAAAACATTTTCACTTCAGGTCCCTGCTGGGACCCCATTTGTAACAAACAAATGTGCGAAGAGCTTTAACCAATCACAATCTTTTAAATAATTAAAATATATTACCAATTATCCAATAATAATATTGGTTTACCGCGCTGCACGTCTAATTGGGGTAGCTTAACCCGGAAAATAGGGGGGTTCACAAATGCGTGTAACATTCATACAAAACTTGCGTGCAATATTAAAAAAAAAAAAATCAAGAAAATCAATGATAAAATATACTAATAAAAAAATAAATAAAAATAAAATAAACTACTCTAAATTTTAAATTCCCCTAAAACTAACATGTAACACCAAAATTAGATATTTATGTTTAACGAAATGGATTTAGATGTAATACCATTTTAAAATTTGCCAACCCATCCATGTGATCAATACTAAAATCCTAAAATAAATCTAAAGGTATGATCACCCTACATATATCCTATTTAAATTTTACTTACTCACTCACTCACTGCATAATCTCATAAAAACCTTAAATCCTGCGAAAGAAAAATAAAAAACCTTATTTGAAAAGAAACATTATTTCGTCCATTTTAAAATAATTTTTATTAAAAATCAAAAAAAAAAAAAAATTAAAAATTTGTATACACAAATATAAAATAACTCTGATAAAAAAAATAACTCTAGTACTACAATAAAACTCTAATAAAAATTAATACATATTACAAAACAACTAATATGTATTTACAATTTTGTTGTTTTAATTACTATATATAGGGAAGCCATTAATATTATAAATTCAAATAATTGTACATGCAATTTGTACTACTTTAACGATTCTGATCGCCTAGTACAAATTATTCATATTCCTATACGAATATGAGTTCTACTTTATTTGAGTATATAAATAATTAAAATTAAATATAAAATCTTCAAAATACAAATAATTCTAAAAAATGCAATTAATAAAATTCTAATATAAAAAAAATCTAAATTTTTGTATGAAATAAAAATTCTACGTTAAAATTTCGATATAAAATATTCCTTAATTTTGACCAAAAAAAAAATAAAACCTAATACCGAAATTTCTTGAACTATTTATTGAAAGCTATAATGAATTAATAAACTACGAAATAACCAAATATTATATATATATGAATCTATCAAAAAAAAATATAAAAAACCAAAAATTTCCAAGATTTCCTAATCCATAGTTTAGGTGATTTACAAGGAAATCCCAAGTAAATAAAATAAAATAATATTCAAAGCAAGAATTTTAAATAATAATCGCGAAATAATAATTCTAGTAGAAATTTTTTAAAGTTCAATAAACTTTAAAATCAGTTATTACCTACATTTTGTATGTATGAGTAATGATTTTTATTAAATTTCCGTAATTATGAATTGAACGTTATTTTTGTAATTCAGCTATCTATTAGACCATTGTTCAAAAATGATATAAATACCCTTAAAATCGGTGGTAGAGAAAAAAAAGTGTTCAGTACAAAGTAGTACATCAAATGGAAGACAGGTAATCCCTGGAATTCATTTTCTTATTTTATTAATAGTCTGGTATTCCCTGGCTATTTAATTAAAATATTTATTCCTATTCAAATTTTTTTTGCAACTACTCATATATAAAAAAATTGTGTTGCAGAAGCACTTCGGTTATCTTGATACTAACATTGAAATAATAATATTAATTCCAACACTCAAATCTTAACCTACGTTTGTTTTGGCAATAAAAAAAACTCTTCTGTGTGTGATGTTTGATGATCTCAAGTCCAAATTATATACGTTCAAACCAGAAATTACTGTAAACTCGCATTTCGAAGTTTGCGAATATTTTAGTTAAGCAGAATATTACAATTATTTCAAGTTTTGACGAACTTTCAGCGAAAATCTTTTTCTAAATTAATTAATATATTAATTTGGATAATATTTCTGATATGTATGAATGTAATTAATTAAATATTTACACTGTTAGAATCGGGAATTGTATTTACTAGTAGTACTGTTCAGAAAATCTGACAATCCTGTATCAATCTGACAATCATTGGCATCTTTGACTATATATCTGTGAACCAATAGCCATCTGTCACTTTCATATATAAATATTAATAAAAAATTGAGATTAAGCTCTGATATAACCTTTTTGTGTTGCATTAAAGTAAAGTGACCATTCGAAATAAAGCGAAATGTGAGGAAAGAAAAACGATGAAGGTGGTTTATATGAAATCTGTATGTTATTACACTTAATAAAAATGTAGATTTTATTTTTAAAATTTATTGCTCCATAAAATGAATATATTTTGTTAATTTTCATATAATTTATTCTCGTATCGAATATTGTTTTCCTATATAGTATAAACGTATTTTGGTAAATAATATTTTAATTATGTACATAAAATATAAATATATTGTTTAATTCGTTAAAGCCAATCTTGCTTCGAGACTAATTGTATATTTAATAGTCCTAAGTTCATAATGCCATCAAAAACCTGAAGAACCATAAAGCACCTGGAGTTGATGGCATCGCAGCAGAACTATTCAAATATGCTAGTGATGATTTGGTAGGGTGCATGCACCAAATTATCAGAAAAATTTGGATAGAAGAAAGCATGCCCACTGAGTGGAATACCAGTATTATATGTCCCATTCCGAAGAAGGGTGACCGGTTGAATTGCTGCAACTATCGCGGTATTAGTCTTCTGAATGTGGCATATAAAATCCTGTCTAGTATAATCTACGTGCGCTTGAAACCACACATGGACCGTGTTGTTGGTAAATACCAATGTGGTTTCCATCCTGGAAGATCAACAACGGATCAAATCTTCACACTGCGGCAGATCCTGGAGAAATGCAAAGAATTCAACGTGAGCACCTACCACCTGTTCATAGATTTCGCCGCTGCATATGACTCGATAGGAAGAAACGAGCTTCTACAAGCTATGTTGGACTTCGGTTATCCTGTAAAGCTCGTGAACATGTGCAGGGTAACTCTAGCTTGTACGTTATGTGCAGTGAGAGTGGACAACGCTATCTCTAGGACCTTCCAAACGACCAAAGGCTTCAGGCAAGGTGACGCACTCTCGTGCGATCTCTTTAATATCGCACTTGAGAAGGTGGTGCGCGAATCCGGGATAACGACTACTGGCTCGATCTTTAATAAGTCCTCCCAGATACTTGCCTATGCTGACGACTTAGACATCATCGGCAGAACACAAAGTAACGTCAGCGAAGCTTTTGTAGCAGTTGAAGAAAGTGCACGGAAGTTAGGTCTGCGGGTCAACGAAGCCAAGACGAAATATATGGTGGCAACGAACATCGAAGCCACCCAACATAGAATTGGTCAGAACATTACCATAGGGTCGTACAATCTTGAGGTGGTCAAAGACTTTGTCTATCTCGGCGCTATGGTAACAACGGATGGCAGTAACACCAGCGCAGAAATAAAGCGCAGAATCGTTCTGGCCAATCGCTGTCTATATGGTCTCTATGGACAGTTTCGTTCAAAGGATCTTGTACCAACAACAAAGAAGATAATATACAAGACACTCATTGTGCCAGTACTGCTATATGGTTCAGAAACCTGGACCTTGGCGAACCACGATGAGCAGCTCTTGGGATCCTTTGAACGGAAAGTGTTGCGCATGATATACGGTCCTACGCTCGAAGAAGGGATCTGGAGACGAAAGTACAACCACGAGCTATATGAACTTTTCCGCGACGCTGACATAGTCAAAAAGTTCAGAGTCCAACGACTTAGATGGCTAGGTCACGTGGCGAGAATGGACGAACAGGTTCCAGCAAAGGTGGTTTTTGAATCCAGACCGGAGGGCAGGCGCAGAAGAGGAAGGCCAAATCTCCGATGGAAGGATGGCGTTGAAGCGGACGTAAGAAGGCTCAACGTCGCCGATAATTGGCGACTGGCGGCGCAGGACAGAGACCGTTGGAGAAATTCCCTCTTCTCGGCCTTGACCCAGTAGGGTTGTAGTGCCGTATAAGTAAGTAAGTAACAGCAAATCTTACACTGGGTTATTCATACTTGTTATTTTAAAAAACTAATAACTATCACTTTCCTTAATTCTTTTGAAAACTGTTTTATAAATCCTGTGAATTTTCGAGTAAAAATCAGTTGTTATATCAATAATAATATATTTGTATTTCTTGTAATATGACGGTCAATATTAACATTTCTTATCCAAAAACGTCTCTTGCACTGGGTTTGTTGCTGCAGAAAAATCTACCCAAATAACACGTTTGTAATACAGCCATAGCTAATAACAGAACCTCATCATCTAAAACATCCAAATACAAGTCAATATCCATTTTTATTATTATAATTTCCACTTTTATTAAACCAAAAAACACGAATTATTTCAGCCAACTAATGTACATAGTTTGGTTTACAAAAAGATATTGTTTTTAAACTGTCATTAAAGAATATGTCGTCCGTCGAGATTGCCCTAACGAAAAATCTTATACGTTTCTTGTCCGTCCGTTGCGTCCGTTGTCAGTCGAACTTGTTTGAACCATAAAGCTTATATACGGATACTGCTTAGTGCACCCGTGATTCCAAGGCAACATTTACGTTATTCTAACGTTATTATGTTATTCCAAGACAACTTTGGTGGCTTTATCCGTTTTATGTTTCAATTGATGTTTACAGTCTAGTTTTTTATCTAGGATTACACTTAAAAATTTCAGTTAACTGTCGATCTGATTAGAAGTTAATTTTTGTGATAAGAAAAAATAAATAATTATATTCAAAAATTGAAAAATTGATATTAGTGTGTATAAAATTAAATTTTAACGCATAAGTATTACTATATAATTGAAAAGTAGAAAAACATTAAAATCTGCAAGAAAATTCGAATTTCACCAAATTCTGTAATCAAAGAATACGAAATTAATCAAAGATTACGAAACTCTGTTGGCGAAAATATTGTAAAGAATGAATAAATAAAATTCATTTAAATTATATTGGCTTATAACATCATAAGTAAACAAAGATAATAATCAGGAATTGGGTTGAGTATAATCAGGTATTTGTGATATTTTTCATATGTTTATAAATAAGTGGAGTTAAGAAGAAAAAAATAAACAGAGTATTGAGGTTCTTATGACACTTAGGTGTGCGGTGGGCCCCTTTTTAAATAATATAAAATAGTTGCTTATAAGAAACACAAATCAGTACTCGCAACACTTGCATCATTGTGGGTTATTGTAGAAATAAAGTAAATTCTCTTGCCCCTTTCTAAAATTGTTTGCCCACCTTCCAAGCATTTATTTGTAGCGTAAATTGTGTTACCATTACGAAGATCTAGCGTAGTTCTCATTTCTAAATTACAATTACAACTATCTTTGATTATCTTTAATATTATGTCTGATACTAATTCTGTAACATCTAACGATTTCACCAAGCTCGTAGAGATTTATAAGTTTGAATTAAGCAACCTTAAAGTTGATATTTCTAGCGACATCCATAATAGTCTATAAAAGAAGCGGTTACTACCATCAATAACAATTATAACAAGACAAACGAAAAAGTTGAATCATTAGAAAAACAAGTATACAAGCTAGAAGAGGTAGGTTAGGTTAGGTTAAGAAGGATGTATGAAGATACAAGTTCAACACGCATTACGAGAGATCTCGATGGATCTATTGTGGTCCCTATGCAAGGTTCAAAAACTAAGCACCAATCCTATAAAAAATTCTGCTTACCTTTATGAAGAGAATAGTTCTCCATATAGGTAGTGTTAAGTGTTGAAAGATACATCCAACCGTGCAGTACGTCACGTCCGAAGCATTGATATCTGACGCACGCAATCACAATCACACATAGTTTTTTATTATATGAATAAAATTTATTAAGTAATTTAACAAAAATTGTAAAGTCTATTATTTTGCCAAGGCAGAATGTCAACTTCACTGAAGTATATTTTAAAATTGTTTCTAATATTAGTTGTTGATGCTGCGGCATTATTGGAACCTGTTCTATCAATACGTTGTAGTGGCTGCTGCCATCTTCCATCTATTATTTCATCTTTTTCATTTTTATAATCAATACATTGAACATGTGGTGAATACATTGAACATTTTTTTAAAATAAAATTGTGCAAAATAACACAAGCTTTTACTATTTTAATTACATTTTCTCTTTTTGCATGTATAGGTCTCCTGAAAATTCTCCACCTAGAAGATAAAATGCCAAATGCATTTTAATTACTCGTCTAGGTCTTCATAGTCGGTAATTATATTCACTCTCTGGCTTTAGTAATCCAGCTGCAGAATTTCGTCCTGGAAATCGTCGCATTAAATGTTTTAATAGGGGCAAGGCCTTATCTCCTACAATAACGTGCGGAGGCAAAATGTTTGTTGTTGGTAGGTTTTTATCTTTTGGAAAATTTAAAAAGGAACTGAAATTTATTAAAGCTTTTCCGAAAGCAGTATTTTTAAATATTCCACTATCATGGAATCTGCCAGATGCTCCAATATCAACAACTAAAAAATTGTAATCAGCATCACAAAGAGGCATTAATACTATGCTGTGCGAATTTTTGTAATTATAACAATTACTACCATTATTATGAAAAGCCTAAAATATAAATTCTTTTAATCTATAATTTTTTTTAATTACGAAATTTACTTGAATTACACAGTGTTTTCCATCAAGTGCTCCAATACAGTTGGGAAAATTCCACTTATTCAACAGTTTTCCACTTTTCTTCTGTTAGAGTATCAAAAGCATATGTAAACATTTTGTTCCATATAGCGTCACAAGTTTCGGCTATAATGTGACTAGTTGATGCTTCCGATACTCTGTAGTTATATGATAATGATTTCATCATATCACCACTAGCCAAGTATCTATATAAAAAGAAACAATTATTTAATTTAATTTTTTTTTTAATTTTTCTATTTTTACTTCAAAGTCAATGAAAGTCGTGCACCAGCAGAAATAACTTCTCTGGTATTAAACTTTTCTATTTTAGGTTTTAGTACTTTTAATAGCTCATCGAATATATCGACTGACATTCTATGATAATTAAAGATTTTTTCAGTTTCAAAAAGACGCATTTCTGAAACCAAATTATCATAGTGTCCCTGATTCATCCTATATAATAATATTTGGTTAACCCAACATTTTCTGACGCTGTTGTTATTATTAATATAGGCCCATATTAACAATTTTAAATTTCTTCTTCTTATTATTTGATACCTTGTTAACATAATTATTTTCCTACAATTTATAACACTTTGTATAATAAAATTTATCTGAACTTTCAAAACATATAAAACTTTTAAAAAATATTCTTCGCTTTCAAGAATTACATTACGAACTGTCAAAACAAAAAAAATATTAGTGTGCGTGGCTGAAAAGCGTCACATGAGTAAATTACCTTATAAAAACCATCGCAGAATTTCTTGACCGTCACGGTTTTTCGGCACATGTGTAAATCAGCCTACATAATCAGTAAGGTTGGGTAGCGTTGACGCCATGGTGTCGACTAGTACCCTACCGTGTCCATTTCTAGATAATTTCCATTGCCCAGACTCTCTTAGTCTGAGGGCACTTTTAATTGCCATGGATTTAACATACAATTCTATCGGAAGTATTTGCAGTATCATTTCTAGAGCTCTAGTGGCCGTAGTTCTGATGGCTCCAGTGATTCCGATACAAACCATTCTTTGTATTTTCGTCATATGCGCGAGATTCGCATAAAAACTATCCATAACTTCATCTTCCTTATCCTCAGTAGGTGCATGCACATTTATAACACTAATCTGTGAAGGAGCGAGAATTAAGACCTTCACACAAACCCCTTAGCAAAAATACCAAATATATTTTGTATACACAAAATATGGTCACTTTTATCTGTTTTTATAAAAAGTCATTGTCACACATATGCTGAAATATTTGGCATTCAAGGCCACCCGCCATATCTCTATGCACATTCTTATGCAACGAAAATCAGTGCATAAGAATAATAATAAAACAAATGAAATATTTAAGGGTTCATATTTCAGCATATGGAATTCAATGGAAATTATATTAAATATTAATTATAATATTTTTTAGGGTATTTTTGCTAAGGTCAGCTAATAGTTTTCCTAATAGTACCTAAAATTTTGTAAGATGTACTTAGAATTTTAGGGTATAAAATAAGCTGCAATTGAAAAAATAAAGTCATTCTAGTACCCAGCGTCAGAATCAATTGTTATTATTTTACACTTTTAGCTATTCGCTTGTCTTAAATACTAACAAAAAATTGAACACTAGCAACAAGTGGCAAATCGCCGAGTTGTAGTTTAACCAGTAGCTTTAGCTTGGGTTACCTAGTGCTTCAATACAGAGTCAACGGTATTCGATAGGATAATACACCAGAGTCAACGGTATTCGAGAGGATAATATGGGAGTAATATATATGTGTGTGGTATATACCATATATACTTTACATGGCGATCCTGCCAGGAGACGGCAAACCACTCGAAGAAGTCTTAAAAGTAGATAAAACAGCTGCACCACGTCCAATCACTATTGAGGAATACCGGAATCGTACCAAGGGGAAGCAACTTCCTAAAGAAGTCCAACAAAATTGTCACAAAAGAAACGAGGAGTTGCGTTAAGAATAGACAACGTATAGGAGAACTGAAACGTCTGGAAAAGATAGCAGTCACGTCAGAGGAAAAACAGAAATTCAAAATTCAACGTCAGACATTGGAAAAGGCTGAGAAGAGCCGAAGGAAAAAAATCAAATCAGACAGCAAAACCAAACTAGACGATATGTTCAACCGATGTTTTGACATCGCGGAAAACAGCGGCAAATACTCATAATTTGAAAACTATTTTTATATATAATCATTTAATATCAAAAATAAATATATATATATATATATACGTCACATGAACTTTTATATTCAATCATTATATCTTTAAAAAAAAAATATATATATGAACTATTCAATCATTATATCTATATAAAATATATATATATATATATATATAAACTTTCATAGTTGTCTTTACTATAATACAAAAACAAAAATCTTTTAAACATAAATCATTATTTTATATAAATTAAATATATCTATATATATCATTATATATATATAAATCATTCAAATTAAATATATATATACATTATACAAAATATATAAATTACATTATAAATATAAATATGTATGCCAAGAAAAAAATAAATAAATAATAATAATTGAATATAACCATATAAAATCAAATTTATTAACAAAAATTGTTTTTAAATTTAACTAAAATTCCTAAGCTACTACAAAAAGAAAATATAGATACGGTAAATCTATGGGCAAACAGCAACGAAAGAAGAGGAAATCTTCATTAACAATAACGCCGGTGTAAACACGGTCACTACGCCGAAAATCGAGAAACGGCTGTTTACCGACCTTCAATTGATTCTGGTGATAATTGCTATAATGATCGTTGTTCGCGTTGCCTGGGTAAAAATTCAATCATAATTTAGAAAGAAAAATCAGTCGGCAGATCGCAATTGCCGCGATATAGAAAAAAAAAATTAAGAAAAAAAAATCTTATAAAAAAAAAAATTTCAAGTAAAACTCAATCATTTTTCTGGTATTATTAATTAACCATACAATGGCAGGTTTTACGATAGCAAACCCAGAAAAAAGAATAGCAAATCCAATAAGGAGTAGCATCGAAATAAAATACGCTATCAAATTTATAGCCGTGCCAAATTTTATTTTAAAACCAGAAGTAGTTGATTTATTCAAAAAAATAGATAGACTTTAAGATTATATAAATACGATAATTTTACGTTATTTTTAAAGAATTTAAAATGTTTTGTTTAAATATAAGTTCTTTCATTTAAATGGAAATTTAAAATTATAAATAATTTTTAATATAATTTTTCGTAAAAATACTAATAAATGTAAGAAAGGGTTCTAAAATATTGAAAATAATATAAATTTTTTTTTTTAAATTGTATAACATAAGCATTCAATTTCTTTAATTTGCAAGAAAAAGATTATACCATATATACATACTATATTATGTATTAAATTTATTGAGGTAGGGTAGTAATAAAGTATTCATTTTAAAATTCTTTTTAAGGTTACACATTTATAACCCACATATAATTCTTTTTTTATATATATCACTAGCGTATAAATAAATACATATAGTAATAATTTCATATAGAATCAAAATATTTTGTTTTATTTTTCATATGACAGAGAAAAAGAAGTATACGATATATTTCCCCACCTTGTTAGTAGTTAGTAAGTACACTTAGTTCCTCACCATAGTTTTAGTCAGGACACATTTTTTTAGTCGAGTTATTATTTTATTTTTTTATGGGAAATTTTTGAGAAATTTAGTTTAGCACATTTTGTAGGAAAGGAAGTAGGCTTAGATACTAGATAAGATCGGTTTAGTTTAGAAAAAAAAATTATTTTTATGGGATAAGTTAGGTAGGGTAAAAGCATATATAAATTATGCACTACAAATTAATAAATATAATCATAATTTAAAATAAAATGTATATCGAAAATCAATTTTATATGCATAATTTAAAATATGATACAAGTACTAGAGAATGAATTAAAGAATTTAGGAGATTTAGTTAAAACTTTTAAGAAAACCCCACACAGAACTTATACATCTCAGTATATACTAGGAAAACTAGCTTATGTTAAAGAATCAAAGTCAAATTTTTCAGAGGTTTGGCAAGCATTATATAAAGCGATACTAAAGAAATAGGAGTGGGAACGGAAGAACCACTAATAAATAATAACAATTTGAATAAAATACAAATCACCAATATGACAAGTTTTGATTTTAATGTGGCGCAAAAGCTGCCCACTTTAATCATAGACAAAGAAGAGACAAGAGAAAAGAAGATTCGAGACTTTATAAATAGTATCGAATTCTACCACGATATATTAAAACCGGAGGATCAAACAATCTTAGTAAAGTTCCTTGTCAAGTGTAAGATTCAAGGAAAAGCCTTAACAGAGCTAGGAAATGCCATTCCTGAAAATTTCAACGAACTAAGGAAATTATTAAGAACTAAATGCGGATGTAAAGATTCGATTGAAATAATACAAACCAAATTAAGCAATATACGACAAGGTAATCGACCATTACGAGAATTCACTAATGAGATCGAAAACCTCATAGCACGAATGACAGATTTAGAAGTCAGTGCACAAAGTGAAACCGAACGAGCAGCGTTAACAACCGCTAATAACCGTAGAGGGTTAGCGTTTTTGAAAAAAGGAGTGAATGAAAGGTACAGAATAATCTTGGATAGCGCTCGTCATAAAGATTTTAAGGACGCAATATAGCATTTACTGGAATTGGATCCAGGTACCGACAAAACCAATGAAGTTGTTAGGTACGCTGATAATAATCGGTATAATAACAATATTAATAATAGAAATAACTATAATAATAATAATTTTAACAATAATCGAAATTTTAACAATAATCGAAATTTTAGCAATAATCGAAATAATAACAATAATAGGAATAATAATTTCGGGAATCGAAATTTCAATAATAATTCAAATAATTATAATAATAATTCGAACAATAATAATCAAAATAATTCTAACTATCCATCTAGAAATCGAACCTACACGCCAAGTAGGAATGCAAATAATAATAATAACTATAATAACAATAACCATAGTAATAATTATAACCATACTAATTATAATAATAACAATAATTATAATAATAATAGAAATTATAATCAGAATAGCCGTTATAACAATAGAAATCATAACAATAATAATTATAACCACAGAGCGAATACCAACAACATAAATGTACCCAATCCAAGAGTATTGGCCATCACAGAAAAGGGAAACGAACAACCCACCGACGGGGAGCCCTACCAATCGGTAGGGGATTACCACAATTAGGCGAAATAAAGGATATAATTTTCACAGCAGGATTCACAAACGGACTATACGTAGACATTAAAATCAACGAAACAGAAACTACTACATTCTTAGTAGATACTGGTTCTTCTATTTGCACAATAAAATCAAAACTTTTGGACGACAAATTAAATAAAAATAATATTTCTACAATACAAGGTATCTCAGGTCACCTTGAAACATTAGGTACCTGTACTAAACAATTGAATTTTGAATTCACAAATATCCCATACGACTTTCATGTCGTACCCGACGACTTTCCAGTACCAGTTGATGGTATTTTAGGGGCTAACTTTTTAAAAGATTTCCAAGCTAAAATAAATTTAGAAAATTTTACTTTGGAATTAACCATCAATAATGAAAATGTAGTATTACCTATATTAAATAAAACCCATTCAAATGTTATTACAATTGCATCACGTTGTGAAGCAACATATTGGGTCGACACTAAATTTAAAGACGAACGAATTATCTATCAGACAGAACTTTGCGAAGGAGTTTTCATGGCTGGATCTATATCCAAGCCTATTAATAATAAAATACCTGTAAAAAATCTTAAATACAAGAGGAAAAGAGGTTAAATTAAACTGGATTGAACCAGAATCTTATAGTCTAAACGACCATTATATACTTAATTATGAAAAGCCTAAACAAAAAACGACTGATAGAGTTGAAAAATTACTCAAAGAATTAAATTATGATACACTTAATAGTGAAGAGAAAGAATGTGTACAGAAAATATGTACCAAATTTAATGACATATTTCATTTAGATGGTGACGAACTGACTGTGACAATCCAATTAAAAAAGAACATATCACCAACATACTCAAAACCATATAGAATTCCACATTCACAAAAACAAGAACTACAGGAAGAATTACAAAAGATGATCGACCAAAAGATTGTCGAGCCATCTGTATCAGCGTGGAATTCACCAGTACTAATCGTACCAAAGAAAAAAGACCCGATAACAGGTCTACAGAAATTTAGAATGGTAATAGATTATCGAAAAGTAAATGATAACATCGAAGATGATAAATTTCCACTACCAAATATCACGGATATTAACGATATGGTAGGAGGTGCACGATATTTTTCATGTATTGATTTAAGCCAAGGATATTACCAAATGGAATTAGAAAAAGAAAGTAGGTCGTGCACCGCTATCTCAACAGAAAACGGGCATTACCAATTAACACGCCTACCAATGGGGCTTAAAATATCACCTAGCGTATTCTCCAGAATGATGTCTATAGCAATGTCAGGGTTAACATATTCAAGATGTTTCGTTTATTTAGACGATTTAATTATTTTCGGTGACAGTTTAGAAAAACATAATAAAAACTTAATAGAAGTTTTTTCAAGACTAAGAGAGGTAAACTTGAAAATTCACCCTGGAAAGTGCAATTTTCATAGAAAGGAGGTTTTATATTTAGGACATGTCATTTCGGAAAACGGCATTTTGCCCGATCCAACCAAATCCATAGCAATGAAAAAATTTCCGCAGCCAATTAATGCTGACGAAGTTAGACGATTTGTAGCTTTCGCTAATTATTATAGGAAATTCGTTTGAAATTTCGCTTCAATCGCTATACCTCTAAATAAATTATTAAAAAAAGACGTTAAATTCAATTTTAACCCAGACTGTGTAGAAACATTTAACACAATAAAAGAAATTTTAACAAGTCCTAAAATACTGCAATTTCCAAATTTCGAGGGAGAGTCTATTTTGCGTACAGACGCATCAGGTTTCGCTTTAGGATCTGTCTTATCAAACAATGATGACAGACCTATTGCATTTGCTAGCAAAACCCTAAACAGTGCAGAATGTAATTACAGCACTATAGAAAAAGAGCTACTAGCCATAGTATGGGCTATAAAGCATTACCGACCTTACCTTTTCGGAAGACGCTTTAAGATTCGAACAGACCATAGACCGTTAGTCTACCTATTTTCACTCAAAGAACCATCGTCACGACTGACAAAGTTTAGACTACTGTTAGAAGAGTACAACTTGTATGTTGAATACTCACCGGGAGAGGAGAACTGTACTGCTGACGCTTTAAGCAGGATTAAAGTATCATCCGATGATTTAAAGATACTAGTTATGACTAGATCAAAGAAAAGTAAAGAGGAAGAAGAAAATAAAGATAAGGAAAAATCAGATGAACAACTTATTGAGGAGTTACTGCAACCCACACCAACAGGGTTAAAAGTAGTCGAATTAAAGATAGTCAATAGTTTCGAAGAAGAAATTAAGAAATTAAAACATCAACAAGACATAATAATGGGTCCAAATAAATTATTGGCATAGGTGCCAAAAAGAAATTGTATAATGATGATTATACCGAAAGATAGCACTGAAGACCTAACCACTCGGCAGATTGCTGTGGAAGGATGTGCAAGCGATCACAGGTCCTTTGAAATTAGAAAATTTGTATATCTCAAAAGGAGAATTATTAAAATTAAATGACGGCCGTCAACAAATTAATTTGAATAATATAAAAAAATATTTAAAGAAGCTAATGTAAAGATAATTGTAATTAAAGATGTAGTAAGGATAACTGACCCAGAGGAAAAGAAAATACTATTGAACGACTATCATATTCTACCAACAAGTGGTCACGCAGGCATTAATCGTATGCTGAAAAACATCAAGTGTAAATACTTTTGGACAGGGATACAAGAAGACGTAACAAACTTTGTTAAACATTGCGGAATATGCCAACGTAACAAGCACATTAACGTAAAGAAACAGCCAATGGTCATAACATCTACCAGCGAAACTAGTTTTGAGAAAATTTACGTAGATCTCGTAGGACCGTTAGACGAGACAGCAGAAGGACACAAATACATACTCACGATACAGGATGAATTGACAAAATTCATTGAAAATGTCGCGCTCAAGAACAAAGAAGCCAATTCCGTAGCTGAAGCACTCGTAGAAAACTTTACTTTATATTAAAGTATGGAGTGCCGAAGAAAATAGCTTCGGACCAAGGAACTGAATTCATGAGCAACGTATTTAAAGACATATGTAAGCTGCTAAAAATCGAACAAATATTTTCTACTGCATATCACCATGAGAGCATAGGAGCATTAGAGAATTCGCACAAAGCGTATTTAAGAACATACGTTACTGAAAACCATACAGACTGGCACAAATGGCTACCGTATTACACGTTCTGTTACAACACCGCTGTACACTCAGAAACCGAATATACGCCATATGAATTAATCTATGGAAAGCAGTGTAATCTACCTTCAAACCTCACAAAAGGAGTTCAACCACTTTATAACTACGAAGACTACAATATCGATTTAAAGAATAAGTTACAAATAGCGCATAGGGACGCTAGAGAAATTTTAGGAAGGAAAAAATTAGAAAGAAAAACTAGATTCGACGAAGATTATAAAGTTAGGGATAGTACGTTCGAAGTAGGAAGTTTAGTATTATTAAAAAATGAAAACAGAAAGAAATTAGATCCCATTTATATAGGACCGTACGAAGTAACACGAAATGACGGAGTTAATTGCGATAAGCGAAAAATACTCGATAAGGGAAAAATACTCGTACATAAAAACAGATTGAAACCGTACTATACGTGTATATTATGACAATGTCACAAAACCAATTAATAAATTTTGAAGCATTTACTCAGATTTAATTATGCAATGAAATAATTTTTGTTTTAAATACTTTTCGTATAAATTACTATAATACTACTATTTTGCAACCAAGGGGGAAGGGCATGCATACGCAGAAGCCTTAGGCAAATTACTGTATAAATATAAAATGATAGGGGAATATAACGCACAATAATTTAGGGATAATAGAATAAGGTTTACAATAGATAGAAATAGAATAGGTATTAACCGAATTAAAATAAGGATTGAAACATTTAGGATAGGGAAGATAGCAGATTTATTAAATACTAGAAATTAAGGTTACCTTCTAGCTAGGTAAAAATAATTAGAAGTAGGAAAAAGAAATTAGAATGTATAAGAAATGTAATAAAATTGTTTGAAGAAAAAAAAAATTATAATGTATAAAAAAAAAAAAAAATGTAATAAAATTGTTTGAAAAAAAAAAACAATTTATAATGTATAAAAGAAATGTAATTAAGTACAAGGGAAAAAAATTGGAAATAAAACATTAAAATAACTTATAAGGAATTAAAATAAATGTAAAAAAAAAAAAATATAATAATATAAATATAAATTTTCCTTTATATTGATTAGTTAAGAAACAATAATGTAAAAGAAAAAAAAATATATGAACTAGTAAACTAAAACAAACTAGAAAAAAAAAATATCTAAATACAATCAATGTAATCTAATGATTAAATATCAATGAAAACTTATATGTATAAATGCAAAATTGGAAAAGTATCGGCTGAACCAAAGAAGGAATCTTCCATACCTTAAGATTCCTCCTTTTCCGCCGGGAGGGGTGGTGTGACGGAGCGAGAATTAAGACCTTCACACAAACCCCTTAGCAAAAATACCAAATATATTTTGTATACACAAAATATGGTATACACTTTTATCTGTTTTTATAAAAAGTCATTGTCACACATATGCTGAAATATTTGGCATTCAAGGCCACCCGCGCATAAGCATTAGAGATATATTTATACTTATACACATAAATATATCTCTATGCACATTCTTATGCAACGAAAATCAGTGCATAAGAATAATAATAAAACAAATGAAATATTTAAGGGTTCATATTTCAGCATATGGAATTCAATGGAAATTATATTAAATATTAATTATAATATTTTTTAGGGTATTTTTGCTAAGGTCAGCTAATAGTTTTCCTAATAGTACCTAAAATTTTGTAAGATGTACTTAGAATTTTAGGGTATAAAATAAGCTGCAATTGAAAAAATAAAGTCATTCTAGTACCCAGCGTCAGAATCAATTGTTTTTATTTTACACTTTTAGCTATTCGCTTGTCTTAAATACTAACAAAAAATTGAACACTAGCAACAAGTGGCAAATCGCCGAGTTGTAGTTTAACCAGCAGCTTTAGCTTGGGTTACCTAGTGCTTCAATACAGAGTCAACGGTATTCGATAGGATAATACACCAGAGTCAACGGTATTCGAGAGGATAATATGGGAGTAATATATATGTGTATGGTATATACCATATATACTTTACAAATCTTGAAAAATTTATCCTTTATTGTTATTGCGCATATTTTTGAGCTGATTGCTTTAATTATGCAGGGCTACGTTAGATGCATTGCCAAGAGCGCACCGGCGTGATGGATTGGCGCAAATTCTTGGAGATTGGCGCAAATTCTTGGTGATCGCCGCCACTCGCCCTCCGAACGTTTGTTTATTTTTTTAAAGTATATTACTACATTGTACTGAAAATCTATAATCATATTGAAAATAATTAAGTATTATTGAAATATCAAATGATATTTATTTACCCACAAATGTTTCATCACCTTTTGTGGAATTGTCGGTCTGTCGTTTTATGTGTGTGTATGTGATTCGGCATGTTCGCTTGTGGTTATGTCTGTTCGCGTGTGATTGGGTCTTTTCGTGTGTCAGTGTAGCTGTCGTTTGTCGGTCTGTCAGTATATCTGTCAGTCTGTCACTTTGCCTATGTATAATTCTGTGTGTGTTTGGTTGATTATGTAAAAGTGTGAACAAACCTCCAAATTTGTTAAACCTCCGAGTTTTTTAGGTTTGTTTTGATAAGAATATTTTTAATATATATTATGTATGGTTGTTGTTGTTATAAATAATTAAGAAAAACGCGCATAGTCAGCAGCATTTTGTTTTGGTGATATTTAATATCACAATGATAAAATCCCATTTTTGTTTATTTTGTTTACATTTTTTGGTGATATTTAAACTGAAACTGATCACCCTACTGATCACCCTAATTTTTTTGTCGGTGTTATTGTTGGTCTAGATCTAGAATATTATATAAAGATAATGTTCTGGTTTTGTTTGTTCTTAATTTATACCAGGTCAAAAGGTTTCACTCTTTTGAGTCGTCTTATGTTCGTGTTGTCTAGGAGTTTAACAGCCTCTTCGTTGACGTGGTTTACGAGTCTTTCTGGATGACTTCTTGCTAATTTATTTACTTCTTTGGCCACGATGTCAAGATGATCTTCGTTTCTTATGTACCAAGGTGCATTTACAATGTTCCTTAGTACTTTGTTCTGGAATCGCTGTATAATATTCAGATTACTTTGTTTGGTGCAACTCCAGAGCTGGATACCGTATAACCAAACTGGCTTCAGTACTTGTTTATAGAGTAATAATTTATTTTCAGTTGATAGTGAAGAGTTCTTTCCTTGCAGCTAATACATTTTTCTATATCGTATATCCAGCTTTTCTCTTCCTTCTTTACGTGAGTTTTCCAACGTAGCTTAGCATACAAAGTCATGCCTAAATATTTCGCTGAATTTTCATATGATATTTGTTGATTGTTGATGAATACCGGCCTGTGTACTATCCGTTTATTAGTAAAATCTACATGAACTGATTTTGATGCATTTAATTTAATTCTCCATTTTTTCGTCGTCCAGTTGTCTATTTGATTTATAGCTTGTTGTAACTTTGTGGTTGACTCTTCGAAGTTGTCGGCAACTGCCATTATTGCAGTATTATCAGCAAAAGTAGCTACTGTATTGTTTATTAGTGGTGGAAGATCACTCGTATACAATAGATAGAGTGTTGGACCTAGAACACTTCCTTGTGGAACTCCTGGTTTAATTTCTTTCAATTCCGAATACGTACCTTCGTGTTTTACTCTGAAGTATATGAGCTTAATATATCAGCCTACTGTTTTGGTAGTAGTTTTTTCAACTTGTAGATTAAGCCCTCATGCCATACTTTGTCGAAAGCCTGTGCCACATCTAGAAAGATAGTGGAACAAATTTTTTTCTTTTCTAACGCTTTTTCGATGACGTCCGTTATCCTGTGTACCTGATCGATTGTAGAGTGGTTGTTGCGAAATCCAAATTGATGACTCAGTATAATTTGTCTCCTTTCAATTATCGGTTTAATCCTTTTCAGTATAATTTTTTCAAATATTTTGGATAGAATAGGCAGCAAAGAGATCAGTCGATACGATGTCGTTTAGTGCGATGGCTTACCAGGTTCCGGTATCATTATTACTTCTGCCACTTTCCAAATCCTCGGTTCGTGTCTAAGGTTAAAGCAAGCATTAATTATGTTTGTTAAATTTGTGATAGTTATTGCTGGTAGTTTCTATTATAAGGTCGTATCCTGGCGACTTCTTCGTATTTAAATCCCTGATTTCCTTTAGTATCTCTGCATCTGATGTTATTTCGATATCCTCGTCATCTTCTGGAATTGTGCTTGTCTGCAATATTTCCTCATTTTGGATATTAAGCGGCTGAAATATGTTCTCGAGGTGTTCAGCAAATACTTCAGCTTTTTCTTCATTATTCCTTTTTTAGATTTTTCGTTGCTTTCCAGAGGGAGTAGTCTGTGGAGTAGATTGGTTTTTAAAATCTTTTATTTTTCTTTGTAGCAGTTGATTGAAGTTATTGTACGTAGTTTTATCCTCAAGAAATCTGGTTTGCTGCCATTTCTTTCTCGCTCTACGTTTGATAACAAGTAGTTCGACAATTTCGGCGGATATTTATTTCCTTTGATTTTGGTCTTAACTTCCGGTTTATTTCTCCATGCTGCGTCTTGAATATCAATGATGAACTTTTCTACTGCTTTATCGACCTGATCATTGTTTAGTAATGGTATTTCGAGTTGAGTTTTTTCTTCTACACAACATTGAATGCTTTCCCAATCGGTGTGTTTATTAGTTTATACAGGATTCTTCACTTTTACCGCAATTTTTTCTCTTAAGATTAGAAGAATCGATGAGTGATACGAATTTAGTTCGTTGCTTTCTTCAATATGAATTTGGTTGCTCGAAAAATTTCTGGTTATGAAAAAGTCTATAAGATCCGGTATTTTGTTACGATCCGCTGACCAGTACGTTGGTTTTCCTGTTGATAAGACTTTGAATCTAATTTCGTTTACTGCCTTTAGTAGTTGCTTACCTTAGGATTAGGATTAGGAATAATGGGGTCGTTCAGGCAGAGGATAAACTACCGCCTCTCTACACTGCGACCTAGACAGATCTATTGTGCATACCCAACTATTAAAAGTCAGTTGATATCCAGGCTCCTATAGAAGCCCAGAATCTTCCTGACGGCCAGACCTTTGGTGTCGTTAGGACATAGAAACCCTTTACCAAGGTGTGTGAGCCTTTTACGGGCCACAGCCGCGCAGTTGCAAAGGATTCGATAGGATAATACACCAGAGTCAACGGTATTCGAGAGGATAATATGGGAGTAATATATATGTGTATGGTATATACCATATATACTTTACAAATCTTGAAAAATTTATCCTTTATTGTTATTGCGCATATTTTTGAGCTGATTGCTTTAATTATGCAGGGCTACGTTAGATGCATTGCCAAGAGCGCACCGGCGTGATGGATTGGCGCAAATTCTTGGAGATTGGCGCAAATTCTTGGTGATCGCCGCCACTCGCCCTCCGAACATTTGTTTATTTTTTTAAAGTATATTACTACATTGTACTGAAAATCTATAATCATATTGAAAATAATTAAGTATTATTGAAATATCAAATGATATTTATTTACCCACAAATGTTTCATCACCTTTTGTGGAATTGTCGGTCTGTCGTTTTATGTGTGTGTATGTGATTCGGCATGTTCGCTTGTGGTTATGTCTGTTCGCGTGTGATTGGGTCTTTTCGTGTGTCAGTGTAGCTGTCGTTTGTCGGTCTGTCAGTATATCTGTCAGTCTGTCACTTTGCCTATGTATAATTCTGTGTGTGTTTGGTTGATTATGTAAAAGTGTGAACAAACCTCCAAATTTGTTAAACCTCCGAGTTTTTTAGGTTTGTTTTGATAAGAATATTTTTAATATATATTATGTATGGTTGTTGTTGTTATAAATAATTAAGAAAAACGCGCATAGTCAGCAGCATTTTGTTTTGGTGATATTTAATATCACAATGATAAAATCCCATTTTTGTTTATTTTGTTTACATTTTTTGGTGATATTTAAACTGAAACTGATCACCCTACTGATCACCCTAATTTTTTTGTCGGTGTTATTGTTGGTCTAGATCTAGAATATTATATAAAGATAATGTTCTGGTTTTGTTTGTTCTTAATTTATACCAGGTCAAAAGGTTTCACTCTTTTGAGTCGTCTTATGTTCGTGTTGTCTAGGAGTTTAACAGCCTCTTCGTTGACGTGGTTTACGAGTCTTTCTGGATGACTTCTTGCTAATTTATTTACTTCTTTGGCCACGATGTCAAGATGATCTTCGTTTCTTATGTACCAAGGTGCATTTACAATGTTCCTTAGTACTTTGTTCTGGAATCGCTGTATAATATTCAGATTACTTTGTTTGGTGCAACTCCAGAGCTGGATACCGTATAACCAAACTGGCTTCAGTACTTGTTTATAGAGTAATAATTTATTTTCAGTTGATAGTGAAGAGTTCTTTCCTTGCAGCTAATACATTTTTCTATATCGTATATCCAGCTTTTCTCTTCCTTCTTTACGTGAGTTTTCCAACGTAGCTTAGCATACAAAGTCATGCCTAAATATTTCGCTGAATTTTCATATGATATTTGTTGATTGTTGATGAATACCGGCCTGTGTACTATCCGTTTATTAGTAAAATCTACATGAACTGATTTTGATGCATTTAATTTAATTCTCCATTTTTTCGTCGTCCAGTTGTCTATTTGATTTATAGCTTGTTGTAACTTTGTGGTTGACTCTTCGAAGTTGTCGGCAACTGCCATTATTGCAGTATTATCAGCAAAAGTAGCTACTGTATTGTTTATTAGTGGTGGAAGATCACTCGTATACAATAGATAGAGTGTTGGACCTAGAACACTTCCTTGTGGAACTCCTGGTTTAATTTCTTTCAATTCCGAATACGTACCTTCGTGTTTTACTCTGAAGTATATGAGCTTAATATATCAGCCTACTGTTTTGGTAGTAGTTTTTTCAACTTGTAGATTAAGCCCTCATGCCATACTTTGTCGAAAGCCTGTGCCACATCTAGAAAGATAGTGGAACAAATTTTTTTCTTTTCTAACGCTTTTTCGATGACGTCCGTTATCCTGTGTACCTGATCGATTGTAGAGTGGTTGTTGCGAAATCCAAATTGATGACTCAGTATAATTTGTCTCCTTTCAATTATCGGTTTAATCCTTTTCAGTATAATTTTTTCAAATATTTTGGATAGAATAGGCAGCAAAGAGATCAGTCGATACGATGTCGTTTAGTGCGATGGCTTACCAGGTTCCGGTATCATTATTACTTCTGCCACTTTCCAAATCCTCGGTTCGTGTCTAAGGTTAAAGCAAGCATTAATTATGTTTGTTAAATTTGTGATAGTTATTGCTGGTAGTTTCTATTATAAGGTCGTATCCTGGCGACTTCTTCGTATTTAAATCCCTGATTTCCTTTAGTATCTCTGCATCTGATGTTATTTCGATATCCTCGTCATCTTCTGGAATTGTGCTTGTCTGCAATATTTCCTCATTTTGGATATTAAGCGGCTGAAATATGTTCTCGAGGTGTTCAGCAAATACTTCAGCTTTTTCTTCATTATTCCTTTTTTAGATTTTTCGTTGCTTTCCAGAGGGAGTAGTCTGTGGAGTAGATTGGTTTTTAAAATCTTTTATTTTTCTTTGTAGCAGTTGATTGAAGTTATTGTACGTAGTTTTATCCTCAAGAAATCTGGTTTGCTGCCATTTCTTTCTCGCTCTACGTTTGATAACAAGTAGTTCGACAATTTCGGCGGATATTTATTTCCTTTGATTTTGGGCTTAACTTCCGGTTTATTTCTCCATGCTGCGTCTTGAATATCAATGATGAACTTTTCTACTGCTTTATCGACCTGATCATTGTTTAGTAATGGTATTTCGAGTTGAGTTTTTTCTTCTATACAACATTGAATGCTTTCCCAATCGGTGTGTTTATTAGTTTATACAGGATTCTTCACTTTTACCGCAATTTTTTCTCTTAAGATTAGAAGAATCGATGAGTGATACGAATTTAGTTCGTTGCTTTCTTCAATATGAATTTGGTTGCTCGAAAAATTTCTGGTTATGAAAAAGTCTATAAGATCCGGTATTTTGTTACGATCCGCTGACCAGTACGTTGGTTTTCCTGTTGATAAGACTTTGAATCTAATTTCGTTTACTGCCTTTAGTAGTTGCTTACCTTAGGATTAGGATTAGGAATAATGGGGTCGTTCAGGCAGAGGATAAACTACCGCCTCTCTACACTGCGACCTAGACAGATCTATTGTGCATACCCAACTATTAAAAGTCAGTTGATATCCAGGCTCCTATAGAAGCCCAGAATCTTCCTGACGGCCAGACCTTTGGTGTCGTTAGGACATAGAAACCCTTTACCAAGGTGTGTGAGCCTTTTACGGGCCACAGCCGCGCAGTTGCAAAGGATGTGTTCCGCAGTTTCATTATCATCCGAACAGAAGCGACAGTCTCTGTTTTCAGACTTCCCGATCTTGTTCAGGTGATATCTTAAAGGGCAATGACCTGTAAACAGGCCAGTAATGATACGTAAATCATTTTTGTTGAGTGTGAGCACTTCTTTAGCTCTCTTTTTTGAGAAATCAAGGAACCGCTTCCCTTGGCGTAAGCCTGGGATATTGTTCCAATAGGTAGATTTCGCATTATATTCCCATTCTCTTATTTCCTGAAGCAGGTGGCTTTTGGAAATGCCACAGAAGGGTTCGGGACCGATGAAGGGTTGGCTAGCCCCTGTTCTGGCTAGTTCATCGGCAATCTCGTTGCCGTGAATTCCCTCATGCCCTGGCACCCACATCAGAGAGACTCTGTTGTTCATAGCCAGTTGCTTGAGCGAGGATGAGCATTCCCATACAAGCTTAGATTCAAAGGAGTATGAGTCCAAAGCTTTCAGGGCTGCCTGGCTATCCGACATAATGACAATGTTTGCACTACGAATGCGTTTGTTGATACATTCTTTAGCACAAAGCTCTATCGCGTGTGTTTCCGCTTGGAAAATTGTTGGCGATTTGCCTAAGGATTTTGATAGGCGGAACCGAGGACCGAAAACGCCCGCTCCCACTCCGTCAATTGTTTTGGAACCATCTGTATACCAAACCATTGATCCCCTATCAAGTATGGGCCCCCCAGAGCTCCACGTACTGCGGTGCGTAATGACCTCTTTGTAGGGTCTATCAAAGGTTAGTCTTTTTTCCATAAAATCTGACATGTTCATAGTCTCTTGAGACTTTTGAAATTCTGTCAGAATATGCAGATGTCCAACCAGATTACCCGGTTTCAGTTGAGTTGTCCGCTGCAGTGTGAGTGCCCCTAGGAGAGCCTCCCTCTTTATCTGCAAGTGCAGTGGAGTGAGGTCCAACAGGGCTTCCATGGCAGCTGTGGGACAGGTTTTCATGGCACCAGTGATGCCAAGGCAAGCAAGCCGTTGCACCTTTTGCAACAAAGCTTGTGCGGTTTTTTGAGTGGTTTTTGGCCACCATACCAATGAGGCGTAAGTAAGAATGGGTCTGACGATAGCACTATATGACCAATGTGTCATTTTAGGTTTCATCCCCCATGTTTTCCCAATAAGACAGTTGCATGCCCATAGCGCTCTAGTGGCTTTCGCGACTGTTTTATTGATGTGCGAATTCCAGGTTAGTCCCTTATCTAGTGTTACCCCAAGATATTTGACTTCATCCGAGAATTCAATACTAATATTTCAATACTATAGTAATTCAATACTATTATTTACATATTGACTTTAATTATTTACAATTTTTTTTTAATTGAATATAATTTTGTCTTTTTTATAATTTTCGCTGACGTATAGTTTCGCGAGTTTATTTACCTTAATGCAAAAAAAATAAAACAAATTATAAAAAAAAAAAACTGTAATATAATATATCAAAAATAATTTGAATAATTCTAAGTGTAATTGTTTTGTAATTATAATTACATATATTTGCCAAGAACATTGACCTAGTCTTACAAACTTTTTGCTGGCATATTTGATTTAATTTTTTGTGGTTTGTTACAATATAAGTGTTTTCATTCTAAAAAAAAAAAAAACTAAATATAATATGGATAAGCAATGTGGTAATACAAACTGTGCAAATATTGGTAATTGCAGTGATTGGGTTAAGTGCAATGGCATATGTGGAAAGTTTTTTCACCCCATATGTATTGGTATAGGCCGTAGATTAACACCCCACTTGACCGAGGTTTTTGAAATTTTCACTTTTTTTTGCAATGAATGCAAAGAAATATCACTTGCTCACGTGCTTATGGCCATTAAATGTAATAATGTACATATTAAAAATTTGAGAGTCAATTAATACATTGTCAGATACCAATGCAATCCACAGCAGCAAAATAAATAAACTGGCTAGCAACGTTGAAACAGTCAATAAAGGTATTGAAGAAATCATTGTATCGACCGACAAATTTGAGGACTTCAACAAACTGAAATTTAAAAATTTTGAGGAAGAATTATCTAGAATGTCATTATTATTATCCAATACTTTGAACACCAATACCAATGATAACCTTCAGGCTAACCTTATGGAGATAAAAAATGAAATTAAATTTATGAAATCTTATGTACAAAACAAAAATTCATCAGAAACCATTATTGAGCACATAAGCACTATTCATGATGACTTAAACTCTAAAATCCAAGAAACAAATAAAATTCTGTCGAATCAACAAGTGAAACTGGATGATATTTCCTGCAGATATTTTGATTTTGGTCGCTATTTTGAATATACCGAAAAAATTGATGATGTGCAGAATAAAATTAACTCCATAAATAGTGATATCAGCAACATAATACATAGATTTGACGAACTTCCTTCCGAAATTAATAAAACAACATCGCATCTTAATAACAGCATTGTTTCTTTACATAATGATATGTCTTTACATGCTGAACTAATGGCCAACAATTCTTATAATTGTGCAGCACAAACTAGCATCGTCGTTGATATTCCGAAAACTAATGTTCCAGCACCAAATCATCCAGTTTTGGCTGCCTTAGTACCACAAATCAATATTACTGAAACTAATATTCCAGCACCAAATCAGGTAGTTTTTGCACCCATAGTCTCAGATGCCAACACACAGATTGATAAATTTGGAACATTATGGTCCAAAGCTGACTGGGAAACTAGGCTCTCAAGAATTGGTAAATATACTTTACTTGACACAGTCTCTAAGGATAAATCAAGCAGCCAGACTATATTTACTTTCCATGTGAAGGCCATCACAGAGCATGTTACAAAAAGTTTGCTGATTAATTATTTAGAAAATGAACTCCATGTTAAAGTAATCTCATGTTCCGGCATTAAACCTAGAGCTAAAAAACTAAAAAAAAACAATTTGTACCAGGCCGTAAAACTACGAATACACAGCAAGTACGCATGGCTTTTTCAGCATCCTGAAGGGCGTTTTATACTTGGTAATCTGCAGTTCACACCACGGGTAAAAAAATTTGTAAATAATAATAATAAAAATAATAATAGAAATAATAAATATTTACCTAACACTATTTCTAAGGCAATTACTACTAATAATATTGAAAAAAAGCTAAACCCCAAATTAACGCCTTCAAAAAATCATACCAACTTTAAAAACAAAAATATTTTATCAAGTAAATGCTTGATTACCAACAGACCACATTTTAACCTTGATCCCAGTGATGATATTCCTGGTATAAAAACTATAAATTTTACACAAGGTGAAACATTAAACGACCCGGAAAAGACATCAAACACCACACATATTAATCCCAGCAATTCTTTTTTGGATCCTCTTTTCCCCCCTAAAATAAAACTGACGGTAAATTCCGCTAACAGTTTTGAAAATAGATATTTATTAGGTCGCTTTAGGGAACCCAGACTTTTCGAGGACGTACGCCTATTTTTGGCTTATCTTCACAAACAACCACAAGACGTTTGTGTGGACGGTAGAACTAAGACTAGCACATTGGTCTCCATTCAAAAAGAAGGTTTACCTACTGATTTCAATGCACTAAAATCATTGTATTATAAATATCATGAACAATTGGGAATCTCGAGCGTTCAGACTGACCAGGATCTAGCTGCATTTGAATCTCATTTCAATTCAAAGCATACTGCACAACTCCAACATGCGCAAAAATTGCGTGAAAATCAGGATAAGCTTTTTCGTGAACCTAAACACAAGTCAGCAAAAAAGTCATTCTACATCCCTTTCGGGTAAGTTTGTAAATTCAAGTCCTCTCAAAATTCTTTATCATAATTGTGGTGGCATTAGAGGCAAAATAAAAAACTTATTTATTGATGCCAACTCGAGCCCATGCGACGTCATAATTATTACCGAAACTTGGCTTAACGATTCTTACAATAATGAAGAAATTCTTAATAGTGATTGGACAATATATAGACATGATAGAGATTATAATTCTTCTGGTCTATCAAGGGGTGGTGGAGTTATGATTGCTGTAAGAAATACAATGTCGCATTATAATATATCTACAGTTCAATCGCGTCACTTTGAACATAAATTCATTAATATACTGATTAATAAAACTAAGTTATATATTGGTGCAGTATATATTCCTCCAAATTCGGACGAAAGTATATATAATGAATTCCTTGAGTCATCACGAAAAATAATCAATAACATTTCGGAAAATGATAAAATTTTTATTTTTGGTGACTTTAATCGCCCTAAACTTAATTTTATAAATGACAATTCGGACAACCACTTGCTGCCAGTTAATTTTACCGATGAAATTGATTTTTCACTTATTGACCTATTTTACAGTAATGATATTCAGCAAATTAATGGTTTTCCAAACAGCAATGGCAGATGGTTAGATTTAGTTTTTACAAATACCTATGACGATGCAATTGTTACTATTGCTGACCCTAGTGTGAATTTATTTTCTAACTCTAAACACCACACAGCCATCATTGTTGAACTTCCCACATCTCAGATTATTTTTAATAAGTCGTACAACAAAAAAGTTGTATTTGATTTCAAAAACGCTGACTATGAACAAATAAACAATGCACTGGCTACCATTGACTGGACTGTCATACTCTCATCAAACGACCTGGACTACAATTCAGCAGTATTCTACAAGGAAATTTTAAATATAATAGAACTGAACGTTCCAAAAATAATAAAAAAGGACAAACTTACTGAACCTTGGTTAAACAAGGACCTTAGGGCATTGCGTAACCGCAGAAACAAATTATATCTGAAAATTAAAAATAATCCTAATCCTGATGCTGAATTAATTCAGAATCATCAGAAACTAGCATCTGAATTTTCATCTAAATCCAGAGAATTTTATGATTGTTACATTAGTAATCTTAGTCAAACCATTATTACTAATCCAAAAATTTTTTTTGATTTTGTAAACTTAAAAAGGAAATGCAATGGTTATCCTTCCACTATGTTTAATGATATTAAAACTTCATCCGAACCAAATGAAATATGTAATATGTTCGCTGCTCGATTTCGTGAAGTTTATTGTTTGCCATCAAAACCAAACAATGGCCTTTCACAACCTACATCTCCAATAATCAACTCTTTATCTTTAACTGATGAAGAGATCTTGAATGAGTTGCATAACTTAGACATTAATAAGGGTCCTGGACCAGATTTAATACCACCTAGTTTGCTTCACTACTGTGCACAACAATTAACAATACCATTAAACATAATTTTTAATAAATCTCTATCACTTGGTGTTTTTCCTTCTGACTGGAAGTCGTCATTTTTAACACCTATTTATAAAAGTGGTGACAAATGCAATATAGATAATTATAGGGGAATTGCTATTTTATCAGCTATACCGAAGCTTTTTGAAAAATTGGTCTGTGACAAAATTTCCACTATAATTAATCCACTTTTAAATGAACAGCAGCATGGTTTCAGAAAAGGTCGCTCCACTACCACCAACCTAATGCTGTTTACTTCCGACATTCTATGTAATATGGAAAAGGGCCACCAGATAGATGCTGTGTACACTGACTTTAGCAAAGCTTTCGATAGTGTTGACCACAACATTTTAAAAACTAAAATGAACTCTATTGGAATTACTGGGCCTATATTAAACTGGCTTTTTTCATATCTTAATAATAGAACTCAATTCGTGAGATTTCAAGGACTAATATCATCTGCTATTAATGTCACATCAGGAGTTCCTCAAGGTAGTCACTTAGGACCCCTTCTGTTTAACATGTTCATTAAGGATCTTTCGGAAATTCTTGGTGACATAGCACACCTTTTTTATGCAGATGACTTAAAATTATATAAAATTATTGCTAATTTGTCTGACGCTAGCTTCTTTCAAAATAAACTTCAGGACCTAGAAAACTGGTGTATTGCTAATAAATTAAACCTAAATGTTAGAAAATGTCACGTGATTAGTTTCTCTCGTAAAAATACAACTTTGCTGCATAACTACCATATTAATGGTACACCGCTCCATCGTGCTAATCAAATTAGTGACTTAGGTATTTTGTTAGACGTGAAACTTAGCTTTACTAGCCACATAGACCAAATAATTTCTAAAGCAAAAAAAATGGTTGGGTTCATTAAAAGAAGAGCTAAAGAATTTAATAATGTTTGGGTTACTAAATCATTATTCAGTGCTCTCGTTCGTCCGATTCTTGAATACGCATGTCCTATCTGGAATCCGTTCTTTCAAATACATACTGACAGAATAGAATCTATTCAAAAACAATTTTTATTATTTGCATTGCGTGACTTATATAATCCAAATGATTTTACTAATTTACCAAGTTACTCAGATAGACTTAAAATAATTAATATCATTCCGCTTTCTACAAGGCGTATAGTGCTCACCTCGTGTTTTACATTTGACGTATTGAAGGGTAATATTGACGTGACTTCTATAGTAAATAGAATCAAATTTAATGATGTAGTCAGACGTACAAGACATACCAGTCTCTTAAAAACATATCCGCATACGAAAGAATATGCCAAGAATGAACCGATTAACAGGTGCTGCATAACTTTCAACACACACTGCAGTAATTACGCCTCTGACATATCAAAAAACATTTTCAAGTCTAATCTTATACGCTCCCTTAGCGTTGGGTAATGCTTACATTTATAATTATGAATAAACAATGTAATTTAATAATGTAATTTTAATAATAAAATATAATTTTAAATATTTGTATAATCATTTGCAATATTATTTATATTATCTTTATATATATGTATATAAATTAATTTCTAGTCACAAATAATGTACTTATATTTTATTTTATTAAAGTAATTTTTTTTTATATATGTAGTTATATATATAAAAATTAATAAATAATCAATGTAATCTATATAGATTTAAGTTTGTACCTTGTTTTGGTGAAATAAATAAATAAATAATACCACCTAATCTGGGAGATTTAAGGTTCATCTTCCTTCTCTTAGTAAATGGTATTATAATTGTTTTGTTAGGATTTACACTTAGCCCTTCCTCGAGGCACCAACTGTGCACAATGTTTAGGGCCCTTTGTATGAGCTCAGATAGAGTTCCATCGTGTTTTCCTCTGATCATGATAACAAGATCATCAGCGTAACCTTGCGCATCATAACCCGTATTTGACAATTTGTCAAGGAGATCATCAATCACTAGAGACCATAGCAGTGGGGAAAGAACTCCTCCCTGAGGGCATCCCTTGATGGCTCTCACCGTGATCGATTCTTCTCCAATTTTAGCTGTAATGTTGCGGCATTCTAGCATGGCCCTAATCCAGCCAATCGTAGGAGCTTCAACTCCTTTCCGCGCCGCCGCTCTCTCTATGGAGTCATAGGTTGTGTTATCGAAAGCCCCCTCTATGTCTAGAAAGGCACAGAGAGCGATTTCTTTAACCGCGATTGACCGTTCGACCCTATTCACAAGGGCATGAAGCGCAGTCACCGTTGATTTGCCAGACTGGTAAGCATACTGGTTCCTATTTAGAGGTGACATTTTAAGGGCCGTTTCCCTTATATGTAGGTTAATGACCTTTTCCATTGTTTTGAGAAGAAAGGACATAAGGCTAATGGGGCGATATGATTTAGGCTGGGCACCTGGGCGCCCTCCAGCCTTAGGTATAAACACCACATTAACCATCCTCCACATTGATGGAATGTACTGAAAGGCGTAGCTAGCTCTAAAAATTTGAACTAGCACAGGTAATATATCTTCTAGCCCTTTCTGTAAGAGGGCCGGGAAGATACCGTCCGCCCCAGGGGATTTAAAAGGTTTAAATGAGTTAATCGCCCATCTAATACGGTTGGGTGTGAATAGTCTACCTCATAGACTTTTAACCCGATTACTAGGTCTAGTGATTGCAGCAATATCATCTACAATAACACCATTACTATCATCGATTGAATTAATGGAGTCCGGAAAGTGAGTTGACAAAAGCAGCTCAATCGTTTCTGTACGACTCTTAGTGTAGCTTCCGTCGAGCTTTTCGAGGAGGCTAATTCCGTTCGTATGGTCCTTTGATAAGGCTTTTTGGAGACGAGCTGCGGTAGGGACATTGGTAATCCCTTCACAGAAATCTCTCCACGTCTTTCTCTTGGCTTTACGAACCTCTTTGTTATATTCCGTTAGGGTACGTTGGTATTCGCTCCATTCGTTGGTACGTTTAGCACCATTGAAGAGCTTTCTAACCCTTGACCGAAGCCTGCTTAGCTCCTTGTTCCACCAAGGCACATCCCTATTTGTAGCCTTATGTTTAATGGGACAGGCTGCTTCATAGGCAGATATTAGTAGGGATTGTAGCCCTGAAGCTACTTGTTCTAGATCCGAAACGGATTCTATATGTTTATTCAAGGGACTAATCTCAGACACAATGTAGTCACTGAACGACTTCCAGTCTGTAAGTTTAGGAACCCTATTTATTGCCTTCTGCTGGCACATGCCTTCAAAACTGAATCTAATATGCTGATGATCAGACATAGAAGGTTCGTTGGAGACATGCCAGTTAGTCAGGCGAGGTGTGATAAACGGACTGGCCAAGGTTAAGTCAAGAACTTCTTGCCTAATCGAGTTTATAAAAGTGGGTTTGTTACCTTTATTTATAATATCTATGTTATTAGAAATTAAGAAATCAAGAAGGTACTCACCCCTTTTGTTTACATCATTACTACCCCATACTATGTGGTGCGCATTCGCATCGCAGCTGATGATAAACTGCTTCCTGTTTTTCTTGCAGTACTTGATTAGTTTCACAACATCATCGGGAGGTACTTCATCCGATTCTCCAGGAAAGTAAGCCGAGGCCCAGATGACCTCTTGCTTACCCCTTTCCATCGGCACCTCTACTAGTACCGCAACTAAGTCCCTAGAAATAAACTCTGAAACGGGAAGAAAGTTTAATTTATTACTGAGCAGAATTGCTGCTCTAGGATTGTCAAGCTGACTATTATATATCAACTTACATTCTTTTGTTGGTAGACCCATAATTCGGCCTCTTAAAATCCAAGGCTCTTGGATAAGAGCTATATCCAGCCTGTTGAAATTAAATCTCCGGCTAAGCTCAGATGTTGCAGCTTTCGCATGGTGGAGATTTATTTGGATACAGTCAATGCGACTGTTATCCATTAGATTTTTTTTGGTTTAACCAGCTTTTTGACCGGGGTCTTTGCAGAACCCTTCTTACCGCTGGTGTTAGCGAGTTTCGCTGCGGGTTTCCTAGTCCCGTTCTTCGAAACCTTAGAGGTCAAGCTAATTGGTTTAGTCCCACTGGCTTCTTTAGATGTGCTGGCTTTAGGTGAAGAGTCCTTTTTGACCAGAGCTGTGAGGCTCTTTGTCAGATCTCTGTTCACTTCCGGCTCAGCACTCTTAGAATCGGCAGTAGCTATAACCGTTTTTGGTGGGGTTTTCAGCCTGAACTGAACAAAACCAAATCTGAAGTCGATTTTGTAGTTTATCTTCTTCAGCTGCACTGCGGATTGGTGATCGATGGAGATCGTTAATTGGGCTGCAGTGTTATGTGCCTCCCTACGTAACACTTTCCATCTCTCTGTAATGAGGCCTTCGTTCTGCCCCTGTACCATTCCTAAGATGCGGTCGTTCGCAGTATCTGCGCACGGAGGGAAAAATGCAGCGACGATCTGCGTTCTGAAGATTTTTTCCTCCTCAACGACGATAATGTTCGCATCTTCCCATGGTTTTAAACCAGGAACTGTGTTAGAGACCCATTCTGCTGTCTCTTTGTTTGCACAGTTCAAAACTATCCAGCCTGGTTTAAAAGTAGAGCCAAGGAACTTCGGTTTAATAGCCGCATCCTTCTGTTCTACTATTTTATCCATTATGGATTCTTGAATGGAATTCATTTGTTCCATCGTCAAGAGTTCCTCTGGATGGTTGCAGGATAGGATTCCCAATTTAACCCCTTCAACCACTGCTTTATAGCTTAATCTGCTACCACCAGTAGGTACGATGATCTTACCTTTAGCTGGATTGGTGACAGTATCAGCTACTTTTAAAACTCCCCCAGAAGGACCTTTCATCCTCTTCTCGGAAGCTTCAGGCGTACTGCCATCAGATCTGCTCCTTTTAGTCGCCTTCTCAGGCGCTACAGGAACCAAGGCTAATACTCTAGCCTCTGCAGGTTTATGGCCATTCTGTACAAGCCATTTAAACCTTTTTTTTGCAGCACCACTGAAACGGACGCGTTTTTCAGCATCTACGATCTTCAGCTTGCTGGTAATCAGTGTAAGATCTGCAGTTTCCCCTTGCGAGAGGGTCGTCAACATTTCTTCATCTGATAATGGAGATTCATAGTCTAAGTTGCTTACCTTAAGTTGTGGTTAATCTTGATCGCCATGCAATGTTTTTTGTGTTGAAATCACCTCCTACAATAAATTATTTCCCTAGATGTTCAAGAAAATTTATATACTGATTCTATTTTAACGAGTGAGCTATTCCTGCTACTATAATGGAGTAGTTTTTTGTTTTGATGTTTACCGCGGTAGCTTGGACTTCTTTGCTCTTGTATTAGCTTCTTCAAAGTGTTCGATGTCTTCCCTTATTATAATTGCACTTTCACCTTTGGCACATTTTTCCGGGTGACTAGTGTGGAATATCTTGTATCTTCTAAATTTAATGTTGGATTCATTAGTAAAATGTGTTTCCGAAATAAGACACACATCTATCTTTTTTATATCTAGGACTGCTTGTACTTCATTGTGGTGCTGAAGCAATCCATTAGCATTCCATGCTAACATATTTAGAGAGCTTGTGACGTATGTTTTTAGTGTAGGTAAGGATTATATTTTATTTACAAAATATAATTATGAATACAAAAGTATACGAAACCCTAAATAAAAAAATAAATGCTTACCAATATTGCAGCACGTGCGTATATTAGGTATGCATATATTCTATATGCACTTGCAATAGTCAAAATATTTCGGTAATTGATCTATGCATTCTTAATATAGAAATTTCTAAGAATTTCAATATTATATATAAATTGCTAGTGTTAGCAAATAATTAGTAATACAATATTAAAGAATTTATATATGTATAAGTAAATTTTAGGGTATATAAGAAATCGATTTAAATAAATATATTCACTTTATATTCCAAAGTCAAAATCGTAGTTTCATTTAATATATCTGCAATTCGCTAAAATATTAAATTTAACTATATTGTTCAACTCCAAATGTGATCGGCCTAAGCTATAAACTCATTTTTAACCAGCGGCCGATAGTGCTAAAGTTCTGGAGTAGCAACAATTGTATAGAAATTAGCTCACCATCATCATCTATATATATATGCTATAGGAGCATATATATATACATATACAATTCATTTCTGCTGCACCCAACATTGCATGGCGATCCTGCCAGGAGAAGCAGAAGCAAAAGACGAATCAAATTAACATCGAGAATCTAGATTTCAAGGAAGCATTAGAAGTAAGTAAACATACTGGTTCACGACCGATTTTGATAGAAGAATATCGTCCCAGACTATCCAAACCATTACCTATCCAAGAGATCATCAACATGCCAAAACTAAAGAAACGCGGAGGGGAGGCGCCAAAGCTAGACAGGAAATCGGGATTTGAAACGACTTCGAAGGTTAGCGGTGAAGCCAGAGGAAAGGGCATACTTCCAAAAATTGAAGAAGGAAAAACAGCGGGCTGAACAAGAGCGAAAGAAGAACAGCAAAATCAATCATAAAAACACATTAGATAATACGTTCCAGCGATGTTTTGATAACATCCCAGAATTTATTAAATAACCAGCATTTTTTTTGTTGTTAATAAGAAAAAAAATTTAAATTAAATAACATTCTAAAAATAATAAAACAATTTTATACATTTTATATATATAAAAAAAAATATTTAAAATTATATATAGCATTTTCCGGTCCAATTAAGGTTTTTACACATCAAGATAGTCTTTTAATATTTCGAATTAGTTTTTTTACACATAAAAATATTCTTTAAAAATATCAAGATAGTCTTTTAAAAAATCAAATTAGTCTTTTTAAATTTCAAATTAGTCTTTTTAAATTTCAAGTTAGTCTTTTTAAATTTCAAATTAGTCTTTTAAAAGTAAAATTTCTATATGTTTTAAACTTATTATTTAAGTAGAAACAAATAATATTTTTGTTTTTTAATTTTGTTCAAATTAAAATCTTATTTTAATGTAATTCTTCGCCAGCAATAGCATCCGGTATTTTTAGCGTCATATTTAAAAAATAATTTCGACAATCCTAATCGGTCAATGTTGAAACACCTTGTACAATTGCATTTACCAAGTTATGGTCTCTTGGTTCACTTAACAGCTGCCGAACAAAACATTTTATCTTTTGGAAAAAAATTTAAAAAATATCGTTAAGATTTTTGGGTGAATTTAAATGGTTTTTATTCATAAAATTTTAATTTGACCAAAATTAAAAAAAAAAAAATATTTGTTTCTACTATTAAATAATAAACACATAAAAATTTTAATTTTAAAAGACTTATTCGAACTGTAAAAAGACTAATTTTAAATGTAAAGACTAATTTTAAATGTAAAGACTAATTTGAAATTTAAAAAGACTAACTTGAACTTTAAAAAAACTAATTTGAAATTTAAAAAGACTATATTTAAGTGTTGAAAGACTAATTTGAAATTTAAAAAGACTAATTTGATTTTTTAAAAGGCTATCTTGATATTTTTAAAGACTATCTGTATGTGTAAAAAGACTAATTTGACCGGAAAATGCTATATATACATATTTAGAAAAAAAAAGAATCTAAAATATATGTATATTTATACATATACATAACTCAAATATAAATTCAAAGTTATATATGTGTATACATATTAAAATAGAAAAAAAAAAACAATTTAAAATTACATATATACATTTTCAAATAATTATATTTTTTATCATTTATTCATCTTATTTATTTTCAATTTACATGTTTTTTACATATATATAATTCCTTAATTCTAGTATTAACACCCAGGTTTTTATATAATTAAATTGATTTTAATTTTTTAGCATCATATTTATTTATTTTATATTATTTTTTAATTAAATTTTTAAGTAGAAAAAAGAAAAAACTACCAATAGATATTTTTATCTTAACCTAAATTAACATAAAACAAAAACATTAACATAAAAATTTTATATTCTAATATAATTTGGCTTTGGATATTTATGTATTCTACGTACAGGTTGATCATATATATATTTGCCCAATTTTTTAATTAAATGATTGTTATTTGAATCTAGTTTTTCATAGAAAGCAATTGCTAGACATTCAATAAATTTGCTTATATATGGAATATCACTTTCTTTATGTAAAGTTGATATTTTTGTAACATAAGGTGCATTAATAGCCATTCTAATAATTTTGTTCTGTAATCGCTGTATTTTGTTCAAATGACAATGTGCAAAAATCACCAGACAGGTGCTGCATAGGTAAGAATAGGCCTTATATAGCTTTTGTAAATTAAATTTTTATTTTTTACACTTACAGAATTATGTTTCTTTAACACACAATATAGTGATTTAAGTGTGTTTTTGGCTCTTTCAATATGCTTGACTGTGTTAACTGAAAATGTTAATCTTGAGTCTAAATAGACACCTAGATATTTTGCATTATTTTTCCAAGGAATAATTGCATTGTTAAATGTAATATGGTGGTTATTACAAATATTTTTAACTTTATTTGAATGTGTAAACAGAGCTGCCTCCGTTTTCAATTCATTAATTTTGATTTTGCATTTATGGTAAAAAAATTTGAATTCATGAAATCCATTTTCCAGATTGTATTTAAGATGTTTTGCATATTTATTGTCAGCAAAAGAAAAAATGGTAGTATCGTCAGCATAAATTGCTTATTTGTAATTCCTTGGATTTGGTATATCATTAATAAACAAATTAAAAAGATGTGGGGACAAACAAGAGCCTTGTGGGACTCCAGCCGGAATAGCAAATTCACTTGATGATATTCCATCAATATTGACTTTAAACTTTCGGTTAGATATGAAAGATTGAATTATTTTGATTAAATACATAGGGAAACTATTTATTTTTAATTTATGTAAAAGACCTTTATGCCACACACTATCGAAAGCTTTTTCTATATCTACCGGCAATAATCCACAACTTTTTTTTTCATTAAATTTAAAACTTATTTCCTCACAAATTCTTAATATTTGATGACAGTTTGATTGTTTGGCTCGAAAACCAAATTGTTGGTTAATTAGTATATTATTATTTTGCTCAAAATCTATTAGCTTCAAGTTGTCAACGGTGTAAGTCATCTTTAATTGATTAGGTTGTGTTCTAGTAATAATTATGTCAACGAGGGACTGGGAAAATTTTGATACAATATGTGAGCTTGATTTGGAGGATAAAACACCAACTTCATCATTACATAAAAATAAATTAATATGTGTTAATAGGTTTCTATATGAATATAAAGATTATTTGCTTGATGAGCACAAAGAGGAATTTGAGACATATGTAAAGATGTTGGAAAGATTCATAAATGAAGAAATCAAGTATTCAATTCATGGCCAACATTTTGAAAATTGCGTATGGTCTTCAAATAGTGCTACGACTGGACCAGACACATGTTCATGTATTAGTATCATCTTTAATGAGAATCATTGTTTAAAACTAATGAAATTTTATTTGAGAATGACTAATAAAGGTTGAAAATTTTTTTTTTTGTATTTATTTATTTATTAGATAGGCTTTATACTGAAATGTTACCATTCCTAAAATGGTAATTGATAAATTTGGACGTTCTAATGAGTGGAGAGAGAGAAGTTCATTATTAATAAAAGGTCCTCGTGGGGAAGGCTTTAATTTAACGTCTCAAGGTGATTATGATTTGAAAAATAAACGAATTATAAATGTTGCAGACCCAATAGATAATTTCGATGCTGTTTCAAAGCAGTATGCTGATAATGAAACTGATAAAGTAAAAAGAGAGTGTGAAGATTCTATAAATGACTTAAAAGAGCAAATAAACTTTTTAAAGGGGGAAATAATGAAAATAAATCCACAAATAAAGTTTTTGGGGGAAGAAATAATTAAAGTGGAAGATTTTTGTAGAACTGTTGATACACACCAATATATGCAAAATAAAAAGAAAGAATTGTTGTTAAACAACCCATGAAAATTTATTTTCAACGATTGCTTGATGTTGTGAAATAATGATTTTCAGTATTGTAGTTAAGAGTCTTCGGTGCAGATTGTAGTTAAAAGTTCATTTTTGTAGGCTATTATGTGGATTTGTTACAGCATTTTTTTAACATATTATAATTTTTGTGGTTTAGGAAGATATTGATTGAGCGAGTAAGACAAAAAAAAATAAACTCTTGTAATTGGAATTATGTGTTTTTAATTTTTTAAAAACATATAATTGTCCCATTTTTGGAAAAAATTGTTTTTTGCAGGTTATTGTTCGTATAATAATATTATTTTTTTGGAATTCTAGTTTTTACTAATAAAATTAAAATTTATCAAATGAGGAAGTAAGATACATTTTAATTTATTTTTTATTGTTTAAATATGTGAAATTTAGATCGTAATCCCGAATTTCAAAAATTTCCATACAAAATAAAATTGTAAGAAAATTATTCATATCAACTATGTCAACATACCTTTAGGCTGAAATTTATTTGGAAAGTTGTTATGAGAGAAATAAAGAGAGAACAATTTTTATCTGCTCTATCAAAGACAATCATTATAAGATGTATGTAGGATAGTGTTCTAAAACCGCGTAATATGATGGATTTTTGAACAAATTATGAAATTTTTCTTTTCAATATGAAATTGAAAAAGCATTTTTTTTATATATTTTTAGAGAATAAAAGAAAAAATTTGTCTCAGCGAAATCAAAAATATTTATTTAGAAGTGGGTAGTTGAGGGTTGAGACAGGGGGAACAGAATTTTCAATTTTTTTTTAGACAGAAAACATAAAAATAATATTTGAATTTCAGTTTTGGGATTTTTTTAAAAATATATTTTACTATATTTGGAGTTCGAGTAGTAACACAATTACTATGTATGTAGCGTTGGACTTGAACTCTAAAAATATGTGTTATGTTGAAATTTTTTTCTGGCAATTTTAAGGTCAGGGAATACTAAAATTTGGTACATATTATAGATTTTAATTTAGTTTCTCCCCATAAAATTTTGGGTCGGCAGTTTCAATAAATTTTTTTATAATGTATTATTAAAAAAATACATTATTGATGTTCTAAAATACGTGAAATTTTTAATAATTCAATCTTGTAAAATTTTTAACAGGATTCGGTTAATTGCAAACCACCGTTGGACATAAATACAAGTTATGTGCTCCCCCTTTGATTATTACACTACATAGAAATTATCATTGATAATGAATTTCATATATGTACCATATTCATATTAGTATATCAATTTTTCCTAATATAATATAAAAAATTGCAATATTTTATTGAATGTATGCATGTGCCATGTGAATTTGATTGTATGTTTTCAATGAATGTTGTGAATTATGTTTGTATTACGTTTATAATATATTTCTCATTGTATGTAAAATTAAAAAATTTACATAGTGTGCGATTCAATTTACTTTTTATTTTTTCTATTTCCATGACACCTGCTGATTTCCGAGGAAGGTGGAGGGATGCAGGAAACAAATTTTTATAATTTTAAAAAATCTTAAAAACTGTTTTTTGAAACTTTTTTGAATCATTTTATGGGTTGCATAGATTGTTTTAAGCAAACGTGCTAAATTCTTTCTGTTTGTTCTAAAAGTCGATTTATGTCCACATAACATATTATACATGCAATGTCATAAAAGTTTTTTTACTATAATTATGTATTTTTTATGAACGGAATGTATTAAATTACACGCAACAGTTCAAAAATATTAAATTATATGATTTTTTATTCAGAGAAAAAACAATTTTTAGTTTTTTTTCGACTGATGAACAAGAAGAACATTAGGAATTTCGATTGGGCAAATTCAAATTAACGTTTATGTTAATTTCTGTGAATTTTCTTTTTGTGAACAATGTTTTTATTTTTCAATTTGGTCAATTTATAAAAAATATATTTCATACATGTCCACCGTTGTATGTTAAAATCGATTAAACTTACGCGTCCGCCCGTCGTGGCTTACTTTATATATATTATTTCATGAAATTTAAAAATTTATGAGAAAAAAAAATTTGTTCATGTTCAATTGGAGATAAAAATTTGAATAAACCAATAGAAATCCACATTATAAATAATTAATACACCTCCTCCTTTGAATTGAAACAACTTCAACAATCCGTGTTTATAAATTCATATATAAAGACTTTTAGAACAAACAGACAGAATTTAGCACATTAGTAAAAATAAACTATACAACCCATCAAATCCGAAAAATAAATAATATTTATTTCCTGCTCCCTCCTCCTTGCCCACAAAATCTTCAAAAGGCATGAGAAGAAAAAAAATAGAAAAAACATCAAAATAATAAGTAAATTGCATGGCACACGATGGACGATGTCCATTTTTGAAATTTACAAACATATGCAAAATATTTTATATCTAATACAAACAAATTTAGAAAAGCTATATTTTTACAAATTCATACGATTTTTGGTTCTCTATATCCTAAATCTCTCTATAATTGTCTCTGTTATTACCTATTAATCGTTGCATAACTATTAGGGGCGAATGACGTCACAATTTCTAAATTATTTTTCGTACTGAAGACTCTTAAGGTGTAACAATAATGTTGGACTATAATTGGATACCAGATTTTTTAGAAAAATATAATAGTGTTTTATTTGGCAAACATAAGGAATAATAATTGATTTCCATCTAAGATTTCCAAATAGTACAAACACATGCAAGCAAATAAAATGTGAATGCATGCATACATGTGCATGTGTAGTTGAATATGCTAGAAAACGTAATATTATGAAATTAATAGACTATTATTCAAATTCAATTAAATTTAATGTCAGTAAATAATTGACTTAGATAGAGTGAAGATGTTTTGGTGTGAAAATATATATCATGCGCATAAATATGGTATTTGTATTAGGAAATGGAGATCTTTTAAAATAGTTTCTACAAAAATTTTTGGCAGCGTGTTAGAGATTTGAGCAACACCAGAAAATGGTGAAAAAGTTCTGTTACTAATTGCGCGAAATGGGGAAGCATTACCATCATGTATGAATTGGGGGGTTAAATTTCTTGATTGGCAGCATGTTAAAATTGAAGTATTGGGTGGTGATATTGCAATAATTGGTGAAATTATTGATATTGATAACAGGAAAATTAATCAAGTAAATCAATTTCCAAATGAGTGTCCATTCGCGGGAGATAATGATTGGGAACTTCTTTCAAAGAAAGAGGAATATATAACTATGGAATCACGATCTCTCACAACATCTAAGTATGGAAAAGTTTTAGATAAAAAATCAGAATTGATACAAAAGCTTAATACTGCTCTACTGCAATTAGAGGATATAAAAAGAACCTTTAATGCTACAAATGCTAAATATATGCGAGAGAGGCTTACAAACTTAATAAACAATTTGAATGCGGTAAAAATGATTTACGTGACAGAGCAAAATGATTCACTTACAGATGATGATGTATTAGGTTTATTAGTATTGGTGGAAAATTTTAGAGCTTCTTATACCGAACACATACAACAACAACAAAAGGCTCGGGAGTTGAACAACAAATAAGCTATCAAATTAATTTCACTATCAAATTAATTTCACTATACAAAATATCATTGAAGACTTAACATCCTGTACGATATGGAGAAATTAATAATAATTTATATTTTAAACTTAATGCTTATTAGTATCAATGGGGCTCCTGCTAAAATATATGAGCCCCCCAAAGCTGATATACAATTAAATGAGTCTCAAAATGGAAATGTTACATTCAACGTTGTATTACCAAGTAATGAAACAATTCGAGTAAGCTTATCTATACAACTTCTGAAACATGTAAATCCCCCCGAAGATGCCATAATATACATAAAAGAAACAACAACAGCAACAACGACAGCGGTAACGATAATAGATATAGAATCAGATCAAAATCATTCTGATATGAGTCAAGATCAGAGTCTTGCTTATGTTACAGTTGATGAAGCGATTGAAGCTTTTAGATTGGATTTAATTAGAAAAGAAAAAGAAATCGCTGGTGTATTCGAGAGTGAACATATTTTCTATCGTCATTTCAAGCTTGAATATGTGGATGGCAATAATGAAAAAGAAATCAGAATGAGATGTGCCTATGACAGTAATTTCCATAGAAAATCATTGAAGATTTCATGTTTGGAATATATGGAAGTTGACAGTCAAAGACTTTTGAGTAATGGTGAAATTGAGAGAATTACAATGTTTGATACAACATATAAATCACCCCACAAAATTGAGATTAAAAAATTGAAACAAACCTTTAACATGGATATATCCTAAAAATTATACTTTATGAAATATACTTGAAATAAATAAAAATTAATTTTGTAGCAATGTTTTATTATTTACTTTAAAAAAATTACATTTTTTTATATGAGATTGAAGATTGTTTATCTGTTTGCTGCTTTGATGATGATGATGGTTTTTCATACTTCGGACATGTAAAACATGATTTCGGCGTGAAAGCTAATTGTTTGTATTTACATTCCTTAACCTTTCCCATATTTTGGTCCTCATTAAGTAATTGTTTTTTATCACTCATTTTTATTTTTTAGTTTAGAACAATGTGATCTGATATATAGATTTTCTAGAACTAAATTGGTGAAGAACTAAATTCTACATGATATTTTATTAAATATAGTTCTCTCCCTCTCAGCCTCACTACAATATATCTTTTTTGCTTATCCATGAATTTTGATCGGGGGAAATCCAAGCCATTTCACAAAAACTTTATCACCCTTGGTCTTGATGATTTTTTAATTAAATATACTTTGGAATTTTTAGCTTTTTGTAATTCATATTCATATAATCCACCTCTAATGGGGTTCCCTTGATAATCTTCTAATAAGTAAGTTGTTGGATTGGTCAGCTGCCTTTTTGTTATCTTGAAGATTTCGGTAGTCCAATTGGGGGTGTAACCTTTCTCGAAAACATGTTTAAACTTGCTTATTCGAACTGATTCACCAACTTCGAATTTCGCAACCGGTGCAATTTTGATGTTACTATAAACTGTAGCTAATAATTCGTTTTCGTTTGATTTGTTGATTTTTACCCATTTTTAACACATTCTTTGAATGATTAAAAGAAGGACCATATGTTTGATCATGTTGAGAATAGTTTAGTAGTAAAGGGGTTTGCAATATAGTTTTATTTTTTCCAGGTGTTTGATAATCGGTAGTATCTGTGGTGTCATATTTGAGAGTTGAATTCGGTGTTGATGATTTAATGTTATGTCTTGAATTTGGGGTGAGTGTTTTAAAGCTTTCGTAATTCAACTTTTCCGGTTTATATTCATATTTGTCTAATTTTACTTTATGATCTATTTCCACTTTTATGTTCTTATCATGTTCAAACACATCTATTAATTCTTTTAGGGGTGTTACAATGGGCTGGAAAGTTTTTGTTAATTCAGCTCCTTTAGCAGTTTCCCCAATTTTCAAAATTTCATATTTTCGTTTCAAAGCTTTATGAGTTTTTATCAACTCTTTCAATACCTTCTGATTCATTATTAATGATTTACCTCTGAATTGATACTGACTGATGTTGGGTTCTACTTGTTGATTTTATATACCTAGAGTAATCAGTCGATCTGATCAGATCAGATCGGATCCGATCGGATGGGATCGGATCCGATTGGATCGGATTGGATACAGTTTAAAATCTAATGTTGAATTAAATCGCGCATTAGCAGTATTTTTTCTTTTTATAGGAACAAATTAACAATCGTAACCTGAAAATTAACATGAAAATTTATTATAAAAAAATAAAAAGAGATAAATTTTTTAACTATTTTCATTTAGAATTTTATTTATTAAAAAGACATAGAAATGTTAAATATAAAAAAATTTCTTAATCCTCATCACCATCATCATCTTCTTCGCATTCATCATCATTTTCATATTCGTTTTTAGCTTCTGCTTCATCATCATCATCATCAGTATCACAACTTTTTTTCTTGTTGGACTTTTTGGTAAATATCAAAACAGCTGATTTGCCGATGTCGCTTTTTTTCATTATTCTATAATTTCCCGATGATAGATCTCTAAAAGTTTCTAGATCCATGTTGTCATAGCGGGAGGGTAGGAAAATTTATATTTTCCCCAGGTCCAGAACAATTTTGCTGCCAAATTTGGTGTCCCTTTTTACAGCCTTCTTTATATTGTAATAAGTTTTCAAATTCAAATTCGCCAATGGGACAGTTGGTTTCAAACTCCCAATTTTTTTTAATTTTTTTAAAGTAGACATAGACATATTTCTCTAAATTCACTTTTTAAACTGATATATTTCGATCAATATTTTGGCCTTTTATACTTTCAAATTTTATTGTTTTATCACAAATTTCAATTTAAATATATAAATTTAGTATGAATTTAAATTTTTATCAAAATTCCTACATAATTGAATTTAACATTTTATAAATATTTCTAAAATTCTGATTAATTTCCGTAATTTAACTTTTTAACAACATTTTTGCGGTTTAATATGTTTCAGATAATTGATAAATTTAGTATGAATTTAAATTTTATTAAAATTCCCACATAATTGAATTTAACATTTTATAAATATTTCTAAAAATTCTGATTAATTTCCGTAATTTAACTTTTTAACAACATTTTTGTGGTTTAATATGTTTCTGATAATTAATAAATTTAGTATGTATTTTAATTTTTATCAAAATTCTCACGTATTTGAATTTAACATTTTATGAATATTTCTAAGATTTTAACAAAAAAAAAATTATACAATATATTTGTATTGATCCTACATAAAATTATGATAAAATTTGCGTATAAAAAGTAAGACAATTTCTGTTCATATTTCATACGTTGTTTTATTTTAAACATGAAAGAGTCCGAAATAATTCGAATGGGATATAATTCCCAACAATTTCCAAACGAGTGGCAGATATTGGAAGCCGATAACTTCGGCAAGCCAATATATCTTTTTTATAAATTTTTTGAATTAAAAAATTATAATTTTGATGTTAGGGGGGAATTCGACGAGGTGTGCTACGAATTCCCTCAGGAAAAAGTATGGTGTGCAACATGTTTCTCTAAAGCCAAAGAGGCAAAAAAACAAAGAAATTTAGAAGAAACTTTCACACTTTTTTATGAAGTCGCAGCATTTGATTGCAATGAAAGTGCAGAAAACTTCATAAAAAATTATGGACCATATTGTTTTTGGTGCAATTCTACCTCCAATAACAAATCATTCTGCTTAAAAATTGATGGAAGGACAACCAATACCATGGCCGCAGCAATAAGAAGAAACTTTAAATAAATTGAAAATTTTTATATTAACATTTTTATATTAATAATTTACATTTCATACAATTATTATAATTTACATTTCATTCATTGAATTAAATAAAGATTTTTGAATTAAATAAAGATTTTTGAATTAAATTTATATACAATCTCTAAACACACACATTTTTTATTTTACATACAAATCAATTTCTTAGAAATAGTTATTTCAGTATATTGGATCTATTCAAATCATTAAAAACTCATTAAAGCTCTTTCGATACAAGCTCACATATTGTCTCAAAATTTTCCCAGTCCCTCGTTGACATAATTATTGCTAGAACACAACCTAATCAATTAAAGATGACTTACACCGTTGACAAACGTGCTACTACTACTACTTACCCAATGCTATATAATTATAAAAGAGAAATTTCTAAATAAAACACTTTATATTTATATTTTATAATACATTTTTTTTTTTATTTATTAACTTAAATACAATATGAGTAACATATTATTCTAAATTGAAATTTGATTAAATTAATTGATATTTCTTAAGCTAAAGTGCCCCCAAGGCAAAGTATGATGTGAGTTTTCAATTAATGATCTCTTATCATCGTGAGGATTCAACGCTACTTTTGATTGTTTTGTACTATATACATTATGACATTTTGATTTAATTAAAGTTTGGGAAACAATTTTATTTTGTCCAATGTTTAAACAATCTAAATAATCATCAACAGTTATTTCATTAGCAACTATATGTCTTTTTACACCCTTAGATTTTTTTACTTTATCTACACAATCAACCCTAATTGCATACATTTTTGATCTAAGACCCACAAATTCAGTAATAATTTTACCACACATTTCATCTTTCATTAATCCCAAAACTTTTTTATTGACTAAGGGAATGTTCCATATATTCGATGGTGAATAATCGCTAGTGTCAAAATACCTATGACAGTCTGCTTTTATTATGTTATAAATGTCATCACATGATACCTCATAAATTAAACTATCTGTATCAGTATACAATACTGTACAGTTTTCTTTGAATATGGGCTTCATATATTCATAGTGAAATTCATAAATTTTAATTTTTGAGATATCTAAAATTGCCATGCCAACATAGATTGGTTTATTGAACATTATTTCAACCTTGTTCATTTCTATAGCAACAAAATTTTCGGCAAATATAGTTGAACGTTTAAAGTTTGGTGCTGAAATTAATGAATTAGCACCATATCTACCACCCCACTTTGTTTTTAATTTAACAATACTATATTTTCTAACATTCTCCATAGTTTTACCGAATACAGCATTATTCATCAGTTTGAAAAGATCATTTTTAAACTCATTTTTTGCTGCTGCCCTCAACCGTGTATTTAAATCAATATATTGTTTAAGCCATGGTGATTGGCTAAATTGTAAGATTCTATGTATTTTGACTAGCTCCAAACCATTTTTTAGAGCATGCTTCAAACATTGATAATGTATTACATAGCGAGATTTATCGTTTTCTGTGGCTAATAGTTTTGGGTATTTGGAGTTGGGTGGTGTACCATGTTCAGGGCAAAAGGGTATGTCTTGATGTAAATTATGAAGTTCATTTGGATATTTTAAATCAACTTCGAGAAAGTATCCAATTTGTGAAGTATCACTAATTGTATTAACATCAAATCCTCCTACACAATGAACCCATTGGAAATTTCCATATGGTAAAAATTTGGACATTGCCCAACCATACTGATTGTTTATATCAAAGTACATAATAAAATTATTCATTTTGTATGGATTGTAATCTTTCATATATTTATGGTTTGCTTTCGAATATCTTTTTGAGCATTGGCTTAATGTCCCCCTAATACCCCTTTCCACAAACAACACCATATCTATGTCTGTAAGTAGTTCTAAATTTATCTTGGTATACTTCAACATTGCATCCCAAGTATATCCATGTAGAGTGTAATAATGCGCTGGATCAAGTTCATATACTTTAATACATTGAAGCCTGAATTGTTCAAATACATCTGCTAAAAGTAAAACATCCGTTTTCAGATATAAATCAGAATATTCCCCCAAATTCTTTATATTAAATTTTGTCCACACTTGTTGAGCATGTAAGTAATCTTCTTCTGATATATCCGAATTATTTAATTTATTAAAAAATTCGGATTTATTTGGAAGTGTTGTGTCCGAAAATTTATTAAATGAATTAATATAATCATATGGAAATACTCCCTTTCGTGTTAAGATCCGAAGTTTTGAATTTGTTAAATTTTGAAATTGTGATTTTACTTCTGGGAAATTTTCTAAATTAGAAGCTAACCCCGCTAAACTTTTACTTAAAAATTTATATGAATCTATAAAACATAATTTTAAAAAATTATTCGATATGTTCTTCGTGAAAGAAATATACTTTTCCCTATTAATAGGTAATACATCTATTTCACCCGGAAAATCTGTTGCAAGATTTTTTATAATAAAATGAGAGTCATAACCACTAAGATTATGAAAAATTACTGGTATAATATGTTGATCTTTATAATTAATATTACATTTTGAGTGTGCAGCACCACGAAATTGACCTGTTAGATGGCAATGATCTCTTACCTTAGTATTTTCATCATCGCCATCATTAAAATTATTTTTACAAATGTGACATATTGTTGCTAACTCATAACCACGTTTTTGTTGACCAGTTAGCTGTTTCATAGGTATTGGACATAAAAATATCGGCTGTAAATCTTCAACAATTTGTTTAATTCACTCACAAACCATGCAATACAATCCTCTCCACGATAAGATTTAAAAAATGATAATGTGTCATCATAGCTACATTACATGAGACAAGTCTTGAAAGATTTTTTATCCAACAATAATGGTATCTATTGGCTGGTAATACATTCCAATCGTCATCATCATCATCATCATTATCGTCAGAATTAGTTTCCCCGATATCAGATTCCTCTGTAAATAGCAGCAAATTAATATGTTTCGAAGCTGATTTCTTAGCACTTTGATAAGCAGTAACTGTTTTAATTCCACATCCTCTCTTTCTAATCAAAGTGAAAACATTTATTGAAATTTCACTGTTCTGTTTCTCAAATAATGGAATTTGCTTAATTGACATTGGAAAGGTAATTCCATTTAAATTTAATACTTCAGCATAATTTGGGTATGAGGATGGCTGGTTTTGTCCACGTTGACTAGCTTGGGGATAAAGTGCCGATACTACCGACCATGCAAAACAAGCATTGTCATTATTCATAATATTAACACAAGCCTTTTTATTTTCTATATATTTTGGTAATCTAATATATGAAGATGCATTTAATAGTGTATGCTTATTAATGTTTAATGTTAGATTAATAATTGATAGCAAAGCCCATCCACTATTTCTCTCTTGAAATTCTTCAAGTTGCGTTAGAATTGATTGTGCAATATTATTTTGAAACCATTCTTCTAGATTTGAATTCAAATCTAATTGATGACTGTTGGTGCACAAATATTTTATATCTCTTACTTCTTCATCCCTCTGCTGCATTACAAACTCTCCACAAAAAGCGGCATTTATCTTAACAGTGGAGTGTTTTTTCAAAATACTCTCAATGTTTTGTATAAATAAAAGTTCAGCATCTTTTAGAAATTTTTTTGGATCCTTGTGCATTACATTTGAAATAACCCCAGTTTGAATTCTAGATTTAAAAGCTGAGTTGACAATATTCCATTCGATAGTTTTAGTGGTATTATTTCCACCATGTCCTGCACCTACGTGTAGCTTAGTTTTTAAAATATGTTGATATGATAAAGTTTTAGCAATTTCGCTTTCTATATGTCTTCTTGTGCCGGGTGAAACAGCCACTTTAATTATATTATTAAATTCACTAATAAGGTCATCACATTTATCAATATAAAAGATGATATCAACTGGTAATATTGCTTCTTCAGATGTTATCATAGATCGAATGCTACTAACGCCTGCAATTAACTCATTGATTTTTTTTTTAATAATGCCATTTTTAAGTTTTCACTTTACTGAATACAAATCACATATAATTACTATTTGCAATATGCTTCAATATTTATACAATTTCCCCACTGCAGATAATTAAAATAAAATCTTATTTTAAAAATATTTCACCCAAAATTCTTATTAAAAAAAAAAAAAAGCATATAAATTAAATTTAGGAACTAAACCAGTGATTGGGGAACTTTTTATAGATCGGGCCACTTTACAAAATTTATATTTGTGTAGGGGCCTTAAAGATTTAGTTTGGTTAGATAAAACAATGATAGCTTAAAGTGTATAACTTCTATTATTAAGGATGACACATTAATTAAATTTAAGTTATTTTTTTTTATTAAATTGATTAAATAGATTGTACACCTAAAATATGTATATTTTATAAAATGAAAAATATAAATTAATACATTTTCCTGATGGCCGCATAGAATCTGAAAATAATTCAATTTTTTTTTTTTTTTTTTAAATTAATTTTTATTTGGTTACGGTTGGAAAAATTACAGATTTTTGCATATTAGTTAGGAATAGCTATATCGAACTAAATTTCAAATCGAAATGATAGAAGAAAAAGATGAAAATGCTTAAGGAGCTGTAATATAGCAAAAACACCAAGTTTATTATGTATGAACAAAAAATAATTTTCATTATTAAATATAAATTTTTTTATATTAATAACTTTATTAAATGTTTTACTGATTTTTTGTAACATATTCTGCATCAGAGCGTGGGCCAAATTGATAGCTGTCGAGGGCCACATTTGGCCCGCGGGCCATAGTTCCCCCATCACTGAACTAAACCAATTGCGCTATAGTTGAATATTTATTTATGTTAACTTTCGTATATATAAAATAATTATCACTCGGAATCCCCTACGTCACAAACTATATAATAATGCCCACTAAGAATACTCTACTATCTACTAATAAAAAACTATATAAAAAAAAAAAATCACCCCACCTACGCGAAAAAATTTTTATAAACAAAACAACCAAACCCACAATAAAATTATAATACTCCATTACTATTCCTATACAAAAAAAAAATCATATAGAAAAGATAAGAACCCAAAACCACAACAAAAAATTAAAAATTTTAACAACACAACTACACATAAAAATTATCAACATACAAATTTTAGACTATGTTAACAATTCACACATCAAAAACAAGAAAATCACAAACCAACTGACTCACACACAAAATCCCTAACAGAACCACGTGACAGATACACAACATACCCACGTGACAGATACACAAAATACCACACCCCTACACACACAAATATAATTACACATTCCAACAAAAAACAAAAACAACACACAAAACGACAGACAGACGGACAGACAGACAACACGACAAAACGTCAGACACACAAAACACACAAACACACTTATTACCATCTATTTAACAAATTAAGGGGTTTGTTAAAACCTGCCTCAGAACCGGCCTAGCTCTACTACTCATAAAATATTAATTAACAAAAATCGAGTGACAGAAACCTTGATGTTCTTCAGGTTCTTTCTTGTGTATCATTTGTAATAAACAAATATTCCACTTTTCTAGACACCTTGGTTACTTTCAAGTCCCTGCTCGGGCGCCTTTCAAGGTCCCTGCTCGGGATACTTTCAAGGTCCCTGCTCGGGCGCCATTTGTAATGAATGTATGTTAAAAATTTTTATTTTTAGCCAAATATAATATTGGTTTATTAGAAATAATTCAATTATTGTTAAAAGGTCATTAAAAATCGGGCGCAATTGGTAACGAATGGATATGTTAAAACATTTACTTCATGTTCCTACTCTGACGCCATTTATTCATTTCATGTCCCTGCTCTGATGCCATTTGTAACAAACAAATGTCAAGAGCCTTAACCAATCACAATCTTCTAACTAATTAAAATATAATACTAATTATCCAATAATAATATTGGTTTACCGCGCTGCACGTCTAATTGGGGAAGCTTACGCCGGAAAATAGGGGGGTTCACAAATGCGCGTAACATTCATACAAAAATTGCGTGCAATAATAAACTAAATAAAATAAATAAAGAAAACCAATGATAAAATATACTAATAAAAATTAATAGAAAAAAAAAAATAAACTACCCTAAATTTTAAATTCCCCTAAAACTAATGTGTAACACCAAAATTAGATAATTATGTTTAATGAAATGGATTTAGATGTTATACCATTTTAAATTTTGCCCACCCATCCATGTGATCAATACTAAAATCCAAAAATAATCCTAAATGTATGATCACCCTATATATTATTCAAATCTACTTACTCACTCAATCACTGCATAATCTAAAAAAAAATTCTTAAATCCTGCGAAGGAAAAATAAAAAAAACCTTATTTAAAAAGAAACATTATTTCGTCCATTTTAAAAATAATTTTTATTAAAAATCCAAAATAAATTCAAAAAAAAAAATTGTATACACAAATATAAAATAATTCTGATATAAAAAAAAATAACTCTACAATAAGAGTTCTCTCATGAGTGTTAACACGTATTTTGAGAGGGTTAACACGTATTTTGAGAATTTTTTAGTCAATTATTTTTTAAATTTATTCCAAACTTATTTAGATTTCTATATTTATACAATTTGATAGTTTTTAAAAAAATGCCGTGTATATGTAACAATAAAGTCGAAAGAAATGAATTAAAAGCGCGGTGCACGGATTGCCAAAGTTTTTTTCATGCCAAATGTGTTAATCTCATGCAAATTGACATAGATTACATGACAGCAAACAACAAGTTTTTTACGTGCGGCAGGTGTAGCGCTGAAAGAAAAAAATCACTACACACAATTTCTAATGAAAATTCAACAAAAATTAACACAATTCTTCAAAACCATTAGCAGCATCAAATTCTAAATCAACATCAAATATAAAAAGAACTGGTAATAATAAAAATATTTTTTCGCCAACAGTTATCTCAGATAACGCAATTGTGAACAAAAATACTGATAACAAAATTGTTAACAAAAATATCGAGTTGGTAAATGATATACAGGTTGATGAATCATCAATATCAAATAATCTTTTATATCAAGAAATCACAGATTTAAAATTAATGTTATCAAATTTTATTTCTGAAATTAATACACTGCGGTTAGAAAAAAATATTATGCTAAACCAGATTAATGAGTTAGAACATAGAATTAATATTGTAGATTGCGTATTAAATAAAAATGCCTTCCAGTATCTTGAAATTTTTGATTCTTTTTTTATTCCACTCACTGAGTATAAACTGTATAAACGTATTACAATTAAAGAAATATTAATTAGTAAAGTATAAATATATAAATTAAAGATTGCATGTACCTTGTTCCGTTGATCAACATAAAAAAATATACGACGTATAAATATCCAATAAAATATAAAAATAATATACATATATTATTTTCTTCAATCTTCTAATTACGTTTTTATTTTCTCGTTTTTAAGCGGCTTCTTCTTTCTTGAGCGTCTCGACTTAGAATAGGAAGGAAGTAACATAACATAGTCACATGTTAAGACAAGAGTCGTAATTTAATATTGACACTGCGCCAAAACCGACGCTTGCGCCATTCGTTACTTTATTTTGTTAGTTCGTCTATTTGCCACTACTAATCGGTTGTCGTTGGAGATTGAGTATATTTATTTTATTTTGACAATCAAATACTAGGTCTGAACCCCTACACTACCCCCTTTCCAGTGAAGCGTTCCATGCTGAACGTTACTTTTTTTTCACTTTTTCAACGCTGTCAGTTACAAAGGCAGGCTTTAACCGATCTATGGATATCGACTCGTTCTTCTCGTTTTTTTTAACAATAAAAAATTTTCTTAAACGTTTTAAGACTAGGAAAGGTCCCTCATACGGTGCGGTCAGTGCAGGGCGTACTTTATCGATTCGGACGAAAACATATTCGCATGTCATTAAATCTTTCGGAACGTAAACATTTTTCTGTTCAGTCCTCGTTGGTGTCGGACGCAGTTGGCGTAAATTTTCGCGAAGTCGATCAACAAACTGCGCGGGCGTTATCTCTGCATCAGACACGTTTGTTATAATGTCTCCTGGTAGAACTAGATTTTGCCCATATACCAGTTCCGCTGGTGTGCAACCTAGGTCTTGTTTCACTGAAGCGCGTAAGCCGAGTAAAATGATTGGTAACTCTTCGGACCACTTTTTACTGTCGCGTGCGATTACTGAGGTTTTAAGGGTACGATGAAACCGTTCCACTAGGCCGTTCGCCTGTGGGTGATATGAGGTTGTGCGTATTCGGTGAATACCTAACAATCTACACAATTCTTTAAACATTCGAGATTCGAATTGAGTACCTCTGTCGGTTGAAATTCGTGATGGTACTCCAAAACGCGATATGTATTCATTAACTAAAGTTTGCGCGCAAGTCTCGGCCAGCATATCATTTATGGCATACGCCTCGGGCCATCGCGTATATCGGTCGATCACGGTAAGAATATATCGTTTATTGTCTGACGAAGGTAACGGACCCACGAGGTCTATGTGGATATGTTCAAAACGGTTACCCGGTAGGTCGAATTTACCGAAGGGTGCTTTAGTGTGTCTGTTAATTTTCGCACGCTGACATTTCGTACACTCACGGCTATCCCGATATCTTTATTTATCGATGGCCAGAAGTAACGATCAACGATTAATCTTCTTGACCCGCGGATGCCCGGATGTGTGATGTTGTGCAATTGATTGAATATTTTTCGCCACAGTGTTGGCGGCGCGTATGGTCGATTTTTTTTCGATGATGTTTCACACCATAATTTAATAGTTGTGCCCGGTATTGTAACCTGTTCTATTGTACACGAGGACTTCATTCCGACAATTTTCTTTAGCTCCTCATCATTTTGTTGGGCCTCACCAAAGAGTCGTATCGTATTTTCATTTGTTTCGATTTCCGCGTCTTCTAATCGTGATAACGCGTCCGCGACAACGTTATCCTTCCCGCGGATATGCTGTATGTCGGTAGAGATACTGCGCAATAAAATCTAAATGCCTCGATTGCCTCGGACTTCTTTCACATTTTGAAGTAATAGCGGTTATTAATGGTTTATGGTCTGTATAAATTGTAAAATCCCGACCTGCTAAAAAATACCGAAAATGTTTTATCGCAAGATATATTCCAAGAAGTTCCCTGTCAAAAGCAGAATATCTAGTTTCTGCTGGTGCCAGTTTTTTTGAAAAGAAACCTAAGGGCTGCCATGTACTTTCGACGTATTGTTGTAAGACTGCACCTACAGCAGTATTGGACGCATCAGTAGTAATACTAAATTTGACATTGTTTACTGGGTGCACCAACAGAGTTGCGTTCGTTAACTCCCGTTGCGCTCGTTCGAAACTCGTTTGACAAATTTCAGACCACAAAAACTCATTTTTACATTTACCTCGTTTTCGACATGTTAGGCCAGCCAAATGGGAATGAATAGGGGCAAGTATTTCAGCCAAGTGAGGTATGCAACGGTGGTAATAATTTACCATACCGAGAAATCTTTGAACTTGTCGAACGCTGTTGGGAATCGGAAAGTTCATAATTGCTGTTACTCTATCTGTTGTTGGCCTAATGCCTTCTGCGCTGACATCGTGCGATAAGAAATCTAGGTTAGGTACGCCAAACACGCACTTCGAAGGCTTAATGGTCAAGCCAAAATCCGATAACCGTTTGAAAAGAATTTCTAAATCGAGTAAATGTTGTGTTTCGCCTTTACTTCCGATCAGAATATCATCGATGTAGACAATTGCGAAATCTAGGTCGGCACAAACCTGATTCATGAAGCGTTGGAAAGTTTGTGCCGCATTGCGTAACCCAAACGGCATTCTAATAAACTCGTACAAGCCAAACGGCGTTGTAACTGCGGTTTTATGTATATCCTTTTCGGCCACAGGGATTTGATTATACGCCCGAACTAAATCTATTTTTGAAAACATCGTGCAACCCGCCAATTTCATGCTGAAGTCATGAATATGTGGAATGGGATAACGATCAGGTATCGTTACCGCATTTAATCGCCGGTAATCTCCACATGGCCTCCAATCCTTATCTTTTTTTCGACCATGTGTAACGGAGATGCGCATTGGGATTTCGACTGTCGACAAATACCTAATTCAAGCGTATTTCGGAACTCGTTTTTCGCAGCTTGAAATCGTGCCGGATCTAGACGCCTAGGGCGCGAATATGGAAGTCTCCCTGTTGTCTCGATGTAATGCACAACAGAGTGGTTTACGGGCTGGTCGTAACGCGGATTTTGTGTCAACGAAGGGTATTTTCTTAGAATATTTACTATGTTCTCCTGTTGGACGCTGAAAATTTTAACGGTAGGCTCATTGGTTTTTCGTACCGTTGCGTTCACTGACATTAACGTCCCCCGATCGTGTAGTTGGCGTCGCGCTACATCCACAAGTAATCCGTGTTTATGCAAGAAATCCGCGCCTATTATCGGTCGTGTTACGTCGGCAATGGTAAAAACATGGTGAAATTCGCGCCGTAGTCCCAAGTCTAATTTTAATAATCTTTCACCAAATGTCGCGATATTAGATCAGTTTGCAGCTGTTAAACGCGGTAATTTGTCTTCTTTTGCGTTCGGGAATCGATTGCGGGGTAATACAGAAAGGTCCGCACCGGTATCTATTAAAAAATTTAGTTTATTTAAATCGTCAAAAATAAAAAGGCGGCGTGACGATAATTGGCTACTGAACGCCGCGTTTTCAGTAGGTTTTAAAAGTTTTTTTTGTAAATGATCGGTCGATGCGTTTGACGTATTTTGGAAATTGCATGGCGGTCTACACTTTGTAGCTTTCGATCCGAATTTGTGGTGGAACCAACAGTTAACGTGCTGTTTCGGAGGTCCTCTAGAACTGCTACGACTAAAGCCACGGTTACGCGAATGCGACGGACTTCTATGTTGGGATCTCCCTCGAAACAAGTTATTTTGCTTTAACTCAGCAATTTCATTTTTCATAGCTTGCATCTGCTGACACATTTCGCTCATGCTAGCGCACAAAGCCGACATAGGGTCTATTGGTGGCTTTGCTTCCGATAATACATTCGATTGCGTTTGAATAGATGAGATAGATTGTTTGCTTAAAGTATCCCATATTCTATCCGCCATTGACATTAGGGCATTAGGATCGGTCAAATTAGATGATACCAGTGCAACATTCAAGGTGCTAGGTAAACGCCTCATCCACAATTTCAAAAGTAATTCTTTATTTACCCCGGTTCCTGAATCCGCTAATTGATTTAAATATCGAAAAAAATCAGACGGACGACGGTCTCCCATTACCGCACTAGCATCGCTAAGTAACGAGTTCAACCTCTGTTCTTCGGTTAATGAATTTCTTTCGATTCGCGCAGTTTTTAAAAGCTCGTAATTAGCGTCATTGTCTTTAACTACGTCCAAAACCGACATAACAATATGTTGTGGTAGTGCAGCTAATGTATATTGATATTTCCTAGTATCTGCTATTATACCTCTCAACCGAAATATATTTTCTATTGTAATAAACCAGGCTTGCGGACTTTTGTCCCAAAAATCTGGAATTTTTACAGAGCTGGTTTCCGCCAGTTCATCTGTTTTCCGATCCGAGTGGTTGTGACTATTTTCATTACCTATTCCACCCTCTCCATTGGTTTCGTTTGGTTTAGTCATATCAGAATTTTAATTAATGCCGAATTCGTGAAGTGTTGATAAGATTGAAAAAAAATCTTACTATATTATATTTTATTGAAAATTATATTATATTTTATTGATATAAGTTATTTTCTTTATTTTTTTATGTGATATATCTTTTTTTTTTTTTTTTTTTTTAAAAAAAATCTAATACAATACTACTGTTATTTAATCAATTTGTTAAGATTAAAAAAAAAATATTATTTTATTTGTTAAACGTTTAAACGTTTTTATATTTTTAAAATTCATTTTTTAAAAAATGAACGTTTTTATATTTTTTAAATTCATTTATATTTTTTTTTTTTTAAAAAAACGTATATATTTCGATTAATTTTTAACTTAGAATAAGTTTCTTTACTTTTTCAATCCAATAAGATACTATTTCGCTATGTATAAGTACTTTGGAACAAGGCACGCTGAATCTTTTACCAAACGATTTTTACATGCGTTATATTTTAATTTAATTAAATCTTATAAAGTACTATTTTTATACTATTAATGAAATAATTCTGTGTGTCCTACACACTTGCTTACAAATCGAAAATCATTAATCCAAAAAATATATATGTATATTTGAAAATAATATAGTTAATTCTTATTTCTGTTTGACATTATACATTATATTACTTATTCAACAACATATTTATAAGATGTTGAGCATTATATAAACAAAAGAATTACATAAAAAATGAAGTTTGTTTTAATATTTATATTTATAAATAAGAGTAAATCTTATTATTATTTTTTATATATAGAAAAAAAATCAATTAAATTCTTAATTCTGCATTAAAATGCTATATATATCATAAATAATTTCGGTAATATGCACATGAATATTTGGAATTAAATTCTTATTTTTTATAATTTGATTATGCAAATTGAAAATTTGTTAAACAATAATATTTCAAAAGAAATAAAAAAAATAAAAGCAAAATATATATTATCAACGGCAAAAAAAAATAATAATCCTTTATGTATATTTCTTATCGAATCGTGCTATACTGTATTTGATAACTGTATTTAAAACAGCTAATTATTATCTTTAACAATTCAATTTCACTTGTCTTGAAACCAAATAAAATTTATTGTTGCTATTATTACTCCTATTTAGCTGAACAAAATATCGGGTTAGTAACACCTGTTGATAATTGGCTTGAAATAATGTTGCTAATTTCTTGAAAATTCTTCTATCGGGGTGGTTATTAATTATACCCAAGTTTGTTAGTGTTTTTATTCACTATTTTACTCACAAAATTTTGCTGGTTAACTCGCAATACTATACTTGATCAACGGCTCCAAATTCTCCTAAACTCTGCTCTAGACAATGTTAGTCTGGATGAAAATCAATCCTTCCGGACGGCCTTCCTGTTGGTTGCGATGGATAATTCTATCGAAATCTCTCTGCACCAGAAGGATCACGTCGGGGTCACCACTTGTAGATTGCGTATTAAATAAAAATGCCTTCCAGTATCTTGAAATTTTTGATTCTTTTTTTATTCCACTCACTGAGTATAAACTGTATAAACGTATTACAATTAAAGAAATATTAATTAGTAAAGTATAAATATATAAATTAAAGATTGCATGTACCTTGTTCCGTTGATTAACATAAAAAAATATACGACGTATAAATATCCAATAAAAAAAAAATAATATACATATATTATTTTCTTCAATCTTCTAATTACGTTTTTATTTTCTCGTTTTTAAGCGGCTTCTTCTTTCTTGAGCGTCTCGACTTAGAATAGGAAGGAAGTAACATAACATAGTCACATGTTAAGACAAGAGTCGTAATTTAATATTGACACTGCGTCGAAACCGACGCTTGCGCCATTTGTTAGTTTATTTTGTTAGTTCGTCTATTTGCCACTACTAACCGGTTGTCGTTGGAGATTGAGTATATTTATTTTATTTTGACAATCAAATACTAGGTCTGAACCCCTACAATATGTTGGAACAAGAAAAAATTAAAAACTGCATTGATATTGTAGGTATTCCTAATATTGAACCTGATAATGCAAAAAATAAAGTTCTAACATTAATTAATAATGGTTTGTGTGAGCAAATTTTGCATGCTGATATTGAGTATTGTTACGTTAAACAAAATAAGAACAAAAATATTAACAATAACATTAACAATAACAATACGTTCTTTGAGATTGTCTCTTCTGAGAATAAAAATGAAGCTTTGACTAGTATTGTCTGCGTTAAGTTTGCTTCATATGCGATTAAAGAGAGAATCATGAAGAAGAAGCTTTCGGTTAATAAAACAAAAAAATTGAATGCTGGTATTTTTGGTGAAGGGAATGATCTATTTATAAATGATAGTCTCACTGCGTTTTCGAGATCTCTTCTAAAAAAAAAACAAAAGAAGTAAAACTACAGAAAAATTATAAATATGTTTGGATGAGAAATTCTACAATATTATTAAGGAAAAAAGAAGGTGACATGGTAATTAAAATTAAAACATTTGCTGATTTAGATAAAATTTTATAAATAAGGATCTTGTAATATTTGATGAATCCTTTAAATTTAAATAATGAAGTAAATTTTGATTTTGGTAATTTTGATATTGTGCCTTCTGCAAATCTTGTAAATACTAATAGTTTTAGTAATAGTAATATTGTTGAATCTAATCATTCAAATCTCCCAAATTTCTCTGTAGTTCATCAGAATATAAGAAGTATGCGTAGTAATTTTGATTCTTGTTTAACAAACTTATTAACTCTTCATAACTTTCCTGATATTATTTTTTTGAGTGAGATCTGGATTTATGATTATGAAAAAACTAATTATAGCATTCCAGGTTACAATTTTTTTGCTTGTTGTAATAATCGCTATGCATCTGGTGGTGTAGGTGCTTTTGTAAGAGATGGCATTATGTGTGACGTATCTTTTGTTAATTTGAATACGGCTGATATATTAAAAGTAGTATGTGAAATTGATAAGATTAGCTATTGTTTTATATGTATATTAGATTGAATCAACATAGAATAAATATTTTCTTAGATGATTTTTATAATTATCTAAATGATATAAAATCAAAGAATTGCATAATTCTAGGTGATTTAAATATTGATCTGTTATCACAATCTAGAGATGTCGATGATTATAAACTTTTACTGGCATCTAATGGGTTTGTTTCATTAATTGATACTCCTACTAGGGTTACTTCGAACAGTTCAACATATATTGATCATATTTTTTCTAGATCACATAAGAATACAGAACTTTGTGTGCATAGCTTTATAAATGATATTAGAGTTACTGATCATGTTATGACAGGTGTTGTTTTTAAAAATATTTATACAAAAGCAAAAGATAAATATGTTAGTATTTCTGCGCAGCATGTTGATTATGCTAAATTGAATTCTATTTTAAATCTTGAATTTTGGAATGAAGTATACTCAGAGGCTGATCCTTCTTTGGCCTTTGATAAATTCATCTCAATTTTATCTACTCACATTACAGAAAGTACATTCAGTACGGAGCATGTATGTAAAAGATTAAAAAAACTTAAACCGTGGATAACTAATAGGGTTCTAATTAAAATTAATAAACGAAATAAATTAAGATATATAGTAGAAAAACATCCTAATAATATTCGTTTAAATAAATTCTATGATAAACTTTGTAAAGAAATTAAAAGTGAAATTGAAAGTTGCAAATATAATTATTTTGGAGATAAATTTGAAACATATAAAGGTAATTCAAAAAAAGAGTGGGAGTTAGTAAATCACATTTTAAATAAAAATGGTACGAATAATAATTTAGTTTTAAACATTAATAATGATATAGTTTCAAATCCCAAAATTGTTGCTAATCACTTCAATGAGTTTTTTGTAAATATTTCTCAACAATTTGCTTTGGATGATTCTTCATCAATTTATCATGATGAAACTATTATTAATGAACCTTATCAAGTTGTAAGTTTTTTCTTTGAACCTATATCCGCGCTTGAACTACATAGAATTATAATGAGTTTGAAAAATTCTAATTCCAAGACTGCGGACTGCGTGTCTAGTAACATTCTTAAAAAAAATTTCTTCCAGGTAGTAGATGTTCTAACACACATATTCAATAAAAGTGTAATATCTGGTAAATTCCCGGAAAAATTGAAAATTGCTGAAGTTCTTCCGTTATTCAAAAAAGGTAATTCTCTAGAATCCAATAACTATCGACCAATTTCAATATTATCATCTTTCTCAAAAATTTTCGAAAAAGCAATTAAAAGTAGAATTGTCAATTTCTTAGATAAAAATAATTTTTTTCATAATAGTCAATTTGGTTTTTTAAAAGGTAAATCTACAGAAGGTGCTTTAATGAAATTTTGCGAGGAAATATATGAATCTTTAAATAATAGTAATATTACATCATCTGCTTTATTCATTGATATTACTAAAGCTTTTGATTTGGTTAAACATGATATACTGCTAAGAAAACTTCACAATGCCGGTTTTAGAGGGTTTATTTACGAATGGTTTAAGTCATATCTTACTAACCGCAAACAAAAAGTTAAAATAAAAAATGATTTCAGTAGTCTGTTGGAAGTATGTAGTGGTGTTCCTTAGGGTGCGGTACTTGGACCAATTTTATTTCTAGTTTTTATAAATTCATTGTTTATGCAACCTTTCAAGGGTAATTTTACTGCCTTTGCTGATGACACTGCTTTCACTTACTCATGCAAAAATAACTTTGATATCGTCGTCAACATTAACTATGATATTAATTTATTACGACGTTGGTTTAGCAAGCATAAATTGATTATTAGCTATAAAACTAAGTACATGAATTTTAACATATATAATAATACCACCGACGATTTTAATCTTTTTTTATCATGCTCCTAACTGTGAAAAATATCCGTTGATTTGTAATAACTTTGCAAATATTGGTAATTCTGGTACTTACTTCGGTCATTGTAATTCAAATTGCTTTAAAATAGAGAATGTTGCTTCATTTAAATATCTTGGACTTTATATAGATTCAAATTTAGCATACCACATATTTAAAACAGTATTTCAATAATGTTATAAGACAACTGTATCAAATCAGTTTATATAGTTCTGTTAAAATATCTAAGATGGTTTACTATGCTCTGTTCCAGTCTAAACTTCAATATGGTATAGTTTGTTGGGGTGGTGCTTATTTCAATAAACTAATACAGATATTAATATCGCAGAAACATGCTGTCAGATTAGTATGTCAGAGAAGTCGACTCTCACCTAGTTTAAATTTATTTAATATGCTTGATATCCTTCCAGTTCGGCATTTGTATTTCTATAAAATAATGAATTTGTTTTTTAAAAAATCAGGTTTTCTTGACATCAGACACACTACTGCTTATAATTTGAGAATAAATAGCAGAAATATTGTTACTGTTCCTCGTTTTAATAAATCACATTTTTGTCATTTCTACAAAATAGTTGCACCCAGAATATATAATAAACTACCTGATAATATCAGATCTATCAAGAATTTATCCAGATTTCTTGAAAAAATTAAAATATGGTTTTTAAATTTGATTTATGAAGATGTGGAAAGTTTGTTAAAAATTATAAATTAAAATAAATAACGAATTCTATAGTAAGTTTATAATTTGATCTGTTTAATATTTTTTACATTAGTATATTCTATTTATGTTAAACCCCAACCATTGCTCATGTATAATTTGGGAATTTTGAAAGAATAGTTCATTCGATACTTGCTAAATTAGCAAAAGAATGTTCTTAACTATTTTATTTATTTAATTTTCTTATTTTTTTTAATATGGTATTTACAATTCTTTAAAAAAATTTTTTATTGTACTTAAAGTTTGTATTTGAATTCATTTGAAGATATTATTGTTTTGTAGTTTTAAGAGAATTAATAAAGAAAATAAAGTAATAATGAAAAATAAAAACTCTAATCAAAATTAATACATTTTACAACAACAACTAATGATTAAAATTTTGTTGTTGTAATTACTATATATTATATAGGGAAGCCATTAATTATTATTACAAATTCAAATAATTGTACACACCCTTCATACTACTTTATCGATTCTGATCGCCTAGTACAAGTTATTCATATTCCTATACGAATGAATACGAGATTCTACTTTATTTGAATTTATAATGATAAAATTATTCATATACGAATATGAAATTCTTCTTTATTTGAGTTTATAATAAAATTATCAAATAAATCTTCAAAATATTAAAAATAAAAATTAAAGAAAACAAAAATCGAATTGAATTAATATATAAAAAAACTAAATTTTATATTAAAAAAAAAATAATAAGTTAAAATTTGGCAGAATATTCCATATTTTTAATAAAATAAAATAAACTAAAACCTAATACTGAAATTTCTTGAACTAAAAAAAAGTTAAAACGTATGAAGAAATCACGCAATAACTAAATATTATGTATATATATATATATATATATATATATATGAATAAAAAAAGAAATAAAATAAAAACCAAAAATTGCCAAGATTTCCTAAGCCATAATTTTAGGGCATTTACAAGGAAATCCCAAGTAAATTAAAAAAAATTAAATTATAAAATAATATTTAAATTAAAGCAAGATAATCGCGAAATAAGAAAAAATTAAATAAATAGGAATGAATTCAAATTTCTAGTTTCGTAAATAGCCAGGTAATACCAGACTATTAATAAAATTAGAAAGTGAATCGCAGGGAATACCTGTCTTCCATTTGAACTTGAAATTTGGACTGTCCACTTTTTTTCTCTTACCACCGATTTTAAGGGTATTTATATCATTTTGAACAATGAATTTGGATAACTGTATTACAAAATAACGTTTAATTCACAATAAATTACAGAAATCTAATAAAATCATTACTAATACATATAAAATGTAGGTAATAATTGATTTTAAAGATTAATGAACCTAATGAATTCTATTAGAATTCAAAAAAAATGATCAAAATGATACTTTAGGTAAATTCCCTAAAATCAGGTAAAACATAAATAGGATTCCCTATTTACATAATATAATTGCAACTCTTCATATACAAAAAAATGAACCTTTTCAGAGTTTCATCTAGAGATTCAGTAAAGGTAAAGTATAGTAAAAGGGAAGTACTGATCGAAATTAATGATAGCAAATCTGATCAGAATTAATATAGTATGTAAAGAGATCTTACGTTAATTAATTTATCAGAATCAATGATGTTTATAAGGGGTCTACTTCCCTTTTACTATACTTTACCTTTACTGAATCTCTAGATGAAACTCTAGATACAAGAATGTAAGATTATATAATTTTAGTATTCTTATTTATTACTATTAACGTTTAATTCATAATAAATTACAGAAATCTAATAAAATCATTACTAATACATATAAAATGTAGGTAATAATTGATTTTAAAGATTAATGAACCTAATGAATTCTATTAGAATTCAATAAAAATGATCAAAATGATACTTTAGGTAAATTCCCTAAAATCAGGTAAAACATAAATAGGATTCCCTATTTACATAATATAATTGCAACTCTTCATATACAAAAAAAATGAACCATTTCAGAGTTTCATCTAGACCTAGAGATTCAGTAAAGGTAAAGTATAGTAAAAGGGAAGTACTGATCGAAATTAATGGTAGCAAATCTGATCAGAATTAATGTAGTATGTAAAGAGATCTTACGTTAATTAATTTATCAGAATCAATGATGTTTATAAGGGGTCTACTTCCCTTTTACTATACTTTACCTTTACTGAATCTCTAGATGAAACTCTAGATACAAGAATGTAAGATTATATAATTTTAGTATTCTTATTTATTACTATTAACGTTTAATTCATAATAAATTACAGAAATCTAATAAAATCATTACTAATACATATAAAATGTAGGTAATAATTGATTTTAAAGATTAATGAACCTAATGAATTCTATTAGAATTCAAAAAAAATGATTAAAATGATACTTTAGGTAAATTCCCTAAAATCAGGTAAAACATAAATAGGATTCCCTATTTACATAATATAATTGCAACTCTTCATATACAAAAAAAAGAACCATTTCAGAGTTTCATCTAGACCTAGAGATTCAGTAAAGGTAAAATATAGTAAAAGGGAAGTACTGATCGAAATTAATGGTAGCAAATCCGATCAGAATTAATATAGTATGTAAAGAGATCTTACGTTAATTAATTTATCAGAATCAATGATGTTTATAAGGGGTCTACTTCCCTTTTACTATACTTTACCTTTACTGAATCTCTAGATGAAACTCTAGATACAAGAATGTAAGATTATATAATTTTAGTATTCTTATTTATTACTATTTATAAAGGAAAGTATTTTTAAAAAATATTTTTTTTATTTATTTTTTATTTCATACTTTTTAGTCAGTCAAATATTTCAAGTTTTAGTCAGAAACTGTAGAATTTTTATTTTGTCTACATATTTTTACTATAATATATACATATATATATATATATATATATATATATATATATATATCTATATACAATAGTATATATAAAGGGTGGTCAATGAATTATGCTACCAAGAGAAACTCGAATAACTTTTTTTCAAATTTATGTATTATGTTTATTTTATTTTTGTTTAATAGAAAATTTTATTATAATTTTTTTGTTTTATATCATTTTTTGAAAATTATTGATTTTAAATGCCCTCCACGCTCATTTACGCACTCTCTACATCTTAAAACAAAGTTATTCATAACTGCTTGTAGAGTAGCACGTGGAATAGCCCTAATAATTGTGGTAATCGCTTGTTTTAGCTCTGCAATATTTGTTGGCTTGCTTTTATACACCTCTTGCTTGGTGTATCCCCATAAAAAATAATCTGGTGCAGTAAGATCTGGTGATCTTGGTGGCCAAAGAAATGTATGGTTACGTGATATCAATTTATTTGGAAATTTCCGTTTCAGCGTGGCCATTACATCTCTGGAGATGTGAGATGAAGCCCCATCTTGCTGGAACCACACTGAATTAAATGGTATTCGTCTCCTGCGCAGTTCTGCAAAGAAAAATTCTTCCAACATTGATAAATACCGTTCACCATTTACAGTAACTGTGCGATTGTTTTCTTCAAAAAAATACGGCCCGACAATACATCGTGACGACACCGCACACCATACTGTAACACGCTCTGCATGCAATTTCACTTCGTGAAGGTATTGCGGGTTGTTAGTGGCCCATATACGGCAATTTTGTTTATTTACATTTCCGTTTAGGTCAAAATGGGCTTCATCAGACATAAAAAGGTTGTTTATGAAGCTATTGTCTTCTTCCACAAGTTGAAGGACCTTTTGACAAAACTGTAAACGGATGGGCAAGTCCGTTGGGTTCAGTTTGCTTATTAATTGGATTTTATAAGCAAATAAATGTAAATCATTATGCAATATGGTGTTTAATGAACCTCTGGAAATATTTTGTTCAGCTACCAGCTTTCTTGTTGAAGTACCGGGATTATTTTGTATAGCAACAGCTACAGCTGCTATCGTTGCCTCTGTCCTAACTGTTGGATTTCTGTGGTAGGGCGTTCTTTGGACTGTCCCACGTTCATTAAAACTTTGAACAAGCCGATTTATAGTCCATCTGCTTGGTGGAGTACGACGAAACTGTTGCCTAAAGGCTCTCTGTACAGCAATTATAGACTCCAGGCGATGGTACTCGCGCACTATCCAAATTCTGCTTTCGTCATCCCAATTTTCCATTTTCGTAAATTTTAAAGATCACTCAACTAATAGAAAAAAGAAATTTAAAAAAATTAAAAATAGAAACGAAGTTATTGTATGTTTTAATTGTAGCACGATTCGTTAACCACCCGTTATATATATATATATATTTGGGCTAGTAAAAATAAATAGCTCTACTCATGTTTCGCGAAAAGTCACTTATGCGTATGCCACTTGCAAAATTAACGGCTCATGTATATATATATATATATATATTATTGTTGGTCTCATTTATGGGGCCCCCATATGGGCCTATTTACCTGAAACATTACCCAACGAGATGTACTCATCGAGACCTTTAATTTCATACCCCACATGATTTTTATTATTTTTGGCACCATTTTCCAGGCCCCCACATGACCCTTGTTTTCCTAAATACTATCATTACTTGCCCCAAAGGTATCTGTTCTTCCAGACCTTTAATTTGATACCCCATATGATTTTTTTATTTTTGGCCCCATTTTTTGGGGCCCCACATGGTACTCGTTACCCGAAACTCTATCCAACGAGATTTACTCATCAATACCTTTAATTTGTTACCCCACATGACTTTTTTGAAAATAGGCCCCCTCACACGCCCAATCTCTCGGCCATGAAAATTATGTGGCACTAAATGGGTCATAGCACGAGCTTAAGTTCCAAATTTGAGTTAAATCGGTACAGCCGTTTAGGAGGTATGCGCAGGTAAAGAAAACATGAATTTTTCAGGCCCCCACATGACCCACGTTGTCCCAAACACTACTATTACTTGCCCCAAAGATATCTAATCTTCCAGACCTTTAATGTGATACCCCACATGATTTATTTTCATTTTTGGTCCCATTTTTTGGGGGCCCCACATGGCCCTAGTTACCCGAAACAGTACCCAACGAGATGTACTCATCAAAACCTTTAATTTGATACCCCACATGACTTTTTTGAAATTAGGCCATTCGCTGGCACCGAATGGGTCATTTCCAAATTTCAGTAAAATCGGTAAAGCCGTTTAGGAGCTATGCCCCGGTGAGGAAAAAGTAAAATTTACGCTTTTTATTCAATTTATGCAATGTTTAGGTACAAACAAAAATTTATGTATTTAGTTTTTTTTTGTTACTTATGGTCAGTAGTTTTTTATTGATGTTGGCTAGTATTTTGTTGTATTTCTGTCGACGTATGAACTGTTTGTATATTATTTACTTATAAAATAAAACTTATAAAATATTACTTACAAATGCTGTAGACAATTTTGAAATTAATAAATATAAGTACATATATGAAAATACTATTGAAATGTAACCATTCCAATATAAATATACCAACCTCACGTGGATATGTGGGCTACGTTATCTACAATATGTACATTTAATGATACCTGTTAGATATTTGTATCAAAAAGACCTGTTACCTATTTAAATAAAAATCAAACCTGTTTAAATTAAAGAGACCTGTTAGCTGTTACCTGTTCACATCAAATAGACCTGTTACCTGTTCACATCAAACAGACCTGTTACCTGATTACATCAAACAGACCTGTTATTGGTACAAAATTATAGTTAAAAATATTATTCTCACCATGCAAAAAATATTTGATCAAGATTAAAAATATAACATGTTCTAATTACGTTAAATCAAAAACTATGTAATTTATAAGATTCATATACTATATTTACATTATTTTTCAGTAAAAACTGCTGCTCAGCTTCTTCAACGAAAGACCTTTGATTTAAATATGGTTTGAAAAGACTAATTGTTATAATAATGGTTTTGATATTCTATCTGCTTTTTAGCACAAAAATTTTTTTTTGGTGTTTTTTTTTCTATATATATTGAGAAAATAAATGAATGATGATAGTAAGGGATAAAAAACATATTGAGAAAGAGGAAATAAATATAGAATATTTTATAATATTGAACCATATATGCGAAATTATTAGGTTTTTAACCTATTGTAATGTATACACATTATCGCGATTTAATTTATACTGAACTTCTTTTATTTTAATATCATACGATCATACGATGATATAAAATAATGTAAAAACAATATATATATGAAAACTGTTATATTTTTAGTGTTAAGAAATTTAATTGTAATAATTAGTTTATAAGTTAATAATTGAATTATATAAAATTACTAGTTATTTTTTAATTGTATTAGTAAGTAAGGAACCATATATAAAGGGTCGAAAAAATTGAAATAAATTAGAATCAAACTTGCATTCTCATAATTCATTTCGGCTTGCTTAAGCCTTTCAAATATAAGCATTTGTTGTGGTAAGCTGGTACACTACAGAAAACAGCTGGCGCAATTGTATAACATATTAGAAAAATCAACAGAGAAGAAACAACGAAGCACAATAATAACTGAGATACAGCGATTAAAACAAGATAGACATTTACACAAAACATCGAATAAAATAAATAAATTGTTCAACAAAAATTTTAAATTGATAGAAAACACTATTGAAAATAAAAATAAATAAAAATAAATTTCAAAATAAATTAAAAATAAAAGATGAATTTGTAAAAATTAAATAATTAAAATTTAAAAATGAAAACTGAAAATTAAATTAACATATATATTGAATTTGTAAAAATTAAAAAATTGAATTAAAAAATTATTATTAAAAATGAAAATCGAAAAATTAATTTAAAAAATAAAAATTAAATTTGTAACAAACAAAACACAAAATTAATTTTAAGTAGGTTTAAATTTATTTTGTAATGAACTAAAAAAAAAAAAAAATATTGTATTATATTCACAAAATAAAAGAAGTATAAATTTTGCACATATACAGAATATTTCACTTTATCCAATTAGTAATTATTATTATGAAATTTGTTTTGTTATCAAAAAAAAAAAAAAATTTTTTTTTTGACATTTTGCGATCTTGTTTTTAAAAATATCACCCCAATAACCATTTTTAAAATATTTTCGAAAAACCAATTTTTCGAATATATTGTTTTTATCTTCGAAAAATATTTTAGATTTTTTATAGACAGAAATATTTAGTTAAATGATAATCATGATTTGAGATTTTAATGGCAGATGAACATTTCAAAGTATATATAAAAGATTTAGAAGAGCTGAAAGCAAATCTAAAAACTGAATATACAGATGAAGAAATTAAGGTAGAATTAGAAAAAATAAATAATTATAAAGCACAATACATTCAAGAATTAATAGATTCAGACATTAAAAGCGGTAAACGTAATTTAAAAGAAGAATATCTTGTAATATATAGACAAATAAAATCACATTTAACATATATTTTAGAACAAAAAATGGAGTTTAATATAGCAAATTCAAATAAAATTATCCCAATTTTTGATGGTTCACATGAACAAATTCAAGAATTTTTAAATATTGTTGCGTATGTATATGAAGTAACTAAAGATGCTGATCGCGAAAAACTCATTAAATTTATTTATACTATCAAAATTTCACAAAAAGTTAAAAATAAATAAATTAATGAGAAAAATCCCAAAACATATGATGATTTAAAAATTATTTTAAATAAAAATTTTACTAATACTAGAACATATACAAAGATACATAATGAAATTTGTGAACTTTGTAACAATAAAACAATTTCTACTTCATAATTTATAGAAAAATTAGAAATATTAATTAATGAATTAAATATGACCCAATCTGTGGGAGAAGATGAAGCAGCTACAAAAATCATTACAAAACTTAATGATCAATTTGCACTGCAATGTTTAAAATCAAATCTTAAAGAACCGATTCATTAAGTTGTTTTAGCGGCTCAACCCAAAACTTTTAGTGAAGCCACAAAATAAGCTTTAGAAACAGATACAAATAATAAAACTAATACAAATATATATCAAATTAATAGAAGATATTCAAATAACTATTCGTACAGAAATCAAAATTATAATAATAATTATAGAAATGGTAATTTTAGAAATAATTATAGTAACTATAACAATAATAGTAACAGAAATACGTCAGGTAGAAGATATTTTAATAACCAACAAACTCGTCAATACGATAGTAATAATCCTCAAGATAACAACTACAGGAATAACAACACAAGATTCCCAAATAATAATTTTAGAAATAATGGTTTTAGAAATAATTATGGTAATAATAATAACAATTCTAATAATAATTACAACAGAAATAAAAATATAAATTCAATGGTATCGGGAAACGCGGATACCCCCGACACAGATCACCAGTTGATCGGGGAGATAAATGCCCTTTTTTATTTTTGGCCCCATTTTTTGGGGCCCCACATGGTACTCGTTACCCGAAACTCTATCCAACGAGATTTACTCATCAATACCTTTAATTTGTTACCCCACATGACTTTTTTGAAAATAGGCCCCCTCACACGCCCAATCTCTCGGCCATGAAAATTATGTGGCACTAAATGGGTCATAGCACGAGCTTAAGTTCCAAATTTGAGTTAAACCGGTACAGCCGTTTAGGAGGTATGCGCAGGTAAAGAAAACATGAATTTTTCAGGCCCCCACATGACCCACGTTGTCTCAAACACTACTATTACTTGCCCCAAAGATATCTAATCTTCCAGACCTTTAATTTGATACCCCACATGATTTATTTTCATTTTTGGTCCCATTTTTTGGGGGCCCCACATGGCCCTAGTTACCCGAAACAGTACCCAACGAGATGTACTCATCAAAACCTTTAATTTGATACCCCACATGACTTTTTTGAAATTAGGCCATTCGCTGGCACCGAATGGGTCATTTCCAAATTTCAGTAAAATCGGTAAAGCCGTTTAGGAGCTATGCCCCGGTGAGGAAAAAGTAAAATTTACGCTTTTTATTCAATTTATGCAATGTTTAGGTACAAACAAAAATTTATGTATTTAGTTTTTTTTTGTTACTTATGGTCAGTAGTTTTTTATTGATGTTGGCTAGTATTTTGTTGTATTTCTGTCGACGTATGAACTGTTTGTATATTATTTACTTATAAAATAAAACTTATAAAATATTACTTACAAATGCTGTAGACAATTTTGAAATTAATAAATATAAGTACATATATGAAAATACTATTGAAATGTAACCATTCCAATATAAATATACCAACCTCACGTGGATATGTGGGCTACGTTATCTACAATATGTACATTTAATGATACCTGTTAGATATTTGTATCAAAAAGACCTGTTACCTATTTAAATAAAAATCAAACCTGTTTAAATTAAAGAGACCTGTTAGCTGTTACCTGTTCACATCAAATAGACCTGTTACCTGTTCACATCAAACAGACCTGTTACCTGATTACATCAAACAGACCTGTTATTGGTACAAAATTATAGTTAAAAATATTATTCTCACCATGCAAAAAATATTTGATCAAGATTAAAAATATAACATGTTCTAATTACGTTAAATCAAAAACTATGTAATTTATAAGATTCATATACTATATTTACATTATTTTTCAGTAAAAACTGCTGCTCAGTCTTCAACGAAAGACCTTTGATTTAAATATGGTTTGAAAAGACTAATTGTTATAATAATGGTTTTGATATTCTATCTGCTTTTTAGCACAAAAAATTTTTTTTGGTGTTTTTTTTTCTATATATATTGAGAAAATAAATGAATGATGATAGTAAGGGATAAAAAACATATTGAGAAAGAGGAAATAAATATAGAATATTTTATAATATTGAACCATATATGCGAAATTATTAGGTTTTTAACCTATTGTAATGTATACACATTATCGCGATTTAATTTATACTGAACTTCTTTTATTTTAATATCATACGATCATACGATGATATAAAATAATGTAAAAACAATATATATATGAAAACTGTTATATTTTTAGTGTTAAGAAATTTAATTGTAATAATTAGTTTATAAGTTAATAATTGAATTATATAAAATTACTAGTTATTTTTTAATTGTATTAGTAAGTAAGGAACCATATATAAAGGGTCGAAAAAATTGAAATAAATTAGAATCAAACTTGCATTCTCATAATTCATTTCGGCTTGCTTAAGCCTTTCAAATATAAGCATTTGTTGTGGTAAGCTGGTACACTACAGAAAACAGCTGGCGCAATTGTATAACATATTAGAAAAATCAACAGAGAAGAAACAACGAAGCACAATAATAACTGAGATACAGCGATTAAAACAAGATAGACATTTACACAAAACATCGAATAAAATAAATAAATTGTTCAACAAAAATTTTAAATTGATAGAAAACACTATTGAAAATAAAAATAAATAAAAATAAATTTCAAAATAAATTAAAAATAAAAGATGAATTTGTAAAAATTAAATAATTAAAATTTAAAAATGAAAACTGAAAATTAAATTAACATATATATTGAATTTGTAAAAATTAAAAAATTGAATTAAAAAATTATTATTAAAAATGAAAATCGAAAAATTAATTTAAAAAATAAAAATTAAATTTGTAACAAACAAAACACAAAATTAATTTTAAGTAGGTTTAAATTTATTTTGTAATGAACTAAAAAAAAAAAAAAATATTGTATTATATTCACAAAATAAAAGAAGTATAAATTTTGCACACACATATACATATACAGAATATTTCACTTTATCCAATTAGTAATTATTATTATGAAATTTGTTTTGTTATCAAAAAAAAAAAAAAATTTTTTTTTTGACATTTTGCGATCTTGTTTTTAAAAATATCACCCCAATAACCATTTTTAAAATATTTTCGAAAAACCAATTTTTCGAATATATTGTTTTTATCTTCGAAAAATATTTTAGATTTTTTATAGACAGAAATATTTAGTTAAATGATAATCATGATTTGAGATTTTAATGGCAGATGAACATTTCAAAGTATATATAAAAGATTTAGAAGAGCTGAAAGCAAATCTAAAAACTGAATATACAGATGAAGAAATTAAGGTAGAATTAGAAAAAATAAATAATTATAAAGCACAATACATTCAAGAATTAATAGATTCAGACATTAAAAGCGGTAAACGTAATTTAAAAGAAGAATATCTTGTAATATATAGACAAATAAAATCACATTTAACATATATTTTAGAACAAAAAATGGAGTTTAATATAGCAAATTCAAATAAAATTATCCCAATTTTTGATGGTTCACATGAACAAATTCAAGAATTTTTAAATATTGTTGCGTATGTATATGAAGTAACTAAAGATGCTGATCGCGAAAAACTCATTAAATTTATTTATACTATCAAAATTTCACAAAAAGTTAAAAATAAATAAATTAATGAGAAAAATCCCAAAACATATGATGATTTAAAAATTATTTTAAATAAAAATTTTACTAATACTAGAACATATACAAAGATACATAATGAAATTTGTGAACTTTGTAACAATAAAACAATTTCTACTTCATAATTTATAGAAAAATTAGAAATATTAATTAATGAATTAAATATGACCCAATCTGTGGGAGAAGATGAAGCAGCTACAAAAATCATTACAAAACTTAATGATCAATTTGCACTGCAATGTTTAAAATCAAATCTTAAAGAACCGATTCATTAAGTTGTTTTAGCGGCTCAACCCAAAACTTTTAGTGAAGCCACAAAATAAGCTTTAGAAACAGATACAAATAATAAAACTAATACAAATATATATCAAATTAATAGAAGATATTCAAATAACTATTCGTACAGAAATCAAAATTATAATAATAATTATAGAAATGGTAATTTTAGAAATAATTATAGTAACTATAACAATAATAGTAACAGAAATACGTCAGGTAGAAGATATTTTAATAACCAACAAACTCGTCAATACGATAGTAATAATCCTCAAGATAACAACTACAGGAATAACAACACAAGATTCCCAAATAATAATTTTAGAAATAATGGTTTTAGAAATAATTATGGTAATAATAATAACAATTCTAATAATAATTACAACAGAAATAAAAATATAAATTCAATGGTATCGGGAAACGCGGATACCCCCGACACAGATCACCAGTTGATCGGGGAGATAAATGCCCTAAATATCGCATAAATAATTTTGAAAATGTTTCCACTTCATTTAATATTACACTAATTCTAAAAAATGGTAGTCATCCAATAAAATTTTTGATTGATACAAATTTTCCTATAAAAACCGATGGAATATTAGGTCGCGATTTTTTACAATATTTTTTAGCAAAAATTAATTTTGAAACTTTAGAATTATTAATAACGTATTATATTGAAGAATTTTCAATACCAATAAATTCAACAAACATAAATAAACTAACCATACCTGCTCGGTCTGAATTCATTTATCAAATAAATATAGAAAGAAATGAAGACAGTGTAATATTAAACCAAGAAATTTCTTCAGGAATATTCATAGCAAATTCTATTATACCAAAAGAAGGTATAGCACATATCAAAATATTAAATACATGCGATACAGATATTACAATTAATAATATCAAACCAGAAATGGTCCCATTACAAAATTATAATATTTTAAAAATAAATAATAATTATGAAAATAGATTTGAAACATTAAAGAAAATTTTAAGAATAAACCAAAATGATCCAAAAACATATCAATCAATGATACAGATTTGTAAAAAATACGCTGATATATTTTATCTACCGAATGACAAATTAAGTACAAACAATTTTTATACACAAAGCATAAATTTAGAAGATAAAAACCCAGTATATATAAAAAATTATAGATTACCTCAATCTCAACTAACAGAGATAAATAATCAAGTCGAAAAACTTTTAAAAGAAGATATAATTGAACATTCAATTAGCCCTTATAATTCTCCATTATTATTAGTCCCAAAGAAATCAGAAAATGATAACAAGAAATGGCGATTAGTAGTGGACTTTAGACAATTAAATAAGAAAATTCAAAATGATAAATTTCCTTTAACTCAACTGGAAGCCGTTCTAGACAGTTTAGGAAATGCAAAATATTTTTCAACACTAGATCTAATCAGTTCATTCCATCAAATACCATTAGATAATAAATCAAGACCATACACAGCTTTTTCATCCAATAATGGACATTTTCAATTTAAAAGATTTCCTTTCGGATTAAAAATTTCGTCAAACAGTTTCCAAAGAATGCTCACCATTGCTTTATCTGGTCTTAATTCAGAAGCATTTATTTACGTGGATGATATAATAATTTTTGGTAATTCAATAACTCACCACAACCAAAATTTAATAAAAGTGTTTGAACAATTACGAAAATTCAATTTAAAATTAAATCCAGAAAAATGCACGTTTTTACAAAATGAAGTAATTTACTTAGGTCATTTAATCACAGATAAAGGGATCAAAACTGATCCAAAGAAATTTTCTGTCATTAAAAATTACCCGATTCCCAAAAATTGTGATGACATTAAAAGATTTGCAGCATTTTGTAACTACTACCGTAGGTTTATACCAAATTTTGCAGAAATTGCAAAACCTTTAAACGATTTAACCAAAAAGAAAACTATATTTAACTGGGATGATTCATGTACAGAATCATTTGAAAATTTAAAAAAAAAATTAATAAATCCACCAATATTAAAATATCCGGATTATTCAAAACTATTTATTATTACAACAGACGCTTCACAATCAGCTTTCGGTGCGGTACTTTCGCAAGGGGAAATAGGTAATGACCTACCCATTTCGTATGCAAGCAAAACATTAAATCCTGCTGAACTTAAAAAAACAATTATTGAAAAGGAATTACTAGCAATACATTGGGCAATAACATTTTTTCGCCCATATATTTATGGCACGCAATTTATAGTGGTAACAGACCACAGACCATTAGTCGGTTTATTCGCAAATAAGTGCCCATCGTCAAAAATGACACGAATTCGGTTAGATTTAAGTGATTATGATTTTAAAATTATATATAAGCAAGGTAAAATGAATACCAATGCTGACGCTTTATCAAGAATACTGATTGATTCAGATACATTAAAAGATATGATACCAAAAGAGCATACACAAAATAAAATAGTTAACGTATTAACTAGAAGTAAAACTAAGAAACAAAATGATAATATTTTAGGAATAACAAACCAGAAGATTGATCACCTTCACATATGGCAAGGTATTTCTATCGCAGATATCAAAAATGTTAAAAAACTTAGATTTATAGAAACTGATATAAAAGAAATAAAAATAAAAATATAGAACTACAATTTAATAAAAAACAAATCGATTTAACACAAATAAATTAAAAAATACTTTATGTAAAAATAACATTTATCATATTGCTCTAGACAACAAAGACATTATATTTGATTACATTAAAATCAATGAATTTAAAGAAATATTCAATAAAATACAAAATGACGATAAGTCTACAATAAAATTAAAAATTATACTATTCACAGCACCCATTAAAATTATAGATACAAATGAAATTAATAAAATATTAAAAGAAAATCATGATGAACCAACAAGTGGACACATAGGTATTAGAAAAATGATAATAAAAATTAAACAAAAATATATATGGAAGAATATGCATAGAACGATAAAAAATTACGTACAGAATTGCGAAATATGTGAAAAATCAAAACAAACAAAAAATATTAAAGAACCATTAGTAATAACAGACACGACAAATACACCATTCGAAACAGTACAAATTGATACAGTAGGTCCTTTAAAAATATATAACAATTTTAGGTATATTTTAACAATTCAATGTGAATTGACCAAATATGTCGAGGCTTACCCAATTGAAAGTAAAGATGCTATTACGATAGCAAAAATAATTACAGAAAAAATTATACTTAGATATGGAAACATAAAATTTTTTAAAACTGATTTAGGAACCGAATTTATTAATGAACTTTTTACACATATATGTAAAACATTCAAAATAAATCATCAGAAATCAACTCCGTACCACCACGAAACATTAGGCTCTTTAGAACGTAATCACAGAGTATTAAATGAATTTTTCTTAACGTGTACACACAGTACAAATTGGGTTGAATTAATACCATTTTATTTATTTTGTTATAATACAACACCTCATTCGTCTACTCAATATACACCTTTTGAACTAATTTTTGGTACTTCACCTAAACTTCATACAAAAATATCACAAATAGAAAAACACGAATTAAAGTTTTCAAATTATGATGATTATTTAAATGAATTAAAAATTAAATTACTTTTTTCATTAAAAAACGCGAGAGAAATTTTAATAAAAGAAAAAGAAAATAGAAAAAAACAATATGATCAAAATATCAATCCATCAAATCTTAAAATAGGTGATAAGGTAATGTTGAAAATCAAAAATCGTAAAAAGCTAGATTATCCTTTTAATGGTCCATATACGATCATAGAAAGAAAAGGAGTAAATTCAATTATAAATATTAAAAATAAACTTAAAACAGTTCATAATAACAACCTAAAGAAAATATATATAAAAAAAAAAAAAAAAAAAAATCCTTTAAAGGGTAAGGATGTAATGTATACACATTACCGCGATTTAATTTATACTGAACTTCTTTTATTTTAATATCATACGATCATACGATGATATAAAACAATGTAAAAACAATATATATATGAAAACTGTTATATTTTTAGTGTTAAGAAATTTAATTGTAATAATTAGTTTATAAGTATTAATAATTGAATTATATAAAATTACTAGTTATTTTTTAATTGTATTAGTAAGTAAGGAACCATATATAAAGGGTCGAAAAAATTGAAATAAATTAGAATCAAACTTGCATTCTCATAATTCATTTCGGCTTGCTTAAGCCTTTCAAATATAAGCATTTGTTGGCTTCCAAAGCCTTTAAAATATTGAAATTTCAGGAAAGGCTTCCGCGCCAGATAATACGGATTTAAGGCTAATATAGCCAAGACCAAAGAGCAAACCTTTGCTTCTTAACAATAAAGGTAACGTAGGCAATTAAGTTTGCCATAATCATAGGCCATAAAGGAATATATAAATATATGTAATATTTATTTATATATCCAACTTTTTATATTACACTATATTGTTTCTTCTTGCATTTTGCGTTTTATATATATATTTACCCATAATAAAATATTCAAGGCCAAATATTGCAAAAACATTTTTCAATTTATTTTTGAAGAATTTAAATTTTTAAAAACTATCAAAATTTACAAAAAAGAAATATGAAAAAATATTTTTGAGGTTAGAATTTGTGCTAATTTTTATCACACAAATAACACTAGAAATACACAATACCCGTACAATTTTTTTAGATTAATTTAATCTAAATACTTTTAACTACTTTTTGGTATTCAACAAGTATTATTTACCTATTATATTTAACTTTTTCTTCCGAACTTTAAGCGCTTGGTATTACATTTAATTTTGACATTTAATTTTGACGTATAATATAATAACACTTCTATGACTACATTTTTTTGCGCATGAATTGTAGTTACACGGCTTTTAGTACTGTAGGTTTTGTCTAGATAAAAAAAAAATTGATTTTTTTGATCAAAGAAATTTAAAAATTGATCTAGATAAAAAAAAAATATTTTTTTGGTCAAAGAAATTTAACATAAGAGTAAAATATGCTCAACCTTCAAATACTGTATAAGAAAAATACTCACATACTCAATCAAGGGTGGGCAAAAGCCGGCCCGCGGGCCGATTACGGCCCGATTTAATATTTTTCCGGCCCGATAGCAAAACATAGTACATTTGAAATTAATCTATATAACAATTTTTTTTTAATTTTTTTGCAATTATTCATTTCGTATTGCAATAAGAATTCACTTCAAAAAAATATTCACTTCAAAAGAATATATGTTTAAAAAAATTTGAAAGTTTTTTGTTTTTGGTTATTTTTGTTTTGTGATTTATAATCACAATGGTATGACTATGACCATGTGAAATCATTTCGGACAAAGTTGTTACTTTTTTCTAAAAATTTGCTCGATGAAAATTTAAATCATTTTCCAACTATGAAACTGAGAAATGCAATTTCAAAATCAGAGTTTATAAAATATAGTACCATTTTATCTGATTTACATGCGGAATTCTTACGTCGTTTTCAAGATTTCGAAAAGATGGAAGATAATTTATCTTTGATTTCTTCACCATTTTCTTTTGAAGTTGAAAAGGCTCCTCCAGAGATTCAGTTGGAATTAATTGATTTACAGAGTAATTCTATACTAAATGAAAATTTCAAGGCAATGAAATTGGTAGACTTTTATGCATCGTTAAGTTCTGAAAATTTTTCAAAACTAACAAATTTAGCACAAAATTTTTTAGTTATGCTTGGTTCTACTTATTTATGCGAGCAAATGTTTTCAAGAATGAAATTTATTAAGTCTCGTTATCGCTCCAATATGACGGACGTAAATCTGGTCTCTTCATTGCGAATTGCCACCAGCGAACTATCACCAAAAATCGAGGAAATTGTGGAAAATCAAAAGAGATATAATGCTAGTCATTAATTTTTTGTGTTATTAACTATTAACTTATGTTATTTCTATATATTTTATTTTTATACATATAAAATTAATAGATTTTTTTATGTTTTTTTTTTGTTCAATTAATTTATATTTAATATTATTTAAATGGTTTCTTCGCATCAAAAAAAATATTTTATAATAAAATTCTAGATACTAAAGTAAAATTAATAGCGTATAAATCATTAATCAGACCCATACTAACATACAGCTGTCCTATATGGTACAACATAGGTCCATCGCTAATGGAAAAATATAGACTATTAGAAAGAAAAATAATTAGAAGTTGTTTAAACGAATACAAAAACCCTAGACACAATTATAAAAAATATTTTTCAAATAAATATATATACAATAAAGCAAATATAGGTAGAATAGATAATTTCATAATAAAATTAATTCGTAATCATTACAATAAAGTACATAATGTAGATAATAGTTATGTTGGTCATATATACCATCCAAATATTGAGTATTACGAAAAAACGATGAAAACAGGCTTTATACCGCCGGAAACATTTATTTATTTGGATGAAAATAGGTACATACAAGATAGCTATGCGCTCCCACTTATATACCACGTAGCTAGAAGAGCTACCAATACAAAAATTAATTATTGTCCTTTATCTATAGATGAAAATGATCTAAAATTTGAACAAAGTATACCAGAAATTGATAAAAAAAATATGTTAAGATATATCAAAAAAATATGGTGGCTTATGTAATTCCTCCTCTTTAGTATTAGTTTTAGTTTTAAGTCTAGCTTTAAGTATTTTAATAATAAATAAAATAAAATATATTGTTGTTTTCAGCCATTTTCAACAAAAAAAAAAAACCTAAATAGAAAGAAATTAAAACATAATTAAATTAAATAAGAATATGTAACGATATTTAAAAAGTATAAAAAATAAAAAAATAATTTTTCGTACATTATGTAAATGTCATAAAAATTAATTAGATAATAAGTGAATAGCTAGCTTTAAGTTATTGTAATTAATTATATTTTTTTTTGGCTCAAGCATTTAAAAATCAAAAATCAAATAATATTATTTAAATGAATTTAAAAATAAATATTATTTAAATGAAAATAGTTTACCAAAAAAAATCAAAATTCTATCTCTTGTTTATACTTAAAAATAAATGTCTTTTTTTTCATATACAGATAAAATGGCCCGCCACTTTTTTTTAAGAAAAAAATTTGCCCTTTGTCTACAATTGTTGCCCACCCGTAATTGTGTATCATTTTAAGCAAAGAGTTAAGACGAAAAAAAAAATATTTTCAAGCATAAAGATATATAAAAAAAAATTGTTATAATATTCTTATAAATTTGAATATAAATATTTTAAATTTATATATAATTTTTTTTTTATATTCATGCCGATTATGTAGTTCGATTGGAGTTTGTCGAAAGGCTTCGATCGTTTTTCGATTGGATTTTATTTTCCTATTATGCAGTTCGATTAAATCGAATCGAAGGGTGACAGCTAGTTCTGTTAGTACTGCCAAAGTAAATGATGGATAAGGTATCTAAGATTGTTTATATCTTAGTTGCCTTAGATATAATCAAGTATATTTTCTAAGTTTTTATATCAAATATATAAATGAAGTGGTAAATAAACAAAGTGGTTCTGGTAATAATAAATTATTGGTATAATAAAATGGATTCAATTGATATATGGGCTGATTCAAGCGATAGTGAAGAAGAATGTTCCTATCCAAATTATTTTAGAAACATAAGTTTATCTATAATTTTCCAGCTAATTATATTAATTTTTTATACTTATATTTTATTTGGTTTATAATTTATATAAAATCAAAAAACTTTTTAATAAAACCAAAAAAACAGTTTTAAAATTATGAAAAAACGACTATTCGATCAAAAAAAATACATCAAAGAATATTGGATTATTTTTTTGACAGTTCGATAAAATTGAACTGCATAATTGCCTAAATTTTATCCAAACGAACTGTATAATGGACTACGTTCGATTTTATCGAAACGATTCGATAAAATCGAATTCAATCGAACTACATAATCGGCATGATTATCTTTATTTTTGAAAATTTTTTTCGTTTTGCTTCTATACATAAATAAGAGAATGTGAGAATTAATTTTATCGATATAGTTGAGGGTTGAGCATATTTTTTTCTATATTAAATCCCCAACTTTCTCTCAGGTTTCAATTTTTGCCGTACGATAGAAATGTCTTGTTATAACTCGTTTTTGCTACAAGCTAGCGGTTATATTTATAACTCGCAAGAACGAGTTATAACAAGACATTTCTGTCATATGGCGATCATTGAATCCTAAAAGAAAGTTGACTTAAAAAAAGGATAATTATAATGTTAAATATATTTAATATTTCGCAAATAACTTTATACATATCTTTATTTTTAATTAAAACTGCTAATATGTTTCATTATTTACTGAAGGTTATGTGGCCGAAGAGAAACATTCAATATCACAACAGTATTTAATTCCCCAAGCTCTAAAAGATTCAGGATTGATTTCTACACAAATTTCATTTCAAGATGATGCATTAAAATTTTTGGTTAAAAGTTATTGTCGAGAATCTGGAGTTCGAAACTTACAAAAAAATATTGAAAAGGTAATTCTTTGCAATTGTTATTAGTTTTAGAGAAAATAATCTTGCAAAAAAATACAGATTGTTCGAAAAATTGCATACCAAATTGTCAAGAAAGAGGAAACTAGTGTCAATGTATCGATTGATAGACTTACTTTATATTTAGGAAAACCTATGTTTGCAAATGATAGATTATATTCTGTTACACCAGTAGGTGTTGCTATGGGATTAGCTTGGACAACAATGGGGGGATCAACATTGTACATAGAAACAGCGAAACGTCAATTGTGTATTAATAATGAACAAAATTCTCAGGGATTTTTACATATAACGGGGAATTTAGGAGATGTTATGAAAGAATCAACACAAATTGCTCTCACTGTTGCGAGAAATTATTTGTTGTCTGTAGACAATAAGAATATGTTTTTGGACACTAGGTAATGTTGACAATAAATAATTTTTCTTTTAATAACCAATAAGCAATTCAAAAGTAAAGTTGGTTATTATACTTTATTCTACTTTTGGTTTTTATAAATTTTATATTTTTTATCTTGAATATTCTAAATAAATGAAAAATTCTGAAAATGTTCCTCTCATCACTATTTAGTATCACGTGGCGTTCCAATTGCTGGCAGATTTATACTTAATTCCACAGAAATTGAATAAATCAATTAAACAACAATTGCTTGAGTATCCTTATCTGACAAAAAGTAAAGCGGAGGCAACGCCATTTCAACATATTCATGAATTCATTTTGTCTGACTACAGGAATATGGCCAAAGATATACCGTTTCAACGTAACCTTTTAAAATTTTAATTTTTGTGGAATTAGAAAAACACAGAAATTTCGAAAAGTCTAATAGCGATTGAATATAAATAGTTTAAAATAGAAACCTAATACCTTGTTCAGACAGAAAAGTTTAACATGAATTAATTACGTTTAAGAATCTAGTGTTCACACAGAAAAACGTAATTAAGACTGTCAGAAAACAGCTGTTTTTTTTTAATTTTTAAGTGAAAAAATAATGGAGTGTAATAAAAGTTTATATTTATATTTAAGTAATCAAAATAATTTATTAAATAAACTATTATACATATATAGATAATACAATAAATCCCGTGGATTTCCAACACATTTTTCAAATTTGAAAGAATATGAATATTTCTTTTTGTTTTTTGGAAATCACCTTTTTTTCTTTCCACATTTCTAATAATATTACTTCTTCTGCATTTGTCCAGTTTAATCTTTTTCGTTTTTTAACATATTCCATTTTGAATTTATTTTATAAAATATTGTTAAGAAAGAAATCAGCTGTAAAATGACAATTGGTTTGTAGGGCTGTTAAAATTATTGGAATAAATATCGAATTTTACCAAAAGAATCGAAAAAAAAGTCATGGCAATCCCTTACACTAAACGTAATTAGTTGCTAAACACTTGTTTAGCTAAACGAAAATTTGTATGAAATTAATTACGAACTAAACATGATTAAGGTTTTAAACATGATTAAGTGTCTGTCTGAACATGGTATTAGATAAAGTTTAAAATATTTTATAAAAAATATTGAGAAATCATTTTAACAGGCCGTTCCGTTATTTAGCCTTGGCTAAATTTTAAATGAAATCAAAATTTGTACGCTCATTCCAAAAAATTATGAATCAGAAGATATATAGCAGATATATATCTCGATAATTTTTTTTTTCGTTTTCCTATCGCCAGAGAAAATATATGACGGAATACCGAACCAAATTAAAAAGAAGCTACCAATTTATCATAGTGCTTCAAATTAATATTATTCATATACATATTTGTGAGATATCAGTAGTGAATTAAAAAAATAATAGGAGCTAAGATCCAGATGGTTTTCAGCAAAGAAGTGTTTTTTCATACTTAAAATTATAGTTTGAAAACTTTCAATCCTTGTAAATTAGAGGTAATTTATTGATTTTAATCTTCGAATCCTTGTAAATTAGAGGTACTGAAAGTACGACCCTGATTTTTGTAGTGATAATATTCTGATTTTTGTAGTATATAATTAGTTACAAATTATTTGCTCATTTTCCTAATGTAACCCAAAATTTTAGTATCAATTAAAAAAAGAATGTTATTTTGAAAAATAATTATAATTTTATTGAAAAATAAAATATTTAAATGATTTAATATTTATATTTTTATCATAGTAATATACATCTTCATGTACCGGAAGGTGCAACTCCGAAAGATGGTCCAAGCGCTGGTATAACAATAGTTTCTGCATTGTTGTCATTAGCTAAAAATAAACCTCTACGTCAAAATTTTGCAATGACTGGTGAGGTGTCGTTAAAAGGAAAAGTTTTACCAGTTGGTGGAATTAAGGAAAAAATTATCGCGGTAAGTTATCAATATAAACTGTTTTCCCTTAAAAATATTTTTTGTAAAAATTTGCGGACACTGATTGTATATAATGATTAAGTTTTATATCTAATATGAATATAATCAAAGATTCACTAAAACCATATAAAGCAAATAATGGAGAATACTTGCTGCCTGTGTGTGGCGTATGATTGTTGTAAAATGCCGCCTCTCCTAACTATTCGTCCCAACTTTGGATATTAGTATCAACAATCATTTTTAAATACACCACTAATGGTCCATGACGACGTTCTAGTGATCCATTGGATTTGGGATGATATGCCGTAGTTTGTAATTTTTTAATTTTTAATAATTTGCATAACCTTTTTAACAGTTCGCTTGTGAAATTTGTACCTTGATCTGTTATCAGTCTAGACGGTACTATTGAATATTTTAATATTACACCTTTAAAGAACGCGTCTGCTACCGTTAAAACTTATTGGTTTGGTGGCGCAATACAGTCCAACATTTTAGTTAAATCATCCTGAAAGGTCAGGATATACTTATTCCCTGTGTGGGTAACCGGACAAATTCTTTCGAAAAACATATTTATTTATTTTATTTATTTATTGTTTAAATCAAACATTTTACATTTACAAATACAATACAATAATAACTTAATTACTTTAAAATACAACTCTAAATTAAATTAAATACATTTATAAAAACAATTATTTAAATTAATTTAGTTAATTATTTTTGACATTTAAAATGCATAAACAAACATACAGGGTGTCCGCCGGGAAGGTATACTACTTTGTTTGTTTATAATTTTTGATTAAATGAAAGAGAATGGATCTCATATTGATAAATGTTTTATTTAATGTCGCCAATTATGTATGGAATACAATATCAGATAAATTTCCGCCTCTGTTAGCCTCACAAATGCGAGCCCTTTTGAGCACATTTTTCATTACATTCTCACACATTTCACGCGGTATTTCATTAATTTCATCACGAATATTTTGTTTGAGTTGCTCAAGCGTTTCTGGTTTGTTTGCATAAGCCTTGCTTTTTAGATATCCCCAGAAAAAGAAGTCCGGAGCAGTTAAATCAGGCGACCGTGGAGGGCAATCAACATCACCATTTTTTGAAATAACTTGTTGTGGAAAGAGGTCTCGCAGTAATTCCATTGTAATCCTGGCTGTATGCGATGTGGCACCGTCTTGTTGATACCACATGTTAATCAAGCCCAAAGCATGCAGTTGTGGCGTTAAAAAGTTTTCAATCATATCACGATATCGCTCCCCATTCACAGTTACCGTTACGCCGTTTTGATTTTCAAAGAAGTAAGGTCCAATGATTCCTCCTGACCAAATTGCACACCAGACTGTCACTTTTAATGGATGTAAAGGTGACTGATGAATAATTTGAGGGTTTTCCATTGCCCAGAACCGACTATTCTGTTTGTTCACATATCCATTTAAATGAAAATGTGCCGCGTCACTCATTATGATTTTTTCATGAAAATCGGGGTTGTCATGGGCGAGCTGTAACATCCTATTGGCATATGTACGGCGGCGTAAATGGTCTTGTGGAAGAAGCTCTTGTGTCAACTGAATCTTAAATGGAAACAAATGCAAATTCTTGTGCAAAATTGTGGCCAAACTTGTTCTTTGAAGACCAAGCTCCTGAGCACGGCGTCGAATTGAGGTTGATGGATTGTTTTGAACACTTTCTTGAGCAGCAGTAATGTTTTCAGCCGATCTTGCAGTACGTTGTGGCCCATGCTTGGGCCTATCACTTACAGACCCTCTTTCTTCGAAATCATTCACTACACGATAAATAGTGCGTTTTGTTGGCACGTTGTTTCTCCCAAAAATTTCACGTAACTTTCTCATCGTCACAGTAATCGATGATTGATTTTGACAAAATGTTTTAACGATTAAAACACGTTGGTTTATCGAATATTTTTCCATAATAAATTTGCCACGTGTGTACTTCACGACTGCCAAATATGAACTGTCAAGACTAACATTTACCACAATGGCGGCAAAACAAAGTAGTATACCTTCCCGGCGGACACCCTGTACATATAACGGAAATTAGATCAATTTAAAATTTAAGGAACTATTTTTGTTTATATTTTTCTAATATAATAACTATTCGTTCCATTCAATGTTATGTCATTTGTAAGACAAGCCCTTTGTTTAGTTGGCCTTTTGTTAAAGAAAGGTTAATAAAATCTTTATATTGATTGGCAGTCATCAACATCCTATTTAAAGCTTCATATTTCCCATAATTAGTACGATGATAAGTAATATTAAATATGTTCTCATGCCAAAAACGCGTACTTAAATTGACCATAAATTTATTATATTATCCCTTAAATAAATAGAATTAATTTTACCACTGTAAAATTAAAAGGGCCAATAAAATAAAAACAATATCAGCAACTACTCTTCTAGATTCTAAAGATTTTAATGCCAAAAGTAGTTCTAGGCGATCCCTATAAGGTGATAATATTATTGGATTTGACCATGGTAAGTTACGCAAAGCAAACCTAATAATTTTTTTTTGTGAATAGCTTCGATTCTATCAATATGATCACGGTAATGAGGCGACCACACTGGCTAGCATATTCTAAGATTGGACGAACGAGAGAAATGAATAAGAACTTCAGTATGTACGGATCATCAAATTCCTTAGACCATCTCTTAATGAAGCCCAACATAGATTTTGCTTTATATATGATAGAGTCCAAATGCTGTTTAAAAGATAATTTGTCATCAAAAAGAACACCTAAGTCTTTGAATTGCATAACTCTTTTAATATTATAATCGCCGAACTTGTATTGCTTAATTAAAGGTGGAGTGCGACGGGTGTAAGTAATTAAAGCACAATTATCATTATTTAACATAAGATTGTTACTATTACACCAGTTCTTGGGGGAATTTAAATCATTCTGAAGCAGTATAGTGTCATTGATTGTAATAATTTTATTGGAAATTTTGATATCATCTGCGTATTTACCAACTTTCCTATTTAGAATTACAGAATTCACATCATTAATAGATGCAATAAAAACTAATGGGCCTATGTTACTGCCCTATGGAACCCTGGAATTAGCGTAGTATGGTTTTGATATAGCAGATCTGAACAAAACACAATAACTTCTGTTTGGTATATATGAATTTATCTAGTTTATCGAAAATGATGGAAAACCTAATTTTTTGAGTTTGAATCTAATGACACTGTGTGGTAGAAGATCGAAAGCTTTACACAAGTCTGTATAAATAACATCACTTTGCGAACCAGCTTCCATTGTATTTAGAAAAATAGAGCATGATTTAACTAAATTAGTTACAGTAGATTTACCTTTCATAAATCCATACTGGTTAGGTGTTATACTACATTCACACTAGAGTAAAAAACCAGGTTTGTAACCTGGTTTCATGAACAGCCGTTCAGACTACGAATACGAAACAAGGTTCATTTGACATTTCAATAAAAATATCAAAAAAAATATCATTTTGTGAATTTGAATAATTTAATAAATTTAGATTATTTAATAAAATTGTCTTAAATTTACAATTTATTTACAACCAATTATTTTGTTAAACCACGACAGTCAATATTATGACAGTCACTTGACTATTGTTTATAGGGCTACCAAAATTCATTAAAATATGGTCGATTATATTGAAAAATACGGAAATTATGGAGGTTTATACTTATCATAATCCTCAAATCAAACGAGGTTTTCAAAAAACCTGGTTTCATTTTGAGAGATTTTTATATGAAAAAACCCAGTTAAAACATTCAATGGAACCTGGTTTTATGCTCTAGTGTGAAGGCCGTATTAAAAAGCCAGAGCAGTGGCTGTAAATTGAATCATAAACAATTAATTCAAATAATTTAGGAATACTAGACAATTTTGCAATTGGACGATAATTTGAAATTTCACTTTTCGAATCCTTTTTGTGGACTGGTCTAATAAATGACTTTTTCCAGAAATCAGGAAAAATTCACAGTGTTACGGATTGTTTGAATAAGATTTCAGGAACACCATCTGGTCCAGGAAAAGCATCTTTATTTAGTTTATCTAGAACTAGATATTCCTTGTGACTGACTGATAAATCAATTTATGTTACTGGAATTTCTGCGAGATTACTTAAATGAGAAAAATTTGACTCTCAAACGAACTACTAGAATAAGTGCTAGAGAAAAATTCTTTAAAGTTGTTCGAAATAATAGCAGAATTCTTTGAAATCTGGCCATTAAATGACATAAAATTAGGAAATTGATCTGATTTCCTTTTTGAATTCACAAATTTCCAAAAACATTTAGGATCATTCTTGAGTTGTAATGTCATATCATTTAAGTAGATCTTATAATTTATATCTAATAATGTTTTAAAAGTATTAAATAAATTAACAAAATCTAGATAATTTTCATCACTTTTATTTTTTAAATACTTTGTCCAGGACTTGTTTTTTTTTTATTTCTCAGTCTTTTTTAACTCAGTCACGGACTGAAGGTACATACATGCTGAAGCCATGTAATAAATCCTCATAGAATTTACGTACTGCTACGTCAATATTTAAACCATAAATTAATTATTCAAAATCCAGAGATAATAAATAATTATTTTAAGATATAAAGTCCGTTTTTTGAAATTATATCGATAAGATATAACTGAATAAATATTAACATTTGAATTTGGCGGAATGTAACAACATATATTATAAAAAGCGATTTCTTTGTTAGATCGATTTTTACTGTAATAAGCTCCAAGTCTAAAAATGCAGGTAGAGATATTTCAGTAATATTAATATTGTTTTTAACTGCTATAAGCACCCCACTTCCTTTAGGTACAGTCAAATTACCATTATCCAAATTTAAGTATCGGTCTTTTCTGAAAACAGAGTATGTTTGCTCAAATAGTTCTAATGAATTTATGGAATGCGGTAACCAGGTTTCAGTCAAAACATAAATATCATAATCTAATGATTTAGAGTTAATATATACTTGACTAGTCTTGGTGCGTAAACCTCTAACGTTTTGATAATAAAATGATAGATTATTATGCGAACTATTTGAGTTTTTTGATGTAATTGGCTTACTATTTGAACCACCCAGATTTATGAGATTCTCCTGGCATCTGCTTAAATTACCTGTAGCTACTTTCTCTGGCTCTTTGCAGTTCTTCAGTCCCTTTAAGTGTAGCTCCGAAATGTCTGTAGGTCTTTTAATACTGTGTCTTCATTAAAACCAACAATAATTAGCCGTTGACGAGTACAGACGTGTTTTTTTCTTTCTCTGCAAATTTCTAAATTATTAATTATTAAATTATAATATATTGACAATCTTATTTTATTTTTGTTATTTTTACGCTGACGCATCAAGTTACGCGAGTTTTTTTTTTTTTTTTTTTTTTTTTTGAATAACAAAAAATTGTGCATATAGTAACTTGTATCTATATATATGATAACTTGTGTAATTTCCATAAGCAAAAAATAATTAATAAGTAAATAAACCTTACTGTGAAATAAAAACTTGTCATACAAAAAATATATATTATCATAATATTTGTATAAGTTAAAAAAAAAACTTTCCTTGATTTAATAAAAAATAAAAGAATACTAAATATTTTATTTTAACAAATTTATTTTTATGATTACTGTTTCAAGTCAGAGTTACAAATTACAACTGCACTTAATTTTCTAAAATTTGGATTTTAATAATCTAAGTTTTTGAACAAAATAACAACTAAGCAAAATTACAATTTATATTCAATGTCAATTTAAAGCTAAAATATTTATGTAAACCAAAATAAGTAAAAAGCGCAAAATTAGTATTTTTCGATTGTGAGAAATATAATTAAATTAAAATAATTAAACGGATGCGCGTTTTACTGCAGACGCAATATGACACTTATTTTCCTTCAGTGTTATTTCGTGGGAATAAAATTTAATTTTATTTAAGTAAAATGTTAATAATTGTTAACTCTTCCCAACTTAAGTTCAAATGTCCTCATTTGAAGATTAAAAGAAAGATGTGTCATAAAATTTTCTTCTTGGTGCAAGAGGAAGCGAAGTTTTCGATCCGTTGATTTCAGATTTCGGATTTTGAATAAATTTACTGTCTGTTGAAGAATCTTTTTCCATTATTACCGAACTTTGAATTTCATCAATATTTGGATTTACGGTTGTGGTTTTTTCAATTACTAGAGTTTTATTTTTTCGGCATTTAATTGCAGCAAAAGCTATTATAAAAATTACTATTAAAATGATGAAACTGTAGTTAATAAATTTGTGGATTTTTTCATCTTCATGAAGTAATTCTACTTTATTCGTATTATTAATATGGATGTCTTTTAGCATTTCCAGTGAAAAGATTTCTTTATACTGTTTTTCGCCTGGCGTAGGTTGAAGGATGGCTGGAACAACTTTGAATGATGATTGTTCTTTTGAGATAAATATTCTATTGTTAATTTGTAAAGTTGCATTATGAAATTTGATTAAATAAGTGCCATTTAAATTATGAATTTCATCGTTGATGCTTATGTTGCCGTTGAATTGGTTTAATAATATTAAATCTTCAAATATTTCTTCTATTGTAGGAATGTGTTGGTTATTAACTTTATTACATTTCGCGATGCGACTTTTTAATAGTTTTGGTAAACACGTAGTATTACTTAAATCTAAAATATTATTTCGATTACAAATTGACAAATTATTTATTGTTTTACAATCCCATATATTTCATCATTATTTTTTAATATTTCTTTATATTTTATTTCGTTTACAATATTATTTTTTTTTATTGATTTAATTAACAATTTTTCATAATTTTCAAGACTAGTGAAAGGAATATAAATAATATAAAGTAAACATGATTTAATACTAATTATTTTTATGTTAGCAAAATCTAAAGCTTCTTCTGGGGTTGCAAAAGGCAAATTTTCATTTTCTAATGTATCGATTGCTAATTGTACCTCTGCATTCGATAACATTAATGAATTTATTATTCCCGCTTTAGCCCAATGAATGGCATATTTAATATATATTAATTCTTCTTTTATAATTTTTAATTTATATTGTAAACTTACAGCTAAATGATCTGTTACTGTATTATCTTTTTTAATTTTATTCAATATTTCGTTTGCCATTTGCGTTATATTATTTATTCTTTCATTATACAATTTATTTATAACTTGTTTATTATTATTTTCTAAAACATTATTTATTTTGTCTTTAATTATTTCAAAATCTTCATGGTCAGGATTACCAGCGATCCATTTCCATGCACTACCAATAAAATTTAAGGATCTTTTTGTCCTTCCTGAATTATAAATTTTTAAATTATCTAGCATAGATTGAATTTGTGTTAGTTCATGATTTAAAAAGAGGTAAAAGAAATGGGTCGATGTTAAATGTTCATCTAGAAGTTTATTCATGTCATTTATAAATTCTTGATAACTGTCCAATTCTATTACATGAATTAATTTAAAATTTCCGTCTTGAATTTTAGCTATCCCAGTGTTAATTGAAATAACTTGAGAGTTGGTGTAGTCCAGTATTTGTACTTCGCAGGATATGGTGTTAAAAACACCTCTGAAATTAAGGAGAATATTATTAGTTTCTTATATTGCTTTTGTGGACGGTTTGGCCTGATTATGTTTTGACTACGGTATTTTTATTTTCTTTGACTATTTCGGGTTTAAATCGTACAGTTAATTTCGAGCCTATTCTTTTATTATGTTTGACGTAAATAGTTTCGCCTACTATATAAGTTTTAATTGGTTTACGTTTTTTATTATGGAATTTAATATCTTTTTCTTGTTTTTCTTTAAGTTTTTCAATATTACTTAAACGGGTTTTTTCAAATTCTTCTGGGTTAACGTTTGGAGTTCTACCGTAAAATAACTCTACAGGTTTTTTACCAGTAGTGGAATGAATGGAGTGATTATATTCGTTTACAGACCGTTCCAATAAACCTTCAAATGTTCTTTCTACACCGTCAGATTTTAGACATCTCATAATTTCTGAGAGAGTAGAATGGAAATGTTCTACTTGCCCATTTACTTCACTTTTATAAGGTGGAGTTTTAAAAATTTTGATTTTAAGCCATCTGTCATCATGGAGACGATTGATGCAGAATTTAGAGATTTTTCATTGTCTATTACAACGTTTTCTGGAATATTAAAGTAGTATAAAACATCCCTTAAAGGTTGTTTGATATCTTCGACAGCTCTTGATTTAATAGGTTTACAGTAAGCTAATTTGGTAAACTTGTCTATTGCGGTCAGGACTAATTTTCCTTCTGTAGAGTAAATGTCAATATTAAGTGTATGTCCAGGATGACTTGGGATAGGTGTGGGATTAATAATTTGATTGTTGGGATGTCTATCGTATTTATTTTCTTTACAATTAGTGCAATTTTTTACATTAAAAATAAGTTTTTTCATCATATTTGGAAAGTAATATTTTTCTAAAATTTGAATTTTATTTTCGTCAGCGTTGCGGTGAGCGCGGCAATGGATGGATAATATAAGGTCATCTTGTTCAGTTTCGCTAATAATGTCTTTAACAAATACTTGGGTAAAACGAATTTTAAAATTTCTGAAGTGTAAAGGATAGATTTCTTGAATGAGTCCCATAATTGGTTCGGTTGTTTTAATACCGTTAATAATATTAGGATTTAAATATCGCTTGAAAATATTGATAAGTTCATTTTTGGAATAAAAGGGTTTGCTAATAATATGCCGTGTGTAATTTGGAAAAGGATTGGTCAATTGATAACTATTTTCTTCACCTGTGTTAAATATTAGTTGATTTCTAAACGCATTAATTGGAGTTTCTACTGATTGAATTAAGTCGTGCGATGAACTTTCATCACTATGTTGAGTCATAGTAAGAGCATTAATATTAGATTTTTTTGGAATTCTGGATAAAGCATCTGCTACTACGTTGGTAGTACCAGGTTTGTACTTTAACTCATAATTGTACTCTTCTAGAATAGCTTTCCATCTTTTCATTTTTGAGTTGGTATTTTTATTACTGAGTGCATAAGTTAACGGCTGATGGTCAGTCATAATTTTAACTTTTCGTGATCCGTACAGGAAATTTCGTAGGCTATTTAAAGCCCAAATAATTGCTAGCATCTCTTTTTCGTTAGCTGCATAATCTTCTTCAGTTTTAGAGAGTGTTCTAGAAATAAATGTGATTGGTCTCCCGTTTTGGGATAAAACAGCCCCTTTTTAAATCATGAACTAACACAAATTCAATTTTAAATTTGAAGCGTTAGTTAGTTCGAATTCTTTTTTTAAAATCTGGGTATGATAAAATTACTTCATCAGAAGTTAATGAGTTTTTTATTTTAATAAACGATTCTACTGCTTCATTGTTTAATTTAACAGGTGTTTTTTTAGATTGTGATTTGGACACATGTCCATCTTCCCCCCTTAGAAAGGTTGTTAGGGGTTTTGTAATTTTAGCACAATCTTTAATAAAACGGCGATAATAGCCGGACATGCCTAAGAAAGATCTAAGATCCTTTATCGTTTTCGGTGTAGGAAAATCTATGATAGCTTTGACTTTTTTTGAGTTGGCTTTAATGCCATCTTTAGAGACGATAAAACCAAGGAATTCTACCTGATCTTGAAGAAACTCACATTTATCCAATTGAACTTTCATGTTAGCAACTTCAAGAGTTTTAAATATAATTTCTACATTTTTTAAATGCTCGTCTTCAGTTTTTCCAAAGATGATAATATCATCAATATAAACATAACATGATTTACCTATGTGCTCTCGAAGGATGTCGTCTAAAGCACGTTGAAAAATAGAGGGAGCATTTTTTAAGCCAAAAGGAAGTCGAGTAAACTCGTATTTTCCATTTTTAACAGAAAATGCAGTTTTCTCCACGTCAGATTCCTTTAATGGAATCTGATGGAAACCACTTTTCAAATCTATTACTGTAAAAAAACAATTTTGTCCTAGATTTGCTAGAACATCATTAATTTCTGGTATGGGGTATCTGTCAGGAATAGTTACACTATTAAGTTTGCGGTAGTCCACTACCATTCGGTATTTCTTTTCACCAGACGAGTCTTCTTTTTTTGGCACGATCCACACTGGTGAATTGTATGGTGATTTTGAAGGTCTTATAATTTCATCAGATAACAATTGTTCTATTTGTTTTTCTACTTCGTCTTTAAGGCATATTGGGTATGGGTAGGCTTTAGAGTAAACTGGATCAGAATTTACAGTTTTAATTTCACCTTTTACTGTAGTTGTGTAGGTAAGTTTTTCGTCAGGATCTGCAAATAATTTAGGGCATTTATTTATGATTTTAACTAGCTTTGCTTTCTGTCGAGGATTTAGATGTGAAGTTTTTAATTGAATGTTATTAACGGTTTCTGAAATATGTTGGTTTAGTGGGATCTTAATGTTATCATGAATCGTCATGTAACCCTTGTCTGTATGAATTATTGCTTTAAGTTCTTTTAAACTATCATTACCAATAATTCCATCAAAAGAGGTGAGATTTGGAAGTATGAAAAATTTTAGTTTTTTGTCAGGTCCAAAAAAATCGATAAAAGCGTGGTGCGAGATTTTAAGATTGCCTGCAACGGAATTGGCATAAAACATTTTTTCGTTTGATATAGGATTTCTGACATATTGAGACTGAATATAATTTTTGTGAGAACCTGTGTCTATTAGAAATTTAAATATTTTACCGCTCTTCGCAAAATGTTCTAAATATGGGAGCGAAGAGCACTTTAATCTAAAAAATTAATTTCATCAAGTTGTTCAAGTTGTGACTCGGAGGATTCATTAAAGTCTTGATTACAATTTTCATTGTAGTTGTCAGCCTGTTCTGAATATTGGTCTGCAGTTAAGTGGTCGTCTTCATGTGTCTCTTCTGTGTAGTAAACTCGTTGATGTCTTGCAGGTGGGTGAACTTTAGTTGAAAGTGGTCGTTTTATTGGTCGGTTTTGGTAATTTACTTGCCTCGATCGTATTAAATGATCGATATCCATTGGCTCTGGTTTAGGTAAAGAAGTGTAGTTGTTGCCATTATCTTGGCCTTGGAATCTAGGTTGGTTTGAAAATTGATTTGAATATTGATTGGAAAATTGAGGTCTAGGTGGAGGTCTAGGTGGTAGAGTTTGTGGATTATGAAGTAACTGAGGATAAAAGTTTGCTCTAGGTGGTGGATGAATAGTGCGATTTTGAATGTAGGGTCTCCTAGGTGCGTGAAAGGATGGTAATGAAATATTTAATTTCCGAATATTGCCATGACTCTGCTGAACGCGATATTGAACATTCTCTAATTTAAGACACAAATGTAAAGCTTGAGGTAAATCAACACGTTCCCTCATACTAAGGAGTTTTGGTAGATCTCCTTTTAAACCTCGAATAAAGGTATCTAAAGCTTTATCTCTGTATGCTTGAGTCATAACGTTCAGTGATTCTTGGCTCATTTCGAGAGATTATAATTTATTTAAAATTAATGAAAGATGATAATAAACTTCCTTATAAAATTCTGGGGTTGAACTATTTTTTTGGATTAATGTAGTCATCTGATATTCTAAGGTTCCTAAATCTCGTTTATCTGCATAGTGAAGTGCAAGGCATTTTGAAATTTTGTCCCAATTGAGAGGGGTATTGTAAGATTCTAGTGCAGCATCTGCAGTACCAGTGATTTTGTTACGAATAACACTAAGGATACCATAATATTTTGGTGTTCCTTTCGAGTTTTCATAAATTTTAAGGATTCGATCAACAGTTTTTTTCCATGAACCGTATTCTGCTGGATTACCAGAGAATTCTCTAAGACTTTTTACAACATCTGGGATTCTGTCCATGTCATTTAAATTTCCACTTGTAGCATCTATTGTTTGGTCAGTTTCCAGAGAATTATCCGAACCGGGATGTGTAAGCTGATAAATTATTTGTTGATTTTCATTTCTAATTATTTCAGAAACAATGTCCTTTAGTCTGGCAAAGTCAAAACTATTGACATTGGAAGCTATGCTACGAGCAGCTGAATCTCCATTGTCAAGTAGTGAAGGTCTAAGGATATTGTTGTTTTCCATTTTAGTAAAATAGGTTTTTGATTATTAAATAAAATATTTATTAAAAATTTTATTAAGGTTTTATGGATATGGATCAGAATTTATTGTAAATTTTAATTTTAATTTCTAAAATTTATTTAAAATTAGTAAATAATTCCTTTAATTGAAATATTAAATTTTTTGCTGATGCCGATGAAGATTTTGTTAATTATTTAAATCAATTAGATTTTATTTTTTTTCAATTTAGGTTACTAATAATTTACTAATTGAATTTATTTAATAATTTTGAGATTTTTTTTTTTTATTTTAATTTCCTTAGATTTATTAATTCTTTAATTCTTTAAATTCTTAATTTAGTTTAATGACAGTTTACTAATTCAATTTATTTAATAATTTAAAAAAAAATTATCTTAATATCTTTAGATTTATAATTAATTAGTTCTTAAACTTCTTTTTAATTTTCTTTTTGTAAAACTTGAATAATTCTTTTTAATATCTTTAGATTTATTAATTAATTAATTCTTAAACTTCTCTTTAATTTTAATTTTCTTTTTGTAAATCTTTAATAATTCTTTTTAATATCTTTAGATTTATTAATTAATTAATTAATTTTTAAACTTCTCTTTAATTTTAATTTTCTTTTTATAAATCTTTAATAATTCTTTAAATAATGCTTTAATATTGATATTATTTTAATCTCAATATTGATATTGATTTTAATAATAATTAATACAATTTTCCGACTTACAGTAATAATATTAACAGACGGTTTTCCATCTGGAGTTGTAAAATGGGTCGAACCAATTGAGTGACTTCTTTCCAACAAATTAAGCGGCTGCTGAAGAATATTTTACTTTGTTTGTAGCTATTCCGCAACTCCGTTTTTTCCTTATAATGTAGGTGACTCCGGGGCCTCGTTTCTTAATTCTTTGTGTTGAAAAGCCTGTGCTTCAGCGCTAATACGATGTGTTATTTCTGTTCAATGATTTATTAAGATTTGTTTATCCTAATAAATCTGATATTTTAAATACGTAAATGCGGTATTTAAATTTATTGAAAGTTTACTATTTTTCCACTTTTTAATTATTTATTAATTTTATTTCATTTTATTTATTTAATTTTATTTATTTAATTTTATTTATTTAATTTTATTTAAAACTATTGACATTGGAAGCTATGCTACGAGCAGCTGAATCTCCATTGTCAAGTAGTGAAGGTCTAAGGATATTGTTGTTTTCCATTTTAGTAAAATAGGTTTTTGATTATTAAATAAAATATTTATTAAAAATTTTATTAAGGTTTTATGGATATGGATCAGAATTTATTGTAAATTTTAATTTTAATTTCTAAAATTTATTTAAAATTAGTAAATAATTCCTTTAATTGAAATATTAAATTTTTTGCTGATGCCGATGAAGATTTTGTTAATTATTTAAATCAATTAGATTTTATTTTTTTTCAATTTAGGTTACTAATAATTTACTAATTGAATTTATTTAATAATTTTGAGATTTTTTTTTTTTTATTTTAATTTCCTTAGATTTATTAATTCTTTAATTCTTTAAATTCTTAATTTAGTTTAATGACAGTTTACTAATTCAATTTATTTAATAATTTAAAAAAAAATTATCTTAATATCTTTAGATTTATAATTAATTAGTTCTTAAACTTCTTTTTAATTTTCTTTTTGTAAAACTTGAATAATTCTTTTTAATATCTTTAGATTTATTAATTAATTAATTCTTAAACTTCTCTTTAATTTTAATTTTCTTTTTGTAAATCTTTAATAATTCTTTTTAATATCTTTAGATTTATTAATTAATTAATTAATTTTTAAACTTCTCTTTAATTTTAATTTTCTTTTTATAAATCTTTAATAATTCTTTAAATAATGCTTTAATATTGATATTATTTTAATCTCAATATTGATATTGATTTTAATAATAATTAATACAATTTTCCGACTTACAGTAATAATATTAACAGACGGTTTTCCATCTGGAGTTGTAAAATGGGTCGAACCAATTGAGTGACTTCTTTCCAACAAATTAAGCGGCTGCTGAAGAATATTTTACTTTGTTTGTAGCTATTCCGCAACTCCGTTTTTTCCTTATAATGTAGGTGACTCCGGGGCCTCGTTTCTTAATTCTTTGTGTTGAAAAGCCTGTGCTTCAGCGCTAATACGATGTGTTATTTCTGTTCAATGATTTATTAAGATTTGTTTATCCTAATAAATCTGATATTTTAAATACGTAAATGCGGTATTTAAATTTATTGAAAGTTTACTATTTTTCCACTTTTTAATTATTTATTAATTTTATTTCATTTTATTTATTTAATTTTATTTATTTAATTTTATTTATTTAATTTTATTTAATTTTATTTATCTGTTAATGTTTATGATTATTCACTAACTTTTTATTATCTGTTAAATTATGGATTAATTTCCTTTTCAATTTTTATTGAACTTTTATAACACAACAACATCAACTATTGGTCCCTGCTCGGGCGAAAGTTAAACAAAAAAACTTTCCTTGATTTAATAAAAAATAAAAGAATACTAAATATTTTATTTTAACAAATTTATTTTTATGATTACTGCTTCAAGTCAGAGTTACAAATTACAACTGCACTTAATTTTCTAAAATTTGAATTTTAATAATCTAAGTTTTTGAACAAAATAACAACTAAGCAAAATTACAATTTATATTCAATGTCAATTTAAAGCTAAAATATTTATGTAAACCAAAATAAGTAAAAAGCGCAAAATTAGTATTTTTCGATTGTGAGAAATATAATTAAATTAAAATAATTAAACGGATGCGCGTTTTACTGCAGACGCAATATGACACTTATTTTCCTTCAGTGTTATTGCGTGGGAATGGAATTTAATTTTATTTAAGTAAAATGTTAATAATTGTTAACTTATATTGCAAAACCTTGAACTTTTTATTAAAGCCGTTGAACTTATAATTTCGATATGAATAAGTGCAGCAGCCCTAATTGTTACTCGATGGATACTATCGTAATTACCTGCAACGGTATCTGTCAGAAATCACTTCACCCTGAGTGTGTAGGTCTTTCGCGTGTTGCAATTAAATCTTGGAAAGAATATAATAAGAACTTTTTATTTTACTGTAATGAATGTAAATCGATAACAATTTCTCATGTATTGTTAGCCATAAAATCTAATAATGATGTTCTTTAACACATATCGGATAAGATTATGTCAATAGATAACATGATTCTACACTCTGAGAATAAATCCCTCACGATGGAAGACAACATTTCTTCTATTCAGCAACAGATTCATGAATTTTCTGATCAGTTTGATAGTTTTAACATAAAATTCAATTCAAGAACTGAAGAAATTGAGCAAAAATTGTCCAGCTCAACAACAATATCGATTCTGTTCATGAAGATTATAAATTAAACGACAGTTTACTATTCGATAAATTTAGGTTTCAATTGGAAAATTTTCACTCATCTATAAAAAAGTTAAAAATTGTAGCTGATAGTAATATACAAACTTGTCAATCGTCATTCGATAATAACTTATCAAAGAACTTAGAAAATTTTAACAAAGTCTTTAATCAGCTGAATAAGGTAATAAGTACTTTTCAAAAGGATGATATTACATATAATCTATCCTATTTAATGGATGAATTCAAATCAATAAAATTAATTATGAATGCTTCCATTGAATAGATAAAATGCTTGAGCTCTTCTAATAATATTAATCAGTAACCTTCTCCAATATATCAAGATTCACTAAATAAAGCAAATCGTATATCTATATATGACGAAATTATCTGTTCTGATAGTGATGTTAATCTTAATTCTAATTCTAATACATATAATACGGTTGATAAAATAAATAATAGCAATAATAATGGTATTAAACCTATTATTTCATCAGAACCGCAAATAATAGTAGCGGACCTTCCAGCAACACCGGTTCAGCCTGCTATTGTAACTCATGCAAAAGAAATTAATAAAAAAGAAATTATTAAATTCGGTTTGACGTGGAGCAGCACCGATTGGGCTAATAGACTAAACAAATTAATGAACTCGTCTAATAAACATAATCATAATCATCCGGATTTAACAACATACTTCGTTCAAGGCATCGGTAGATCCCACATTATTAACTATATTGAAGAGCATCTACATATTAAAGTTGCTTCATGCTCCATAGTGCGAAAGAAAAATAAGAAATAACGGATGGCTAATACAACTACCTCGTTTAAACTGCAGATCCCTACTAAATACACATGGTTATTCATGAATCCTGATAATAGCAGTATATTTAAAATAGGTAATATATCTTTGTCAATTTGGATTAGTAAAAAAAAACATAATATTAATATAAATAAAAATAAAGATAATAGTATTAAGACTAATGCTAACATAGTACCATCTCTAAACATAAACAATTCTAACATAGATGATAATAGTAATATTAATATTAATAAAAAATACCAAAACTTTGTACAAGGACGAACATTGAATCGCATTCTCCCTTCCATTTTCCTTCCTAATAAGCCTTCCTAATAATAAGAAAATATAACAATAATAATCCTGAAATTAATTGTTCCTCTTCTATAACTATCAATGATATATATGAAGGTAACCATCCGATCCCCTCTTATACCACTCTTTTTTCTCATGACTCTCCTTTCACGCTCTCCAGCTCTCCTTCTATAACCAATAATAATAATAATGATAGTAGTAATAATAATAATAATAGTATACAACATAACATTAGTAAAGTAAGCATAACTAAACAGAATAGGACTCTCGATAGTAAAACAAGTAAAAATACATCTTGTAAAGGATTAAAATGTACATTATCCAAAAAATTCCAAAAAATTCAAAAAAAATTACGTGTTTCTGCATTAAATCCTCTTACTCCAGTTAATGATATTCCTGACTTATCACAGATCCATCAATTTATTCCACCGATTTTTCCTTATTAAATTCCAGTGATTATGATAAAATTACTCGTCCAGCTATTTCGGATACCAGCTATTTCACGACAAATCGTCCAGCTATTTCACGACAAATCAGACTCAGTTTATATCGATAATAGATCTAAAAATAACTTAAAAGTTGCAATTCAAAAAGAGGGGCTTCCCACAGAGTATAAAGGTCTTAGGAATATTTTCCACAAATTTCATGAAGGTTCAGATTTGTCTCCAGCTGAAGTCACTGAACATTTAACATCTTATCCGTCACATTTAAACTCAAAGAGGATTTCATATCTTCAAAGCTTTCATGAAGCCACTGACAAGTTTTTTCGTGATATCGCATGTGTCAGACGAAACTGTTTATAATGCTTTTTTTACTTCTTTTTTATCTGTTCATTCTACTCTCCATGAAGACGACAATATCATAGTATTTGGAGATTTCAATTGTCCGAATTTATCATTTACTATCGATGAATCAGATGGTCAGTTGCTTCCCATTAAAGTTATGAACGATATAGATCTCGATCTAATTGAAACATTTTATGGCAATGATTTACATCAAGTTGTATCTCTTCCTAACAGTAATGGGAATTGGCTTGATTTAGTATTTAGTAATACATATGACAATGTGGTAGTTGCACCTGTTTGTGATGCTGAGAACTTATTTTCTAACACTATTCATCACACTGCAATCACTGTCGATTTCCCTACCACTGATAATACTTATTCTAAATCGTACAATAATTCAATTGTATTTGACTATAAAAATGCTGATTTCACAAGCATTAATGAACATCTTTCTAATATTAACTGGACAAATATTTTATCTAGCAATAACCTTAATATTGTGATTTCTGTATTTTATGAACACATTTTTGAGATAATCCATCAGTTTGTTCCTAGAATTATAAAGAAAGACAAATTATCAGAACCCTGGTTGAATAAGGAATTGAGAACTCTGAGAAATCACAGAAATAAATTATACGAAAAGCAAAAAAATTGTACTAATCATTCTGAAGAATTAAAACAGGAGTACAACAATGTAGCAAATAATTTTTTCCTAATTATTACATGAAGCGTACGATCATTACGTTAACGAGGTGGGTCAAAACATCGTTAAGAATCCCAAAAAAAATTTCAAGTTTGTTAATATGAAACGAAAAACCTTAGGATATCCTTTAAATATGTATAAGAACAATTCCATCAGTTCAAATCCACAAGATATTAGTAATATGTTTGCGGAACGCTTTCAAGAAGTTTTCTCTGAAAACTCAAACAATTCAAATTCCCCTCCAACCACGCCTGCCTTCCAGCCTCTAATCGATGAGCTCTCACTATCATTAGACGAAATTCGCTCTTAAATATTGATACGAATAAGAGTGCTGGTCCTGATTTAATTCCAAACTTATTCCTCTACCATTGTGCACAACAATTATCATTTTTATATTTGTATTTATATATTATATTTAATAAATCGCTAAAATTAGGCTACTTTCCGACTGATTGGAAATCATCATATCTCACACCAATCTACAAAAATGGTGTTAAGTGTGATATTGATAATTATAGAGGCATAGCTATTTTATCCTCTATACCTAAAATCTTTGAAAAAATAGTTTGTGATAAAATAACTACTCTAATCACCCCAACTCGCAATGAACCACAACATGGCTTTCGAAAACAGAGATCAACTGTAACTAATCTCATGGTGCTTGTCTCGAACTACCTGTGTCAAATGGAAAAAGGTAAACAAGTTGATGTCATTTATACTGACTTCAGTAAAGCCTTTGATAAAGTTGATCATAATATCCTACTTAAAAAACTAGAAAAAAAGGTATTTCAGGACCAATGCTCTAATGGCTAAAATCATACCTAATAAGCAGAACACAGTATGTCAAATTTCAAGGCTACGTTTTAAAACAAATATCTGTAACGTCTGGTGTACTCCAAGGTACTCAATTAGGTCCTCTATTATTTAACATCTTCATCTCTGACCTCTCTGAAATATTACATGACATACCTCATCTATTATATGCTGATGATTTGAAAATTTATTACGTTGTTGATTCACCCTCTGATGCACAATTTTTACAATAAAAACTAGATGCTTTTAATGACTGGTGCATACAAAATAGATTATATCTAAATATATCTAAGTGTCATGTAATTACTTTCTCTTGCAAAAGATGTACCAGCAAATTTAACTATAGCTTAAATGGTACTATTCTTGACCGTGTTGAGCAAATACTAGACCTTGGCATTATTCTTGACAGCAAGCTCTCTTTCAATTATAATTATGATAAAATTATTGCAAAAGCTAATAAACTACTTGGCTTTATTAAAAGGAGAGCGAAGGAGTTTAAAAACATATGGGTGACTAAAACTTTGTACTGCTCTCTCGTACGGCTTACTTTGGAATATGCCTGTCAAATTTGGGATCCAATATATCAAATTAATAGTAATAGAATTGAATCAATTAAAAAAAAATTCTGCTATTTACTTTAAGAGACCTACATGATCCTAATGACTATGACAATTTACCATCTTATTCTACCAGACTCGCGTTAATTAATTTATTACCGTTATCATTAAGAAGAATCCTGTTAATGCAAAAATATTGAAGTTTCCTACATATCTGATAAAATAGATAAAATGTGAATACACAGTTGAGAGTAAATATTTAGAATTTTGTTTTGTAACATCATATTGTCGCATTTTTATTGTGCGATGTTTTTTATGATTATATTCATTAATTAATTGTTTTATTATATGAATCCATTTATATGACCCATTAAGACTGAAGTTTTTCGACATCATATTCTTTAAAGTTCTATTAAAACGTTCAACTATTGATGCTTTTAAGGAACTGTATGTAGAATAGTGATTTATGTGATATTTTTGTATTAAATCTTGAAATATTTTATTAAAGAATTCGGTTCCATCATCTGTTTGAAGATTTTTTGGTTTTCTTCCGACTTTGAAAATTGTATCCATTGCTTTAGTTACTTCTTTACTGGTTTTGTTTTTAATTGAAATTGCCCAGTCAAATTTTGAAAATGTATCAATTACTGTTAAAAGATATCATGATTTTTATTAGATTTCGCATATGCACCCATTTCAACTAAATCAGCTTGCCAATGATCATCAAAACCTTTAATAATAACACGTCGTCTGCGAAAGTTTTTTCGAGCTGGTCTATGTAATTCATCGACAACATCCTTCTTACTCATTTCGATGTAAAATGTTTATTATAATATTAGGTTTTATTTATATATAGAAACATATATATTTTGCATTCACTCATACTTTGGATCAGTATTAACTTTAAAAGGTTTAGTAACAATTGTATTGGTTTTATCAACTTTTTTTGCATCTGATATTGTTTTTATATGCTTAAATACAAAAGTTTCAAATGTTTCATATTTTTTCAACAAAGATTAAAACATCCAATACAAGCTTAACCTTTTTCTAAATTAAATCATCAGTATAGCCTTTTGTTGCAACGTCATTTTTTTGAACAAGTTGATGAACATTAACAATTCGTTTATTTTGAATGTCATAATCATTTTTCTCATCTATAATAAATCCTATTTCATAAGGTCCTGTTGGACCAATAGATCCTGTTGGTCCAATAGGTCCCATTAGTCCTCGTAAAGGTTTTCTGACTGGATGACCGGTACGACCAAACTTATCTATAGGCATATTTGCAAATGATGTGATTTCTTTAAAATATTTCCTTTTATTGTATAATATTAGACTCTCAACTCCTCCAAAATACAAATAATTTCGTTATTATGATTATTATGACCAGCCTTTTGAGAACCTACTAACAACTGCAATCTATCAACTAGCTCATTTGGATCGTCCCAGTAAACATAATCAAGCTTTCTTTTAGAAACTTTCATTATAACGCCCTTGCCTGATGCTATTGATGATGATGATGGCTTTCGAGTATTATACTTAATTTTTTAATTATTAAATTATATTTATTACTTCTATTTCCTCGGATTTGTTGATTTGAATCATATTCACGTCTGTGTGCATTGGTTTCTGTTAATATTTTTTTATATATGTTTAAATCTTCATTAGTATATTTAGTTGGATCTGGATTTTTCATAAATATTAACTCTTGCAATCCAATTGAGCTAATATATGAACTTTCATCAATAATTATTTCATTTTGTGTTACTTGTATTTGTTTATTACCAATTTTCCATTCAGCAGAACTTTGATCGAAATATGGACCAAAAGTTGTATCAAAATTTGTTGGTATAGAAGAATTAGATTCAAATATTTTGTAATATTTTGATATAGGTTTCTAGGTGTTGGGGTTTTATAGGTGTTGGGGTTAATAAAAGTTTTGATGAAAATTTTTTAGGGGTAGATGTTTGATATAAAGTATTTGATTCACCTACACTGTCATCATCAGAATCAGTTTTGTTCGATTGTCTTATACTAGAAATATCATGATAAAATCTTGTTTTCTTTTCTTTTTTAATTACACCATATGATTTTTCTTGTTTTATTTCAGGATAAATTGATTTTTGCTCTAATGCTTTTGCAACATTTTTGAGTGGTAATGTAATTGGTTTAAAATGTTCTTCTAAGACATGTTCTGCTTCCATCTGACCAGATTTTAAAGATCGATATTTAATTTTTACCGTTTTACTAGTCTTAATAATATCTTTCATAATTTTCTCATTCATATTTGAAAATGTGTATTATATTTAATTAATCTGTTTAGATGTTGAGCTGTTAAGCTGTTTACCAATTGATTGGTTGAGTTATTGAGCTGTTAAGTTGTTAATCTGTTGACCGGTTAAGCTATTAAGCTGTTTAGCTGTTGACCTGTTGATTGGTTGAGCTATTGAACTGTTCTGTTTATATCTGTTATTATTATTCTATATAACAGAATTCATCAAACCCTCTACGATAACCACCATCTTGCTTTTCACTATCCCTATCTATAACTAAAAAACCATATTTTTCATTCCAACATTTAAGACATATTTCATGAAATTGTGCGAATGTCATATCATTGCTAACATGATCTGTATAAATATGTCTTAGATTCATATAATCCTGCTTGAAAATTATTAAAAAGTTTGCATTATCGCGAATGAGATGTTTTGGTATATGTGTATAAGATTGGCATAAGTAAAAGCTATCAATATTATTGTGACGACCCATACAAAAATACTTTCGAATATTATTCTGTTTATCACATGCTACATCATCGAAAATAAATATAGAATGTGATTGTGCTTCTTCAGGTGGAATAATATCACTATTATTAGAATAAGTGTAGTACCTCAGTTCTGGTATAGTTGTCATAACTTGATTAAGGAACTCATATTTTGGTTGGTGTAGAGATTTAGAATATACGTAAATGTTTTCAAACTTTAATCCATTGGTTTGTTCTAATAAGCTTAATATAACATTTGTTTTTCCACAATTCGATGGACCCGCTATTAAACATCGTATACTATTTGGTAGTAATTCGCCATGCTTTTTTTGTTTACAGCAGTTTCCTTTGATTTTGATATCTAAATTATTTACGGGTAAAGTAAAGTGTTGTTTGATAAATTTCATCTTGAATACTGGTAAATTTTCATAACTCTTAAATTTATATATTGCAATCAATGGTAAAACGAAAAATTTATCAGTCATAATAAAGTGATTGCTTCATAATGATTGATTATAATAAAATTTATGACAGTCATGAGAAAGCTTTTAAAGGAGAAGGTATTCTGAATAAAATTATAAATAAGTTGCTAGTTGAATTACATTTACCAGGCGGTTATCAATATTGTGGACCTGGTACAAAATTACAAAAAAGATTAGACAGAGGTGATCCTGGAATAAACCCATTAGATACAGCTTGTAAAGAGCACGATATAGAATATACGAAATTTAAAAATACTGAAGATCGACACATTGCTGACAAAGTTTTAGCAGAAATGCTTGGAAACGTGTAATTGCTAAAGATTCTAATTTCTTAGAACGAGCGAACGCTTTATTAGTAACAAACGCTATGAAAGCTAAAATTAAATTAGGAATGGGCATAAAATGACATAGGAAATTTAATAAAAAAATTAAAACAACCGTAAAATTATTTCAAAAAGCCGTAAAAGATGCTAAAGATGTTATAAAATTACAAAAACCCAGTAACAATGATGATGCTATAAAATTGGCACTTCATGCCATTTCAGTACCTAAAACTGGTGGAGTCATACCATTTCTAGTACCTCTTTTTGCAGGATTATCAGCTGTTGGAGTATTGTCTGGTGGTGTTACTGGTATAGTTAAAGCAATAAACGATGTCAAGAATGCAAAACAAGACTTAATTGAGAATAAACGTCATAATCAAACAATGGAAAGTATTTCTACGGGTAAAGGCTTATATCTCAAACCTTATAAAACAGGTTTAGGGTTGTATTTAAATCCACAGCCAAAAAACTAATAGAAATCCTACCCATTAAGTGAAATTGATTTACATAAGTATGCAAAATTTATCCCACATTTTCGAGGGGTATTTATGCGAAATAGTTTACCCGTAAAAGCCCTAAATAAAGAAAGTGTTATTGTTAATTTGGATAATTCATCGGGTTCTGGTACTCATTATGTAGCATACAATAAAAATAAAAATGTTGTAACATATTTTGATAGCTTTGGAATCTTGCAACCACCTATTGAAATAATTAAATATTTAGGTTATAATTTGCAGTATAACTACAACTCATATCAAAATTATAATACAATAATATGTGGTCATTTATGTCTAGCATTCTTAAATCAGTTGTTATAATAATAATTATTTAAGTTTTTGAAAATGAATAAAAAGAAATGTTTAAAATAAATAAGCTCATTGTTTCTTTGTTAATAATGTCATTTACATTGACCTTTACAGGAAATAAATCTGTATTAACTACAGATTATTTTCCACCTTTAGAATTAAGTGGTGATTATGTTTGCGGTCTTGTTGAAATAGTTGCTTATAATTCCATACCCAATATTGATATTCATAACAATATTTTACAAATAGATGACAATATAATTGCAATAGCTATAGGCTCATATGAAATTGATGATATAGCTTCATATTTACAAAATGCTCTTGATTTATTATATGATGGGGCAGAAGATATTCAACTAATTGCCAACAATAATACGATGAAATGTGAAATATTGTGTACTAAGGATATTTATTTTGATACTTCAAGTTCGGTGGGAAAGCTACTTGGTTTCAGTTAACGAAAATTGACCTCTAATGAATGGCATTCATCAGATCTACTTGTAAATATATCAAATGTTAACACTATACATGTTCAGTGCAATATCATACATGGGTAATATATGAATAATAAGCAAGTACATACATTACACGAATTTTGCCCAGAAGTTAGTCCAGGCTTTAAAATAAATGAAATTCCTAGATATGTAATCTATTTACCAGTGAATACCAATCGAATAAGTTCAATCACACTAAGGCTTGTTGACCAAGACAATAACCTGATAAATTTTAGAGACGAAACAATAACTATTCGACTGAATTAAAACCTTGAGATGCTTCTCTATAATATCAATAAATATCCGAAAAAAAGTGAAATAAACATCAATTCATCAAAAGTAGTGAATAGGTTAAGACCTAAAAAAAGGTGGACAGCTTAAAAAACTCTTGACACCAGCTAATAAGAATTTCTTAAAGTCTATTGGATTAAATTTAAAAAAATGAATGAAATATTAGATATTTCTCAAAACATTAACTATGATGAAAGTATTTCAAAAATTGAATATCATACTTATTCAACATTTCAACAATCTTTTAAAAACAATGATGTCATTCAAATATTAATTCAACATCAAAATCTGAATATTTTACCAAGTGAAAGTTTCTTGTATATTGAAGGAACACTTTTAGACGAGGCCGGTTTGGTTTCAAAAACTGCTCACTTAGTTAATAACGTAGCTGCATATCTATTTGATGAGATTCGTTATGAAATAAATGGTATTGAAATTGATAGAACTCGAAAACTTGGATGCACATCAACATTGAAAAACTATATTTCCTTTAATGAAGATGAAAGTAAAATGGCATTCAATTCTGGATGGAATACTGCAAGCAGAAGTTTATTACATAAAGAACATTTTAACTTTTGTGTGACATTAAAACTTTTATTAGGATTTGCTGAAAATTATAAAAATATAATGGTTAATGCTAAACATGAACTTATTATTACCAGAGCTAGAGATGATAATAATGCAATTATAAGCACAGCAGCAGAAGAAAAAGTTAAACTCGAAATATTCAAAGTGCAATGGAGGGTTCCACACATACTTGTATCAGGCAGTTCAAAGTTATCATTATTGAAGTTTATTGACAGAGGTATACCAATAAAAATGAGCTTTCGTAGTTGGGATATGTATGAATACCCAATTTTACCTCAGACCACAAGTCATGTATGGACTGTGAAAACTACAAGTCAAATAGAAAAACCACGTTATGTTATTTTCGCATTGCAAACAGATAGACAAAATCAGTTGAATAAAGATAATAGCTATTTTGACCATTGCAACATTACCGATTTCAAGGTGTTTTTGAATTCTGAATTTTTTCCATATGATAATTTAAACATAGATTTTAACAAAGGTCAATATGCAATTCTGTATGATATGTATGCTAAATTTCAACAATCTTATTATAATAAAGTTAGTCAACTATTACTTGGTAATCAAGAATTTCTTGCACTTGGATTAATTATTGTGGTGGATTGTTCACATCAAAACGAATTGATTAAAACAGGCCCTGTTGATATAAGAATCGAGCTTAAAACTTCTGTAAATATTCCCAAAAAAACAACAGCTTTTTGCTTATTAATTCATGATAGAATAGTTGAATACAATCCGCTGACCAGTGAAGTTAAAAAATTAACATAAATGAGTGTAATACAAGGTTTCCTTGGTAAAAATAAAAAATTCTTTTTAAAGGAAATTGCAATACTAAGCAATGAAACATCATTTGAATGTAAACATTATATTATTGAAAAATCGTTTGCATTTCATAAACTACCTCTTGATCAACAAATTCAAAATTCTTGGCTATATCACAATCATCACGGCATACATTGGAATACTGGTACAAGCAGATTGATTGATGTAATTTAATATATGGAAACCAATTTATCAAACAAGAATATATATCTTAAAGGCGCTCAAAAAATCTTTTGGATTAATGATTTAATTGGATATATGGACAACTATTGTATACATGATTTAGAAGATTATGGTTGTCCCAATCTAAAAGTTTTAATGAATCAGTTTTCTACTAACACATCATCATGTCTTCAACACAAAGAAGGCCGAGGATGTTGTGCTTTACAAAATGTTCATCTATATAAAAAAAATTTGGAATATATTGATAATACTTTTAAGTAAAATATTGTGACTACTAAAAAAATATTTTCAATTTACACATATGTATTTTTATTAAAAATTTCTAGCGATTTCATGGGATATGAATTAATTTAGTAACTTTATTTGTTTTTCAGTTTTTGTTTTTAATAATTTTTAAGTCTTATCATAAATAAACACGTGTTTTACTGTTTTTTAAAAAATAAGTTTCTGTACTAAATCAAAATTTTCTGGGATTAAAAAAAAAACAAAAAATTAATATTTGAAGATATTGATCTCATAATTTTACTTTGGTTAATTTTGTGTATAAATATAGAATATTCTTTAGTAAAAGAATTAGTTTACAAAAATACGCTTTGAGTGAATAATGTTTAATAAAAATAAATTTGTTAGTGATGTTGGGGATGAAGAACAGCCTATTAAAAAAAAATTAAAATATTTGATGATGTATTCAAAAAAATTATTTCTAGTATAAGTTTAAATAATTTACCTATTGAAGAATCTATAGACAAAATTATTGAAATTGATAATTATATAAAAGAAATAAGTGAATCAATAAGACAAACAAACTATAATGGTACTAAAAAACATTTTGAATATCAAATTGAACGATTGAAAAGTATTAAATGTATATTAGAAAAACAGTTATTTAGTGTAACGGGTGCAGGTGGTGTAGTTGCTAATGATGTTGTAAAAGTAAAATGGGAATATGTTGAAAGTGGAATATGTTGAAACCGAAAAAAAAACAGCTATAATAGTTAATTTTGGTCACAAAGATCCTAGAAAATTTTTAATTGATGCTTGCAAAGAAAATAATGTTAAAACATGTATTAAAGAATCAGATCAATTATGTTTAAAAATTAACGCAACATTATGTTGCGAGTTTTTAATTAAATCGGTTGATGAGGTAATAACTGAAGATAAATTTTTGTCTACATCAAATAAAAAAATTGAACTCTTTGACGACTATGAGGATTGGTTTAAGAAAAATATTTTGGAAAGTATTTTGAAAGAACTTGATGAATTTCAAGAAAGAGATAGTGGATGGACTCTTTCCTCAATTATTTACTTAGATATAAAGATGAATGATTGCAACAGACTGATTGGATCAACATATATTAAAATCCCTAACACAATTCAACGCAAAAAAGCATGCATAAATATTAAAAATAATGATAATAGGTGCTTTGCTTGGGCAATTACATCAGCTTTATATCCAGCAACAAGTAATAGTTATATAACTAGTTCCTATCCACATTATTCAACAGTATTAAATTTCGTTGGAATAAAGTCTCCAGTTAATATAAATCAAATTACGCGAATTGAAGATCTAAATAATATATCTGTTAATGTATTCATATTGAAAAAAGTTGCAAAAAATAGTTTTAAAGTAGTACCACTCAGATTAACAAAATCAAAAGTAAATAATAGACATATAAATTTATTATTAGTTCAAGAATATTATAATATTGAAAATGATTATGATGATGACGATGATGATGATTATGATGATAATGATTATGAGGAAATTTCATTTATGAAATATCATTACTGTTGGATAAAGAATTTATCAAAATTAATTTCAAGTCAAATTTCGAAAACAAATGGTAGAGTATTTTTATGTGATCGCTGTTTGCATTACTTTCTATCTCAAGAGAAATTGAATAATCATGCTGTTAATTGTGAGAAACAAAATAACTGTTGCATAAAAATACCTACCAAAACAGAAATATCTTTCACAAACTATAAGAATAAAGAAAAGATACCTTATGTGATCTATTCAGATTTGGAATCAATTCTAGAACCTGTATCTATAATAAAAATTGAACATTCTCAGTTCTATCAAAAACATATAGTTTACAGCATTGGATATTATTTGAAATGTTCTTATGATGATACCAAATCTTACTATAAATCATATAGGGGGAATGAACCTGGAAAATGGTTTGCTAATCAATTAAGTGAAATTGCAGAAGCAATTGAAGTAATTTATCAAAATATTATTCCTCTAAAGATTTTAACAGCTAGTGAGCTATTATCATTTCAAACAGATGATAAATGTCATATATGTGAAAAGCATTTTGATGAAAATGATATTCGCGTTACGGATCATTGTCATTTAACTGGTAAATATAGAGGTGCAGCCCATTCAGTATGTAATCAGCAATATCGGCTTTCAAGAGATATACCAGTAGTTTTTCATAACTTATCTGGTTACGATTCACACTTCATAATAAAAGATATTGCATTAGAATTTTATGGAAAAATATCTCTTATACCAACAAATAAGGAAAAATATATATCATTTGTAAAGAGTGTTTTTGGTACCGACTTGCGATTCAAATTTATTGATTCATTTAGATTTATGTCAGCTTCACTGGATAAACTAGACAAATATTTACCATTAAATGAGAAATTAATAACACGAAACGAATGGTTAAATCTAATCGATGAAGAGTTTATTTTAATAACAACAAAAGAGTTTTTTCCATATGATTTTATTGACGCTTCAGAGAAATTAGATGTAACTAATTTACCAAGCAAGAACGATTTTTATAATAAGTTAAATGATTGTAATATATCAGATAACGATTACAATCACGCTCAAAAAGTTTGGAAAACTTTTAAAATTAAAAATTTGGGTGAATATTCAGATGTTTATATGAAAACAGATATTTTGTTACTGGCGGATGTGTTTGAATATTTTCGCAATAATTGTATTACAACATACGGATTAGATCCGGCTAATTATTATACACTACCAGGATTTACCTGGGATTGTATGTTAAAATACTCTGGAGTTAAATTAAATCTTCTTACTGACATCGATATACTCTTATTTATTGAAAGAGGAATTCGAGGTGGCTTAAGCCAATGTTCTAATAGGTATTATTATATTATTTCAAAATTATTATTTTTTTTAATATTAATTATTTAACAGATATAGTAAAACCAATAATAAGTATATGTCTACATAATGATTCTGAGGCTGAAAATATTTATTTAATGTATTATGATGTTAACAATTTATATGGTTGGGCTATGTCACAATATTTACCAATTAGTGATTTCAAGTGGTTGAATGATACTGAAATCACTGGCTTTGATGTTACTCAAATGAATGATGAAGAAATTCATGATAATCATAGTGATTTACCTTTTTGCGCAGAACATTTAATTGCTCCCAATAGTAAAACGGAAAAATTATTAACAACTTTGAATGGTAAAAAAAACTATGTAATTCATTATAGAAATTTACAGCAGGCTTTAGAAACTGGACTTGTGTTAGTAAAAATACATAGCATTTTAAAATTTAAACAAAGTCCCTGGCTAAAAAATTATATTGATCGCAATACTGAAATGCGCAAAAAATTTATAAATGATTTTGAATAAAATTTGTATAAATTAATGATAAATGCAATATTTGGTAAAAATATGGAGGTTGTTCGTAACTATAGAACAATTAAATTAGTAAACCATTCGAATGGACGATATGGAGCAAACGCATTAATAGCAAAATCTACTTTGCATAGTTCCAGAATTTTTGATGAAAATTTAGTAGCTGTAGAGTTAAAAAAGACTGAAGTCTATATGAATAAACCTATTTATATTGGCTTTTGTATATTAGACATATCTAAAGCATGTGTTTTTTAATTTTCATTATAACTACATGCAGAATAAGTTTGGATTAGCATGTAAAATGATGTATACTGATATAGACTCATTAATTTATGAAATAAAATGTTCTGATATTTATAATATTATGAAAACAGATATTCATAAATTCGATACAAGTGATTATCCTGAATATAATAAATATGGATTAGATTTAGTCAACAAAAAGAACCCAGGTCTAATGAAAGATGAAAATAATGGTCAAATAATGACTGAATTCGTTGGATTGAGATCAAAGATGTATTCCATTAGAGTTAATGACATTGATGCATTCAAAAAAGCTAAAGGAGTTAAGACTACTATTATTAAAAATAAAATTACATTTGATGACTACCTAGATTGCTTGCTTTTACAAAAAACTTTAACTTGCACCCAAAATGACAAAAGAAAACTTTTAAATAATTCACATGATACCATACCCTGGGGTCATTATAAAATAACACATTAAAATTAAACATATAAAATGTATTTATTAAATCTTTAAAAACATTAGTAAATAAAAAAATAATACAAATTTCAATATTATCTTTTATTTTTCGCACATTATTTTATAATTATTTACTCAATCAGTTATATGATGAAAATATCTTTATCTGCATAATACCCTTTCTACAGCTGAGAATAAAACAAAAAATCATAATATTTTATTAGACAACAAAATAAAAATATTTTTTTTATGTCCTGGGTAAAGAACTTATAGTAAATTATATTCGCTGGCTATGCACATGCACAAGGTTAAATTATAATCACTAGTTCAGGATGCAAGCTAATAAAATATGGTTTTGTTTATATTAGAACAAAAAATTGCATTATTTTATTAGACTCAACAAAATAAAAGTATTCATTTTTCATATCCTGATGGGTGTATAAAAGTAGAAGTAAAACCTTATTAGTTTATTTTGTTTAAATAAACATTCCTTTTTTTGTGACTTTGCACAAGGTTATATTATAATCAATAATTCCGGATGAAGGCTTAGAAAATATGTTTTTGTTTATATTAGAACAAAATTTGTAATATTTTATTAGACTACACAAAATTTACAAATTACTAAATTTTCATGTCCTGGGTGTATAAAAGTAGAAGTTTTTCAATTATATTTATCAATTCCAAGTGAACATTCAACAGTGTAATAGTAAAATATATAATATAACATAATACAACATAATGGCTGAAAACTTCATAAATTCTTTAAACAAATTATATAAATATAAAGAAATTATTACAAAAAAGCCATCGGATATTTTAATACCATATATAAAATAGTAGATATCAAAAAAAAAAATACCAAATTCGGTACCAGAATAATCGCAAGATTTACTAAATTTCAAATTTTTATGCCACTCAGGTATAGTGGTATGCCAACACGCGAAATTAATAACATAAAAAATGGAACCTGCGGATTGAAAAGTATGGAACCTAGAAACAGGACAACTATATTAGAGTTTGTAAACCTTTATAACAACGAGGAATACCACTCAGATAAATCAATTGTCGATGAGGACGATGATGATGATGATGATGATGATGATGATACTATCTAATATATATATATATATATATATATATATACATATATAAATATATATATATATATATATATATCTACATATAAATTAATAAAAAATATTGCTTTTATTTAAAATTATGTGAAAATATATATATAAATGTATAAATAAAATATGTATAACTAAAAAATATTTCTTTCATTCAAGAAAATTATTATTTTACAATTTAGCAATTTATGTTGACGAAATTCATTGATAATACAATTTTCAAATTTATCTATAGTACATAATAAAAAAAACTATAAATCAGTTCTGGTAAAACTTTTGGTTTTAATTAAAAAAAAAATCAATTGGAATTAAACATTTTTTGCAACCCTTTTGTAATCATTAAACTTTGAAGTCTAAAAAATATTTTTTATGAAGAAATTGATATGAATACAATTAGAAAATTTTTAGACACAAATTTCTTAAATATTTTTTTGACTTAGTGATTTCTGCTTTTGAACTAACAATATAAAAACTACAAATTTTAACAAGTTAATATCATGTTGCGGCTTAGCATGTTTTGCCAGGATAAAGTTGGTATTATTATGACTTGATTTAGTATAAAAACTTAAAACATGGAAAATGTACTTAGAGAATTTTGCTTCTAAACCAACTATAAATTAGTATAGCCTTAGCACAATGCATATATTCAGGTGCTCTCGAAACACCACACAAAAAACAAAACATCTCACTCAAAAATTATATATGTATGCGTATATTCAGGCGCTTTCAAAACACCACACAACAATTCCTGTAGGGCTAGATCGAACTGTACCTAGTCTACATTAATTAATTGTCTTGTTAAATAAAAACTCCTGTCCTTATATTTGCAAATATTATTTATTTAACAATATTATTTAATTTATTAATTTATTTATTTAATATTTATTATAAATAATTTATTTAATGTTCAAGTATTAAGTATTCTTTAATATTTATTATTAATAATTTATTTAATGTTTAAGTATTTATTTTTGAATTATTTATTAATTATTTTGAATTTAGTTATAAGATTTATTTAATGCACCACAAAAATAATTTTATTAATTATGTAATTTAAAATATAATTTTATGGAATTTTACTCGACTTAACTTTGCAAGATCTGTTAACGAACTGATACCGATTTTTGTAATATCATTTTTATTATACAAAATTGGTCAATTCAATTTGAATAATAGAAATGAGATTACTCTAAATTAATTTAATTTAATCATTCGATTATTTCATCCAATGGGAAATTAGTGCATTGATTAATTTAACAATGCAAGATCAATTTTAATTAGAGTATCGTGAGTGGTCTTATAATACCGTACTCTGAAGTTAATATTTACTTCGAATTTAATATTCTATTCCGTACCGGGTGTCACTACATCACCCTCCGAGTGAAGCGTAATAATGCTCTGAAAACGATACGTAATAGAATGATTGTAAGTGATACTTAATCTTATATTTGTAAGTACTAAATCAAAAACCATTATAACTACGTATAGAGACGAGTTAACATAAAGAAAAAAAATGTACATTTTTCTGGGGTTCCAATGTTTTAAGATTGGAACCCCATATAATTTTGAGAGAGATATTATTTTTTTTATTTTTTATTTCTCAAGAACGAAGTAACGTTCGTTGGTTAACGATAATGAATAACGAAAGAAGGAAAGTATGTATTATACATATTTTAAATTATTTCAAATTATTGAATATGGAAATATTTTAGTAAATATTTTCTAATGTTGTATTATTATATTTTTTTAAATGCAAAAAATATGTAATTTTTGGATTTACAATTAAGATATCATTTTTTCTGATTGATATGTAAAATTTTTAATATACATACATAACAATGAAATTTTAGGTAGAGGTATAGGTATAGGAATTAGCAATATAAATTTGGAAATTTTTTATCAACTTCATCTAGCTATTAAATATTTAGTATAAATTCCACAAAAAGCATTTTTGTTTTGATAATTCATTCATGAGCTGTAATAAGAGGTATACTTATTCATTAATAAAATAACTACCTAATTTCAATTTGTTTTGATATATACTATACTTAATTACTTTGTTATAAAATATTGAGGCTTTTTTAATGAAATAAATATTATTAAGAAAACAATAAATAGGTGGGAAAATATTAGATTTCGGTTTTTTTTTATAAAATGTAAAACATTTCTAAAGTGTAAAATGTTCGCTAAAGTATCATTAAATTTTTGAAAATTAACAATACATATTTTAATATTCTATATAATATATATCATTTGGGTTCGTTATGCCTGATTTATATTAAAAAAAAATTCCGGCTTTACAAATATTGTGAAGGTACATAATTAAGTATTAAGTAAGCAATATTTTTCTAATATTTATAGTGATATATTGCACAGGTATAATAATATATTATATGGAACTCATCTTTAAAATTGAATAAATCTTTCATTTTGGTAGCTTCTCCATAAACATCAATAAAAAGTATATGTGATGTGATTTTTTTAAAAAAATTTTTGGAAATAATATTAAAAAAAGATTCATATGCAAAACTTGAGTACGTATTAAGAAATAATAATTTAAAAATATTAGATCTTTGTGATACTAGTAAAAAAAATAATTGAAATCGTAGATATTCTAAAACACCAATCAGATCAAACCGCGCTTTAATTTTTTTTTTAAATTTCCATCCCATGATAGTGAAATATGCAAGACTTGGTTAAAAAGTTGTTAAAACCTTTTAGATTTTTTTCATTTTAAAATTAAATTAATTAATTTTAAAATTAAAATTGCATTTAATAATTGAAATTATAAATCCTACATAAATAACTCTATTCCTACCTTATCTATTTTTTTTATTTTATTACAATTTTTATTTAAAAAAGCCTTAATATTTTATAACAAAGTAATTAAGTATATATCAAAACAAATTGAAATTAGGTAGTTATTTTATTAATGAATAAGTATACCTCTTATTACAGCTCATGAATGAATTATCAAAAAAAAATGATTTTTGTGGAATTTATACTAAATATTTAATAGCTAGATGAAGTTGATAAAAAATTTCCAAATTTATATTGCTAATTCCTATACCTATACCTCTACCTAAAATTTCATTGTTATGTATGTATATTAAAAATTTTACATATGAATCAGAAAAAATGATATCTTAATTGTAAATCCTAAATATTATATATTTTTTGCATTTTAAAAAATTTAAAAATCAAATTTTTGCTTTTGCTAGAAAATATTTTTTTTCGTTTTATTGTCATTTTGCTTCGATACAAAATACACAAATTTAAAGAATGAGATGTTCTATTTTATGTGAGAGACATTATATTATGTGTGAGAGATGGGTGCCTACTGAATATTTTTCGTAGGCACTCAAAAAACGATTTTAGTTGGTTCCTTGTTAACTCGTCTCTATACGTAGTTATAATGGTTTTTGACTAAATATATTGACGGTAATTAATCTTGACAAAATATTGTTGGACAACAGTTTACCCTCGTAATACTGGTTTTATAGATGAAATACCATAGGCTGGTTTAAGCCTGTCTATTGAAAAAGATTTTTCTTTACCGTTGATTAAAATAACAAAAACTTTTCGTAAACGGCGAATTATTTTGAATGGTCCGTCGTACGTTGGTGAAAGCGTCGACTTAATCTTGTCATTTCTGACAAACACAAACTCACACGTATCGAGATTTTTCGGAACGAAAATACAACGTTTGTCCGGTTTACGTGTCGGAGTCGGAATTATACTTCCCACTGTTTCTCAAAGTTTCTTAATAAGGACGTTCGTGTCAGGCGATTCAGGTTTCGAGTCGACAAGGAATTCACCAGGTAATTTTAATGTTTGTCCATATACTAACTCAGCTGGGGAGCATTGTAGGTCTTCTTTCACGGCGGCGCGAACACCGAGAAGAACTAAAGGTAACTCCATGTTCCAATTCTGACTATTGCAACGTGCACGTAAATAATCTTTTAATTGTCGATGATATCGCTCTACTAATCCGTTAGATTGTGGATGGTAGGGAGTGGTTATTGTTCGGATTATTCCTAGTAGGTTTTTCAATTCTTGGAATAGCTTAGCTTCAAATTGCGTGCCTTGATCAGTTGTGATCGTTTCCGGAACACCAAACCGCGACACGTATTGAATAACAAAAGTTTTCGCGATGGTTGCAGCGGTCAAGTTTGGTATGGCATACGCTTCGGGCCATCGTGTGAATCGATCAACTACCGTAAAAATGTATGCGTTTCCTTCAGAAACTGGAAAAGGACCAACCAAATCCATATGAATGTGCTCAAACCTTGCGTTAGGCATGTCAAAATTTTGAAGTTGCGATTTTGTGTGACGGTAAATTTTGTTCTTTTGGCACGGTAAACAAGCCTTGGACCAAAAATTTGTGTCACGATTATTGTTTGGCCACAAATATCTTGACGCGAGCAATTTTCTACTTGCCCGCGTGCCAGGATGGGCCAAATTATGTAATGTTTCGAAAACAGTTCGTCGCAAAACTTCTGGAACATATGGTCGATTTTTACCAGTTGAAGTTTCGCAATACAATTCAAGATCAGGTAATTGAATGTTTTCGAGTTTGATAGAAGAACGCGAATTTGTTATTAGCTTGTCAAGCTCCTTGTCATCTTTTTGATGGTGTGCGATCTTTTTTAGATCGAATTGTTTTAGATCCACATCGTATATTTCCGCGACACGTGATAGACTGTCTGCCACGACATTGTCTTTCCCCGAAATATGGCGAATGTCTGTGGTAAACTGTGCTATGAAATCCAGATGGCGGGTTTGTCGCGGATTGCGTTCCGTTTTCGAACAGATCGCGTTAATTAACGGTTTGTGGTCTGTGAACACAGTAAATTCCCGCCCTTCAACCGAGTAGCGAAAATGTTTAATGGAAAGATAAATCGCGAGAAGTTCCCGATCAAAGGCTGAATATTTAATCTCGGCTGAAGACAGTTTGCGCGAAAAAAATGCAAGGGGTTGCCATCCTTGTTTCGTAGGTTGTTGCAGTACAGCCCCTAATGCTAAATCCGATGCGTCCGTTACGATAACTAGCTTTCAGTGCGGTTCTGGGTGTACAAGCATGGTGGCACGTTCCAATGGTGTTTTTATTTGCTGAAACCCGGAATTAAGCTCTTCTGGCCAAGCTACTGATTTGTTTTTGCTGATTTGTGCCAGATATGCCAAGGATTTTAACTAATTGCGGAATAAACCGATGGTAGTAGTTTACCATTCCTAAAAATCTCTGTATCTGTCGGATAGACGTAGGAGTTGGAAAGCTTTTAATACTTTCGACCTTCTCTTCGGAAGGCGAAATACCTTTTGCAGTTATATGATGACTGAGGAAATTAAGTTCCTTTACGCCAAAAACACATTTAGCCGGATTGATATTAATTCCGTATTCCGATAACCGTTGAAATAATTTATGTAGGTGCTCTTTATGAGTCTTTGCGTCAGGTGAAAAAATGAGAATGTCGTCGATATATACAAATACGAAGTCGAGTCCATTGCAAACCTCATTCATGAAGCGCTGAAATGTTTGTGCGGCGTTACGCAACCCGAATGGCATACGGCGAAATTCATATAAACCGAATGGCGTTGTTATCGCTGTTTTATGTATATCTGATTCTGCTACAGGAATCAGATGATATGCTCGTACGAGATCTAATTTTGAAAAAATCTTTGCACCATTCAGATGCATAGTAAAGTTTTGTATATGCGGGATGGGGTATCGTTCCGGGATCGTGGATACGTTAAGCTGCCGATAGTCCCCGCATGGACGCCAATAGCTATTTTTTTTCTTTACCATATGTAGCGGAGAAGAAACGGGAGATGATGACGGTTGACATATGCCAAGTTCGACCATAAGTTCGAACTCCTTTTTCGCGGCGTCGAGCCATGCGGGATCTAGACGACGGGGTTTCGCGAAAGGCACTTGCTTCTTTGTCATTATGTGATGCACTACCGTGTGTTGAACTTTTTTATAATAATCTGGAGGTTGAGTGAGATCGGGAAATTTTGATAAAATATCCGAAAACTCGTTCTTAATCACGTGAATTTTAGGAGTCGGTGTGTCTGCCGCGGTCGTTAACGTGTTAATAGTTAGGTTTGTGAGTGGATCGATAATCTTGTTATTTTTTAGATCGACTATGAGCCCATACCTCTTCAAAAAATCAGCACCGATAATAGCGCGATCTATATCGGCTAGTATAAATCCATGTACGAATTTTCTTCGTAATCCAAGATTCAATGTAAGCATTTTCGTACCGAACGTTTGTATAATTGTACCGTTGGCTGCCGTAAGGGAAATGTCGGATTTTGCTTTTGTTGCTTGGGATTTACCCGGCAAAACGGATAAATCAGCGCCCGTGTCAATTAAAAATACGATATTGTTTACATCGTCACGGACGAAGAGGCGGCTGGTTAACTTACCAGCACCGGTGGCCGCTACACGCGGTGCTTGAATTAGTTGGGGTGATTGTCAGCTGGCTTATTTATGCACTAACATTTTTTCGCCTTGTCTCCGAATCTCTTATGATACCAACACAATGTCTGCGATGTATGTGGAGTACTTTTGGAACGTGATCTGTTGTCGTGACGACTAGAACTGCGTGATCGTAATGCATGACCTCGGCTTCTCGATCTAAACCGGTTATTTACCTCGAGCTTTGCGATCATAGCTTCGATACGCGCTAGTCGCGCGGTCGAAATTTGATGCAGGCGTTGATTGCGTTGTTGGCGTACGTGAATTTGTGCTAGTTCCGGCGATAGCAAAAACGGATGTGTTTTGCTGGGCTTCATAAATTTTATCGGCTACGTCGGCCAATTCTTTGAGCGGTTTATCACCTACTGCAGCTAAAGCAATATGTATCACTTGTGGTAGCTTGCGTAACCACAAATTCTTAATTATTTCTTCACTGAACGTTTGACCTGAGAGTTGCCTCATAGATCTCAACAATTCTGACGGACTTCTATCACCAATATCCGTTTTGGCTATTAAGGTTTCGAGACGCTTCGTTTCCGAAATCGAGTGCCTTTTAATGAGCGCGGATTTAACGTTTTGGTAACGGTTGCTGTCAGGCGGATCTAGGTTATCTATAATGGACTCACATGATTCTGGTGGTAGTGCTGCGATTGTCAAACAATACTTTGTATCCTCATTCGTGATTCTATACGCTTGGAATTGTGCATCTGCTTGGATAAACCACGTAGCAGGATTTGTAGGCCAAAACGGCGGTAGACGGACGCGTACCGAATCAATTTTTACATCATTTGATGTATTTATTTGATGTGTTCCCGTTGAACTGCCACCTGTGTTGTCTGGGACAGAATTTATATTTTCTGTGGGCATAATATTCGGATATATATGCTAACCCAAAAAAAAAAAAATGTACGCGATCAACAATATTACGTAGTCGAGGACCTATCCACTTAATTTTCGGACGTCCCAAAAAAATTATTTTAAATTGTAGCCCGATTTTTTTATAGCACCCTGTATGGCATGAAAAAATCGAATGGTAAAAACTATACTTCTTTTTTATTTCAGTGTTCTTTGTGTTGTGAGCGAAAAGAGAAAATTATATATGTGTTTGTGTTATAATGCTTGCAAAGTTATTCGAGGTGTTTTTTATATTTGCAGAAAAAACTTTATTCGAACAAAATAAAATTAATGTTGTGGGCTGATATCAATTATAAAATTTTATGTAATATCCAATATAAAATAATAAAATATATGTTCTTATTTTGTTTGTTATATAATTTTAATATAAAAATATAATAATGAAATAATTTCAATTTAACATGAATAATAATTATAAATTTTTATTACTATTGAATATAATTTCGATTCTAAATATTTCTGATTTTTTATATTGTACAAATTTATATATATAGCTATTTGTGATTTTTGTAATGAAAATTATTAATTTTAATATATAGAAATTTGTACAATTTGCAATTGTATAGTTTATACAATTCTATATTTATTTTATATATCTTATATATTTTATACTGATCTGTATTTAAAAATTATTTATATTAAAAGAAATATGTATATTTTTATGCTTTACAGTTTTTATTCAGGTAACGAAATTTACGTTATTTCAAAAAAATCTATGATTAGCTAGTTAAAAAGTTTAACAAACTTAAAAAAAATCTAATTTTAAAATTTAAAAAAAAAAATTATATTTGCGTACCCTGTAACAAGGTATTATTTTTAACAAAAAATTATTATTTTTGACAAAAAATATTATTTTAACAAAATATATATAGTTTTTCGGTTAGGATTGTATGCAAAAATGAATCACCGAGTTAAAAATATGTAGTTTTGCGTAAAAAAAATTATCTATTAATGAAAATTTATATTTTACTTGTTGTTTTCTTGCTATTGATGAATTCGTTAAAGTAACGATGATAATGACGGTGAAAATGATGATTTAAAATTTGCTGATGCTGCTGTTAAAATTGTATTGATTGATGAAATTTTGCTGGTTGTGTTGAATGATGGTCTACTGCTGCTTGCGCTGATGTTTTATATATATAGCGTAACTGCTATAAGTCAATTAACTGATATTTAACTATAATTATATCAGTTATGTATGCTACGATATAACAATTTAAATTGATTTTTAAAAATAGACCAATTGTTAATATTAAAAAAAAAAACCGTGTAATAATTAATTTTAATACGTGTTCTTTTCGGGGTCACCACTTGTAGGGCTAGGTCGAACTGTACCTAGTCTACATTAATTAATTGTCTTGTTAAATAAAAACTCCTGTCCTTATATGTTCACATATTATTTATTTAACAATATTATTTAATTTATTAATTTATTTATTTAATATTTATTATAAATAATTTATTTAATGTTCAAGTATTAAGTATTCTTTAATATTTATTATTAATAATTTATTTAATGTTTAAGTATTTATTTTTGAATTATTTATTAATTATTTTGAATTTAGTTATAAGATTTATTTAATGCACCACAAAAATAATTTTATTTATTATGTAATTTAAAATATAATTTTATGGAATTTTACTCGACTTAACTTTGCAAGATCTGTTAACGAACTGATACCGATTTTTGTAATATCATTTCTATTATACAAAATTGGTCAATTCAATTTGAATAATAGAAATGAGATTACTCTAAATTAATTTAATTTAATCATTCGATTATTTCATCCAATGGGTAATTAGTGCATTGATTAATTTAACAATGCAAGATCAATTTTAATTAGAGTATCGTGAGTGGTCTTATAATGCCGTACTCTGAAGTTAATATTTACATCGAATTTAATATTCTATTCCGTACCGGGTGTCACTACATTATTTTTTTTTATATATTTTTGTAATATCATTTCTATTATACAAAATTGGTCAATTCAATTTGAATAATAGAAATGAGATTACTCTAAATTAATTTAATTTAATCATTCGATTATTTCATCCAATGGGAAATTAGTGCATTGATTAATTTAACAATGCAAGATCAATTTTAATTAGAGTATCGTGAGTGGTCTTATAATGCCGTACTCTGAAGTTAATATTTACTTCGGGCATATGCATAAATTATATATTTATACATAAATTCAGGCGCTTTCAAAACACCACACAACAATTCCCACCAATTACAGCCGGGCTTCTTCTCACAGATGGCGCCACTAATTACATCCGAGCTTCAGGCATTACAGCCGAGCTTCAGACATTACAGCCAGGCTTCAGGCATTACAGCCGGGCTTCAGGCATTACAGCCGGGCTTCAGGATAAATTATATATTTATGCATATATTCAGGCGCTTTCAAACCACCACCTCCGAAATTCTCACAGATGGCGCCACCAATTACGCAGCCCGGGTAGATGTGCTTCAGGGGTGTAAGCTAGTTCTCTCTTAGGTCTTACTACTAATATCTGTGTAAAAAAAAAAAAAGTTAAAATTAAACAACGTAATACATAAAATAAGTAAGACGATATCACAGAAATATATATAAATTAATTGATATAATTCAGAATAATAGAATCTGATTGTAAAATATATCAATTATCATCGAAACAGCGACCATCATATTGTTGTCATCGGTCATTTGTGTGGCAATTATCATCGTCTTTCAATTTCTACATCAATTACGTCATCATCATCATCATCATATTTTAACGAACATCTACGTCATCAAATTCGAAGAATAATTCCATCAGTTGCAGACATCATATTGCAGAATTATCACAAGTAATTTTTTATTGAATTAAATTTACGAATAAAATCGAATTACATAAATTTTCAATGTAACGTAAATTTCAAACTAGATTTAAATTGGATAAAAAAAATTTTCTTTAAAATTTCGAATTACAGTAAAACATTGAATATTTATGTACAATTAGAAACAAGAATAAATTTGATTTTTGATATTTAAGATATAAAATACATAAAATAGATGATACAAAAATAAATATTTAAATTATTAAAATTATTAAATTAAAATTATTACAAATATTGTTATTAAAATAAATAATATCATAATATGTATATATAATTACATAAAATAAAATATATTCTATTTTCATAAAAATTTAATAAAATAAAATTCATAAAATTATATACAATATAAGAAATATTTAATTTTTTAATACAATACCTAAAATATAATTTGTATAAAATTTCTACACACACACACACACCTTTATTTTCTTTTAGTTTGGTAAATTTGTTGATCGGATAAATGCGCACACGAAAATTGCGCACACGAAAACTGCGCACAGAAAATTGCGCACAGACATAAATGCGCACACGAAAAATGCGCACACGGAAAAATGCGCACACAGAAAAATGCGCACATGGAAAAATGCGCACAGCCATAAATGCGCACAGACATAAATGCGCACACGAAAAATGCGCACTAGGAAAGATTTATTGGAATTATAGCTAAATAAAAATATTTAATTTTGAAAATATTTTTCTTTTCTAAATAAAATATATTATTGAAGAATTTAAAAAATAATCTATATAAACAAATGCAAATTCTAGCTTTACTCATAGCACAGACAAAGTATACCAATCGTAACATAACATAACGATATATGTATATAAAAGTATATTTATATATTCAAGTATTTTTTACAGAGATGACAAAAATATGATTTTTCAATATTTTTTGAAATGTATAATTTTAGGATTTACAATTAAGATATCAGTTTTTCTGATTCAAATTCAAAAATTTTAAATATAAATTACAATGAAATTTTAGGTAGATGAAGATGTATAGGAATTATCAATATAACTTTGGAAATTTTTCATCAACTTCATTTACCTATTAAATATTTATTATAAATTTCACAAATATCATTTTTTGGGAAATTCAATCATAAGAGGTATACTTATTCATTAAAATAACTACCTAATTTATTTTATTATACATAATTACTTTGTTTATGGAATATTATGATTTCTTAATGGAAGAAATATTATTAGTAGATAAATATTTGTAAATAAAATATCGCACTAGGAAAGAATGAAGGATTTATTGTGAAAGTTGGATAAATTTCTATATTTCTTTATTTAAACCTTTCCTACTAAATTCTTCCAAAAAATGTATAGTAAATAAGATTTCTGAATTGCATGTTTGAACAATTGGTCCAGTTATTGTGGTTAATAAATTCCAGCAATTATTGATAGTAGAATAATAAACAAAATACGGTTAAATAGTGCTTTAAAAAAGAAAACATTCTTTTGGCTATATAGTTTTACTAAAAAGTCAAATTTATTTTCAGTATATTTTAATTTATTTTATTTTACCATTTATATATTCAAATTATAAAATGTAACTTTAAAAGTGTAATTTATAAAATATAACTTAATATTATGTAAATATATATTTTTTTTTCATAATTATTGCAAATTTGCTAATTTTTTTAAATATGCTATTTTATCCTCAGCCCAACTATATTCTTGAACAGCATTTAAAACAGATATATACAAACTTTCGTACCGCTTATTTTTAATTTCTTGCCTACCAGTCTCGGCGTTGGCTACCGTTAAACGATGACATGCTAAGTCGCGTTGTAAGCCATCCAATAAAAACCATATAGAGGGATGGCTGCAGTGAAATAATGAATTTAAAGCGTTGTGGAAACCTTCACAGCAATTAGTTGTTTTTGGAGTTCTCTCTAAAACTGTATTGTAATGATTCCACAATGCTATAGGAAACTGTGCATTCCGTCCAGCTGCACCTTCAATATATGTAGAATAGAAGTAATTAAGTACTTCTGTATAATTATTTTCTTCAGGAAAAGTTGCAGCCAGTTCATTAAAAACAATTTTCACTTCAGATGGCGGCACAAATGCTAATGCTGCTAACGATTTCAGTTTTAATTTTTTTTTCAGGTCGGATTCAAAGATTGTCTTCAGTCCAACAGAGAGTTGATTTTCCTAACCAGACTCTGTGACAAATGAAAATAACAACCTTTTACTTCCGCTAATGGAAATGAAATTTTGGCTGAATTCATGGCTGCTTTTTCGAAATCTAGCAAAATCTTTTCTGGCGACATATTGGGCAATAATATTTTCAAAATGTTGAGCATCCTATTATATGTTTCGGCAGTTTTTTTCTGCAATAGAAAATATACACATGGTGGATATGAGTTTCCAACCTGAGCATGCCATGTGTATAGTTGGTAAAACATTTTTGGAACTTTATCGAAAGTTCCATCTCCAAATATTATTGCGTTATCTAAATGTTTTAACAAACTGTTGCTTCCTAATGCAAGGATTCTTTCTGGGTCATTGATACCTGAATCATGCAGAACTAAATCCCTGGTCATTGATACCTGAATCATGCAGAACTAAATCCCTGTATTTTTCAGGAATTTCAAAATTAACAGTGTTTGGTTCTGGAAGATGTCCATTACTCCTATAATGCAGTAAAAACATTACCCATTACATTTCGTGGTGTTGCACTAACCGCTCTCATTGCCTCCTGCATTCTTCTTTTAGCTGCATTGGCTTCAATTTTTTGAGGACAAGAATCATGACAATGCTGTGTTGGTTCTTCTATAATATTTCCGTCTTTTGTCTTCATGACAGAATGACATTTTGTTGCCCGATTATTTCTGCATCTCCATGTTACAATTCCACGTATTACACGGAATTGAATAAATTCAAAACCTTTGTATATTAACACTTGATGTCCTCTTTGCGTTACAGAGTATTCCATTGTAATATTCAACCTAAACAAAATTTTAAAAAAAAATTATTAATAAATTATATAACTAAAAAATAATTGAAATAAAATGTAATACCTTTTTTATTTTTTTGCTTATTAATTAAAACTTTTAATATATCCTTGAATTATATTGATTTTTTGAAAAAATTATGCTTCTGCTCACGTCACAATAATATTTACTTATGAATTAATAGTAATATTTAACTATATCTTTTATATACTTTTTTCTATACCTTATCAGTTATCACAAAGGAATTGAATTACTAAATATTTATCTTTTATGCTTTTCTAGTGCGATATTTTCTGAAGAAATTCTTAACTGAATTTAATACTTTTTTCTACCTTGACTCCTTGACACAAAGGATTTGAATTACTAATGAGAAAAGTGGGATTCTCCGTTTTTTATATAAAATTAGCAAATTCATTTATGAGCTGTAATAAGAGGTAATAACTACATACCTAATTCGTTTTAATAAAACCCAAATCTAATATTTTTCTATCTATCTATTGTTTATCTACTAATAATATTTCTTCCATTAAGAAATCATAATATTTCATAAACAAAGTAATTATGTATAATAAAATAAATTAGGTAGTTATTTTAATGAATAAGTATACCTCTTATGATTGAATTTCCCAAAAAATGATATTTGTGAAATTTATAATAAATATTTAATAGGTAAATGAAGTTGATGAAAAATTTCCAAAGTTATATTGATAATTCCTATACATCTTCATCTACCTAAAATTTCATTGTAATTTATATTTAAAATTTTTGAATTTGAATCAGAAAAACTGATATCTTAATTGTAAATCCTAAAATTATACATTTCAAAAAATATTGAAAAATCATATTTTTGTCATCTCTGTAAAAAATACTTGAATATATAAATATACTTTTATATACATATATCGTTATGTTATGTTACGATTGGTATACTTTGTCTGTGCTATGAGTAAAGCTAGAATTTCCATTTGTTTATATAGATTATTTTTTAAATTCTTCAATAATATATTTTATTTAGAAAAGAAAAATATTTTCAAAATTAAATATTTTTATTTAGCTATAATTCCAATAAATCTTTCCTAGTGCGCATTTTTCGTGTGCGCATTTATGTCTGTGCGCATTTATGGCTGTGCGCATTTTTCCATGTGCGCATTTTTCTGTGTGCGCATTTTTCGTGTGCGCATTTATGTCTGTGCGCAATTTTCTGTGCGCAGTTTTCGTGTGCGCAATTTTCGTGTGCGCATTTATCACTGAACCGGTAAATTTAATTTCAATTGAAATTAGTAAATCGATTATACAGGGACCATCCAAAAATTACATAAGGTTTTTTTTTGTGGGATAATCCAAATATTACGTAAGAGATATAAAATAATAATAAGTTACGTATATTATATTATTATATATATTATTTTTAATACTTACTCGATTTATTTTTCTTGCGGGTTTTCAAATTTTTTTTTTGTGTTTTCAAAATATTAAGAAATTAATTTTGGTGAAACCTTTTATTTTGAGTTTTGATTTGACAAATTAATCATGTCTAAAAATCCAGACGATACCATGAATCCCCCAAATATCGGTTTCAATGACAACACAAATGTAAATAATAATAGCTCCTCACGAATAAATGAGGGTAGAATTGATTCGGTACGCGTTAAATTACCACAGTTTTGGCCATCAAATCCAACTACTTGGTTTATTCAGGCAGAAGCGCAATTTCAAGCATACCGAATAACTAATGACGACACGAAATATTGTCTCGTAATTACAGCGTTGCCACCCGAATCATGTGATTCAATTATTGATATTTTGTCTGATCCACCCACAATGAACCGCTACAATAATCTTAAGTTGGATTTAATTAAACGTCATTCAGTTTCCGAGACAAATCGTCTGGAAACATTAATCGCAAAGGCTGATATTGGGGATAGAAGTCCATCGGAACTATTGCGATCAATGAAACAATTACCGGGACAAACATTTAATGATACAATTATTAAAAAATTGTGGCTTCGAAAGCTGCCACAGGTCATTCATGTCGCGTTAGTAGCGGTCGGCGACAAACCACTTAATGAATTAGCGGGCATAGCGGATAAAATTTACGAAGCACAACAAAATGCCAGCGTGTTTGCGGTAACAAATAATAAGGCACATTCAGTGCAAAACACGGAGAGTTCCGAATTTAATAAACGGTTGTCACGAATCGAAGCGATGATAGCAAGAATCGATGTTAATATTACGAGGCATTTTAGATCGCGATATGATAATCATTCAAATCGCCGACGCAGTGCAAGTGGGAATTTCAAAAGTCGTCGTTCTCATTCTGTTGCAGCTGATTCACAAGAACTATGTTGGTATCATAAAAAATGTGGAAACAAAGCGACAAAATGCCGCTGCAGCAAAAAAGCAGAGGCGAATCACCCAAACTAGGTAACGCACCGCATATTGCGGTTACCGGTGCGAACAAATTTAATAGCCGCCTTTTCGTCCGCGATGACTCGAATAATATCGTTTTTCTCATTGATACAGGTGCGGACTTATCAGTGTTGCCATACAAAACACGTTCAAAAAACCATAACTCTGACGTGTCACTTTCTGCTGCAAACGGTACAATAATCAAAACGTTCGGCTCTAAAATGTTGAAAATAAATCTCGGGCTTCGGAGAACGTTTATACACGAATTCCTTTTAGCCGACATTGATCGTGCAATAATCGGCGCTGATTTTCTCAAGAAAAACGGGCTTATAGTAGATTTAAAAAATAAAAAGATAATAGATCCACTCACCCAACTTTCAGTCAACACGCTCACCTGTACGACAAAAACTCCTACACCGAAAATTTGTTTGATTGAGAACGAATTTTCTGCAATTCTAACGGAGTTTCCCGAACTTGCCCAACCATCAGATTAATTTAAAGAATTACAACATACAGTAGTACATCATATCATTACGAAAGATCAGCTACCATTCTCTAAACCTCGGCGATTAGACACAACCAGACACGATATCGCAAAAAAGAAGTTCGAAATAATGGCCGAAATCGGAATTTGTCAACCATAATCTTCACCGGTTTCTTCTCCGTTACACATGGTACGGAAGAAAAATAACACGGATTGGCGACCATGCGGAGACTACCGTCGGTTAAATGCAAGTACAATCCCAGATCGATACCCAATTCCCCATATTCAAGACTTCGCCATGCGTCTGAATGGCGCTAAAATTTTCTCAAAGATAGATTTAGTTAGAGCTTATCCTTTAATTCCGGTTGCAGAAGAAGATATACATAAAACTGCAATAACGACGCCGTTTGGGCTGTTTGAGTTTCGACGTATGCCGTTTGGCTTACGTAACGCAGCTCAAACGTTTCAACGTTTTATTAACGAGGTTTGCCGTGGATTAGATTTTGTTTTTGTGTATATTGATGACATAGAAAGCATTTGCGGGAATTATGTAAACGATTATCGGATTATGGTATTACAATTAATCCTTCGAAATGCGTTTTTGGCGTAAAAGAGTTAAGTTTTTTAAGTCATCATATTACGGCTGAGGGAATTTCGCCTGCAGAAGACCGGGTAGAAATTATTAAAAATGTCCCAACTCCTAAGACGATTAAACAAGTTCAACGGTTCGTAGGTATGGTAAATTACTATCACAGGTTTATACCTAAATTAGCCGAATTTCCCAGTCCGATTTATACACATTTAGCACAAGCAGTAAACAGTAAAAATAAAACTTTGACGTGGCCAGATGAATTAAGTTCTACGTTACAGACAGTAAAGAATGCACTTGCTGCTGCCACTATACTAGCACACCCGGAAAAGAACGAAAAGTATTCAATTGCAACCGACGCTTCCGATATCGCGTTGGGCGTTGTACTTCAGCAATCATCGGGAACAGGTTGGCGACCTCTGGCATTTTTCTCCAGAAAACTTTCGTCTGCCGAACAGAAATATTCAGCATTCGACCGTGAACTTCTTGCAATGTACGCAGCAGTCAAACATTTTCGTTACGCAGCTGAAGGGCGCGAGTGCATAATTTTTACGGACCACAAACCACTTGTCAACGCTATTTGTTCAAATACAACGCAGTGCGCGTCAAACTAGATTTTATGCCACCTAGATTTTATTGCTCAATTTACGACTGACATTCACCACATACCCAGTAAAGATGATGTAGTTGCGGACAGTTTATCCCGGTTTTCGGAAATTGTTTCCATAAAAACTGATAATTTCGATTTAAATAAGATAGCTCAACTGCAAGTAGGCGATGAAGAGTTATAAAAATTACTAGATAACAACAAATCTTCGTGGAAATTAAATAAAATACAATTAGCAGATGTTGATGTGTATTTTGAAACGTCAACATCAAATAATAGGCCTTTTGTACCTAGCACTTTACGTCGCGCTGTTTTTAATATTTGGCCCATCCTGGAGTACGTGCAACCAGAAAATTGATTGCATCCAGATATTTTTGGCCAAATCTTAATCGTGACACGAATTTTTGGACTAAGACTTGTATTCCGTGTCAAAAGTCAAAAATTCAACGTCATACAAAATCGCAATTAGGAATTTTCAACATACCTGCAGGTCGTTTCGAACACATACATATGGACCTGGTTGGTCCATTACCCATATCAGAAGGTAATTCTTACATACTAACGATTGTTGATCGTTTTACTCGATGGCCTGAGGCATACGGCTTGCCAAATATGACAGCAGTTACGGTAGCAAAAGCTTTCGTTGAAAATTACATTTCGCGATTTGGAATTCCTGCTAGAATCACAACTGATCAGGGTGCACAGTTTGAATCAAAATTATTTCAGGAATTAACCAAACTACTAGGAACACATCGTATTATAACAAGCCCTTACCACCCGCAAGCAAATGGGTTAGTTGAACGTTTTCACCGTCAGCTAAAAGACACTCTTAGGGCTCGTGGAAATAGGGAAAATTGGCACAGTGAACTTCTAATTATATTACTTGGAATTAGAGCCGCGGTGAAAGAAGATTTGCAATGTTCACCCGCTGAATTAGTATACGTGCACACTTTAAAATTTCCGGGAGAATTTTTTATTGACAAAAAACCGGAATCAAACGATCATAATGTATTAATAAATAAACTTCGAGAAACAATGCAAAACCTGATTCCGATACCAACCCGGTTGGGAGATCAGAAATGTATTTTTATTCCTAAAAATTTAGAGTCATGTAATTTCGTATTCGTCAGAAATGATAGAATTAAGCCAACTTTATCACCGACTTATGATGGCCCATACCGAATCATTAGGCGGTTACGAAAAGTTTTTATACTTTCAATTAATAATAAAGAAACTTCAATATCGGTTGATAGATTAAAACCAGCGTACGGAATTTCGTCATTAAAGCAAAAATAGATGGTTTCACTAAAAATAAAATAAATAGAATAGTTATATTTTTTTTTTCTCATAAATTTTTTATTTAGATTACGTTTCACTCGGAGGAGGGTGATGTAGTGACGTTATAGATCACCTCATTAAAATTTCTAGAAAATTCCGTTTTCTATTTTCTATTAATTATAAATAAATCATCCGAGTAAAATCCGCTATGATTATAATTCCCAAAATATGATTGGTTAATCCAATTCAGCAATTAAACTAAAAAGAGAATTGGCATTATATAATCAAGCCTTATAAATTATTGGATGAGTCGTTATCAAGATCTCTTGCGATTAGCTCGTCATTATAAAAGAAAATAAAAGTGTGTAAAAACTAAAAATTAAAAAGTATCTAATAAATTGTTAAACAATAAAGAACTTAGAAATATTTGATTAAGTTTAAGTAGTTTTAATAAATATTAATAAATCAGGAACAATTGTGTTTTATTATAAACGATTAAACCAACAACTACAGGAATATCCACATATTTAGAAATTTGATTAGTAGCATTAGCATCAGTACTGGTCTCACTATTGGTAATATTATTACTGTTAGTATAATTGTTAGTAGGAATTGGAAAAGTTGCATTAAGAGTACCACCAGCCATATAAGTTTCACCTTGAATAATATTGGAGTAACGTCTTGGTTTTCTCAAGCGAAATCTAATTGACGTACTATCCATGGAGATATCGCTTTGCACAAAACTTGGATATTTAAGTGCTTTTCTAAATGGGATATCTCCAGGATTTGGTATAACATTGAATGAATCGTAATTATTGCTATTCCTATAATTATTACTATTACTTCTCCTTTCAAATCAGTGGACAGTGACATTATCTTTTTCGACCTAGCCGGTATGTACCAACTGTCGAATTTCTTCTCTTCTTGAGTTTCAAGATTATCAAATTTATTTTTTTCTTCCGTGTCATCATCAACTTTTTCAGTGGTTTCAGTGTTTTCAGCCCTTTTATTAATTAGCTCCATATCTTCATCCACTTCCTTAATTTTAACATTTTCTTCAATTTTATCTATTTTATATTTATTTTCTATTTTGATGTGTTGATCGTTGATCCTTAATATTGGTATTTCTTCTCTGTGTTTTTCACATACCTTTAAATCTGTTATCGCAGATTCTAATGTTTTTGGTTGGTAACTTTCAAATTAATACAGAACTGTATCTGATCCTTTAGTGGTTAATGATTTTTCAAAAGGAATTAATGATGCCGATTATGTAGTTCGATTAGATTCGATTTTAATCGAACGTAGTCCATTATGGAGTTCGATTGAATAAAATTTAGTCAATTATGCAGTTCGATTTAATCGAACTGTCAAAAAAATAATCCAATATTTTTTGGTTGTAGTTTTTTTGATCGAATGGTCGTTTTTTCATAATTTTAAAGTTGTTTTTTGGTTTTATTTAAAAGTTTTTTTATTTTATATAAATTATAAACCAAATAAAATGTAATATAACAAAATAAATATAATTAACTGGAAAATTATAGATAAACTTGTTTCTAAAATAATTTGGATAGGAACATTCATCTTCACTATCGCTTGAATCAGCCCATATATCAATTGAATCCATTTTATTATTACCAATAATTTATTATTACCAAAACCACTTTGTTTATTTACCATTTACTTTGTTTATTTAACACTTAGTTTATTTATTTGACATACAAAATTAGGTAATATACTTGTTTATATCTAAGGCAACTAAGATATAAACAATCTTTGTTGCCTTATCACTCATTTACTTTGGGAGTACTAACAGAACTAGCTGGCATCGTTCGATTCGATTTAATCGAACTGCATAATAGGAAAATAAAATCCAATCGAAGAACGATCGAAACCTTTCGATAAAATCCAATCGAACTACATAATCGACATGATTATTTCAGTTTCATTGCCCTTGCTGTAGTAACTCCAGTGGCATAAGGACATTACAATTTCTTGAAAGGAAATCATAATCGAGAATACCGTCTCCTGGTATCCTTTGATCCTGTTTGGTTACCTGAAATTCACAGCTAAATCCCTTATTGAGTAAGAACTTTCCTTTGCATTTCCCCGTGTAAGGTCCTAAGTCTTATTGTTTTATTACAATCGATTTTAACACCTTTTTGAGTTATGTCGCCTTGATCACACTGACTTGAGCACCTGTATCTTTTAAAAGTTTTACATTACCGGCTTCCGAAATATCCAGTGGCAATTCTATTATGGGATCTGTTTTTGTTTCTAATCCAGTTTTCCCCTCTGACTTATTCATTTCTGTGAATGAACTGGTGTATTTTAATCCATTCTCCACTCGTTTGGCGAATGCATAGCCGCACGAGATTCATACTTCTGCCTACCGGTTTGGTCACACCAAATACAATTTTCAGAAATTGCTACATTAACTTATTTTTGCCTTGAAATTTGCACCTGATTTCGGTTACGCAGAACATTAATATTAACTGCTGGTGGGGCTCGTGTGCACTGCTCCCTAGTATGTCCTGGTACACTTCAATTAGTGCAAAAGACTGCCTTTCTCTGTGTTTTGTTGTTACAGAAATGACTAATGTGTCATGGTTCACCACATGTAAAACATTTGATACTACTTTTTTCCGTTCTGTGAGTGTTATCATTATTCTTTCTTGTCCGTTATTATTGTTGTTAGCAGAATATCTTTCATTTCTAAAACTTGTATTGTAATTGGGCGCGATTTGGTGTTGCAAATGTCGTGGCATCGATACCGGGCCATCTCTGCTTATCTTTTGAAAATGACTTGTATTTCTTCCTCTGTTTTCTCCCGCTATTTTATGTCGATCCTCTCCAATACCTAGTTGTCCCAACACTTCTCTTATTATTATACCTATCTCATTTCCAGTTGCACATGGTTGTCGTTCCAATGCATTTCCCACTGCATAATCCTCCCTGGCATAGTCTCTCGCCTTTAGTACTGCTACCTTGAAATTTAAACAATTTTGCGATCTCACATAATGTTTCAGGGGTTCCGAACATAACCCTCTTATGAACGTTTGTTTCGATACTTTCATAATTTCCTCTTTTAATACTTTCCCTTTGTTTTGGTACGTATTGTCAACCATCATTGTATAAGCCTCAAGTTTTTGCAGAAATCTTCCACCAAAATTTTCTACGCCTTCATCAGGACCTTGATAACATTCTTCCAATTCTCTAGCTAACTGAGATAGATCCTTATATGGTAAAACATTATTACTTAAAATAGCCTGTAGTTCATCAAAATCAGCTACTTGTTTATTTTGGAAAAGGGCATTGGCTCTTCCCCTTAATTTACTTCTTACTAGGTTTGACAATATAAATGATCGTCCTGCTTCTTCCGTGATGTAATAAGCTTCTTCCGCTAAAGTTAAAAAATTCTGTAAATCCAGGGCAGGGTTGTCTTCCTCACCCGAAAATATTGGTACATGTGCCAAAAAAGTTTTAAATGTTTCTTATAACAGTTAATAATCCATCACTTTTGAAGATTAGCGTTGCCCTGCTCTAATATAACGGTATTACTTATTGGTTGGGGCATTGAAGTTCTTGGTTTTACGAAAGGTTCCAAACTAGGCTCAGGAAAGTCATAAAGACTAGATATCCGAAATTAGTTGCTACTGGTGGAAGTGGTACAAAGTTGTTAGGTGCAATTTGTGAAGGTGGTGCTTGCCTTGCAGGTACGTTTTGTGTACGTACTTTATTCTCTGAATTGTATATATTTTTTGGTATCTCAAAATCGTCTAAATTGTTAAAAAAATGTCCCGCCAAATCGTCCTCGTTTTTCGCGTATGTACGAGGTGTGGCCCTGCAGGCGCTAAACAATGGTTGTAGACAAAATCATATTGGATAAATTCCAATATGATGGTCCAAAAACGACCATATAATATAAATTAATGTACAGCCAACAAGTTATGTTGGTACATTTCTCTATATAAATTGGGAACCTAAAATTTAGATAAAAAAAATAGAATTAATATTAAAAAAATGTTAAAATAATTACTTCTCCAAGAAATATCCGTCCCCAAAATAAATGTCATTTTTGTTATTTTTTTTATATAAACCTGAAAAAAATAATGACAATTATAAATGTCATTTTGACATGATAATTGTGTATGTCTATTACACATGTCCATCTGTTGGTGAATACAGAAAACCCCAATTAGATCGGGCAGGCCGTATTTTTGAATCGGGACAGGAGGAAATTCAAAAACGTTTCGAAAAGGAAGAAGGAAAAGAAAAACGTGTTTCGGGGCTTCGGGAAATTAAATCTCGTCGAGAGCAGACGTGTAGTCTGCGGGGGAAAAAAGTTATAATTTTGTAAATTCACCATCATTATAAAAAAGCTGCTAACTAGGGGGAGCAGATAACTCATAGTATGTTGTTTAACAGCGATTTATGTCCAAAAGTTTTTTGTAATTAACATTATCTTTGTAACAAACAGTGGTTTCTTCAAAAATTGCTCATCTTTAATATTTATTGATTTAATTTTATATTTTTATTTGTTTAATAATAAATAATATTATTAAAATAATAATAAGTATAAATATGCGTAATCACGAGTCCAACCTGTGTACAAAATTTCATTGAAATTGAATAATATTTACCATATGTTCTAGAACATATGAAATATTAATCGGAAATTTTAGCATGGACCCCCTCAGGCTACTAACTTCTACCTTAGTCTACACATGCGTAATCACGAATCCAACCTGTGTACAAAATTTCATTGAAATTGAATAATATTTACCATATGTTCTAGAACATATGAAATATTAATCGGAAATTTTAGCATGGACCCCCTGAAGGTATTAACTTCTATCATGGCCAACACATGCATAATCAGAGGGTCTACCTTTGTACCAAATTTCATTAAAATCAGATAATAATTACATGCTATAAAACACGTAATTATATAAAATTCGGAAACTAAAACTGTTTTCTAGGAACCCCCTGAAGGTCTCCAAATTTCAGGAGAGCCAACTAGATCACAAAATTAGCCTATATATAAAATATCTTTGAAATCGGTTAACAATTACTATATGCTGTAGAACATATGAAAAAAAAAAAATTAAAAATTAAATCGGAAATTTAACATGGAACCCCTAATCCTACTAACCTGTAATTTGGTCAACCTATGCAGAATCATGAACTCAACCTGTGTACCAAATTTCATTGAAATCGGATAATAATTACAAGCTGTAGAGCATAAAGAAAATATTCTTCGGAAACTAAGTTGCTCATATATTAGTTTCCCATGAACGTACTGTACCTACCAACTACAAATTTGTGGAGTATCAAATAGATAACTAAATGAAACTGTGTGTTCAATATCATTGAAATTGGGTGAAAGGTACTGTAGATATAGATAGTTGAACTTATGAAAAGTAATTACGGATTTTTACATGGACCCACTGAAGTATTGACTTCAAATTTTACAGACACCAAGTACATACGGAAACTATCATATGTACCAAAATTTATGCTAATTAGATAAAAATTACTATATGCTCTAGAGTATACGAAATTTTAATCGGAAATTTTACCATGGACCCCCTGAAGTTACAGACCTGTATCTTGGTAGGCTTGTGGACAACCATGATACCAACCTATGTTTTAAATTTCATCCAAATCTGAGACATGAATTTTTTTTTTACATTTTCCCGTAGAACAAAAACACGTAGTTTGCCACATAAATGAGGAAATCTAACATGGTCCAACTGAAAGGATCGATCTCATCTTGTACCGGCACCTGCGCGAAGTATGTTAGAGCCTGTGTGCCAAATTTCATTAAAATCGGACAAGCGGTTCTAGGAGATGTTGCTGCGCACATAAAAAGCGTACGCGTACGCGTCCCCCGGACACTTTTTTTTTGCATTTTTGGACTCCCCGACCTCGGAAACGCCTAGAAAAAATTTTTGAGCGAACTTTTTTTTTTGACCATCCAACCCATCACCAGACATCATAGTATTTCATACTATTCGTAAAATAAATTAAATTTAAAAATGTAAAAAAAAAAAAAAATTTGTGGGGAAAGTAAAGAAATTCAAAATATTAAGGAACGATCTGCAAATTTTTATTAATTTTTCCAAAAGTGGAATTTAATAAATTGGGATCGAGAGAGACGATGGATTTAAATTTAAATTATCATTCCGAGAAGCCGAAATACTATATCGAAAAAAGGATCGACCGAGCTAGTGGTTGTTCGAGGGAAGAAAAGGAGGTTGATCAGAACAGGATTGGATCATTAGATACCAGGACCTCTTCAGGATAATAGAAATGTTGATTCCTGGAATGAAGAAAAAAAAAGTAATCTTGTGTACACAGAAAAATTAAAGTGGCGGTTCCACTGTGGTGGTACAATTTTTGATTAATTTTTTTTTGTAAAGTAGTTTATTTGGATTTTGCTTGATTAATTAGTAGTAATTTTTTTTTGTGATTTTTGATTATTATTTTAGTAGAGTTTTGATTATTATTCTGTAATTATAATTAGTAATTTTGTTGATTTGATTTTGGTTATGATTTGTAGATGTAGAGTAATTAATTTTTTTTGATTTGTTTTTGTATTATTTTTATTTTTAGTTTTTTTTTCTATTTTCAAATTATTTTTATCCGGACTGCGCCAGACATGTCGGGACAGGCACCGTGCAGAGAAAATATTAAAGGTATGTTTGTTTAAAATAAATAATTTGTTAGTAAGTTGGTAAAAGACCAATAAAAAATTGAAAATTACTGCTGCCGAAAACCCTGTTAAACTCAGTTAGTAACTGGTAGTTCATATATTTAAAAGAAAAACAATTTAAAAAAAAAAATAATATAATTGATAAATAAAAAAAAGTATAGTTGATGGGCTATGACAATTTTTTTTAAATAAAAATATTTTTTTTATTTAATTTGGAATTTTTATTATTTTTATTTAATTGTTTTAGTAGGGTTGGCTAAGGCCACCATACCCACCCTGGATTGATGACGCCGCCGCATTTCCCTTGACCCCTTTCCTTGTTGACGATGATTTGATTTTCAGGTAGGATCGATTGGTTGACTCACGCTCCATAGACTGAGCTAAGCTGGCAAAAAGGAGGAAATCCAAATCGGTCCTTGAAACTTTCAAGGTTTTTTTATTTTTGTATAAATTCGGTCTTGTTCCTTGGTGGTCCGCGGGTTGTGGATCACTCAAGATCTGGCCTCCGCATGATGTGAAAACCTTGGAAGTTTCTAAATCGCGTCTCCTCCGCAATTTCGGTAGTAACCCGACTCACTTGGTTTTGTTATTTTTTTATTATTTTTTTTTTATTTTTGTGGTTGAAGAAAATCAGTGGCGAATAAAATTTTTTAGATTGAGTGGGCCAAATTTTTATTATTTTGTTGGTCGAAGTTGTTGATGGTGCACGAGTACCATTGCCACCCCACAAAATAAAATAAAATTTAAATAAAATTAACATGCCAAAGCCAAGTGGTGTCCTCCGGTTCAGTTGCGATTTGTCAACCGAACTGTGTTGTGTTACAGAGGGTATCCCTTTTCTGATCTAAGAATTCTTAAACTCTTTTGGTTCTTAGAAATTAACCCTTTACTATTCCCCTGTGTATGACCTACCGCGCCATTTGTTAGAGTATTGTCAGAAGGAGTAGAATTACTGTGTTCTGGACTAATATTATCAAAAGAAAAACTATCTATGCGATTTGAAAATCTACTAGCGCTTCTTTCCATAAATGTCAAAAAATTAAAAAAAAAAAAAATCAAAATAGTTTTTAAAAATTTAGAATTTTATAAAAAAAAAAATATTACTATTTATTCATTTTTTTATTTTACTATCCCGTTATTCAAATTTAATTAATGACATTAATTTTTACTTCTTTATATACGGACATAACACGTTAACAAAACAAAAAAATATATATTTTCTATAAAAATCTTTTTCCTATTAGGATCATACCTTATTAGCAACTATATAAAAAAATGCGTATAACAAAATGTTTATTTAAAAAAAAAAAAAAGCTGCTAACTAGGGGGAGCAGATAACTCATAGTATGTTGTTTAACAGCGATTTATGTCCAAAAGTTTTTTGTAATTAACATTATCTTTGTAACAAACAGTGGGTTCTTCAAAAATTGCTCATCTTTATTATTTATTGATTTAATTTTATATTTTTATTTGTTTAATAATAAATAATATTATTAAAATAACTATAATAAGTATAAATATGCGTAATCACGAATCCAACCTGTGTACAAAATTTCATTGAAATTGAATAATATTTACCATATGTTCTAGAACATATGAAATATTAATCGGAAATTTAAGCATGGACCCCCTCAGGCTACTAACTTCTACCTTAGTCTACACATGCGTAATCACGAATCCAACCTGTGTACAAAATTTCATTGAAATTGAATAATATTTACCATATGTTCTAGAACATATGAAATATTAATCGGAAATTTTAGCATGGACCCCCTCAGGCTACTAACTTCTACCTTAGTCTACACATGCGTAATCACGAATCCAACCTGTGTACAAAATTGCATTGAAATTGAATAATATTTACCATATGTTCTAGAACATATGAAATATTAATCGGAAATTTTAGCATGGACCCCCTGAAGGTATTAACTTCTAACATGGCCAACACATGCATAATTAGAAGGTCTACCTTTGTGCCAAATTTCATTAAAATCAGATAATAATTACATGCTATAAAACACGTAATTATATAAAATTCGGAAACTAAAACTGTTTTCTAGGAACCCCCTGAAGGTCTCCAAATTTCAGGAGAGCCAACTAGATCCCAAAATTAGCCTATATATAAAATATCTTTGAAATCGGTTAACAATTACTATATGCTGTAGAACATATGAAAAAAAAAAAATTAAAAATTAAATCGGAAATTTAACATGGACCCCCTAATCCTACTAACCTGTAATTTGGTCAACCTATGCAGAATCATGAACTCAACCTGTGTACCAAATTTCATTGAAATCGGATAATAATTACAAGCTGTAGAGCATAAAGAAAATATTCTTCGGAAACTAAGTTGCTCATATATTAGTTTCCCATGAACGTACTGTACCTACCAACTACAAATTTGTGGAGTATCAAATATATAACTAAATGAAACTGTATGTTCAATATCATTGAAATTGGGTGAAAGGTACTGTAGATATAGATAGTTGAACTTATGAAAAGTAATTACGGATTTTTACATGGACCCACTGAAGTATTGACTTCAAATTTTACAGACACCAAGTACATACGGAAACTATCATATGTACCAAAATTTATGCTAATTAGATAAAAATTACTATATGCTCTAGAGTATACGAAATTTTAATCGGAAATTTTACCAGGGACCCCCTGAAGTTACAGACCTGTATCTTGGTAGGCTTGTGGACAATCATGATACCAACCTATGTTTTAAATTTCATCCAAATCTGAGACATGAAATTTTTTTTTACATTTTCCCGTAGAACAAAAACACGTAGGTTGCCCCATAAATGAGGAAATCTAACATGGTCCCACTGAAAGGATCGATCTCATCTTGTACCGGCACCTGCGCGAAGTATGTTAGAGCCTGTGTGCCAAATTTCATTAAAATCGGACAAGCGGTTCTAGGAGATGTTGCTGCGCACATAAAAAGCGTACGCGTACGCGTCCCCCGGACACTTTTTTTGTTTTGCATTTTCGGACTCCCCGACCTCGGAAACGCCTAGAAAAAAATTTTGAGCGAACTTTTTTTTTTGACCATCCAACCCATCACCAGACTTCATAGTATTTCATACTATTCGTAATATACATAATTATAAGTTAAATTTTTTCTAAAAAAAAAAAATAAAGTTAAAAAATCAAAATACTTGTAATTCTATTTATATGATTGTAGATCTATTTATTAAAATTAATATTGTTACTTTAAAAAACAAGAAAAGTTTACTTGAAAAACAAAAATTAATTTTGCAAAAAAAAAAAACAACACACACACAAGGCTATAGATACAAATTATAAAATTTTAATCTACCATTAATTAATTTTAAAAATATAACTACCACCTTTAACTGTAAAAAATGTTATATATTTTATTTTGGTAGACACCTTTTAAATAAATTTTGAATATTTTTATCAGACATTATCTTCCAGCGACACTAAACGTAAAGGATGTTAGTCTTTAATTTCTGCTCTCCTTTAATTTTTTTTACAAAAATATAGAATTTCTCCGAAAGTTTATATAATATTTATTTTATTGATGTACTCTTCTTGTTCTACTCTGCTGGTAGTAAATTATCTGCTTCCAATTTGTGGTTCTTTATAAGTAAAATTAATAAATTTTACTGAACCGGATGCGCCAATTTTATAACGTTGATATGTTATATTATGTTGAGTTATCTTCTTGTGGATTTATTATTCAATTTATTATATTAATTAAATATCCTCTAATGAATATTTAATCTAATAAATAGATTTTGTTATTTTTAACTTTACTTTATTTGCTCAGTTAGATAATATGCCTTTAAAACTAATTGTTTTTGGCAGTTATTGGCTCATATTAATCATTTATGGAACGCCAATATAATTGTCTATCAATTGTAATAAAACTAAAACACGTCTTTCTTCTTTATGTCACAACTATAGACTGACTTTTTATTGCAACATTTTTATTCACCATCTTATGTGGTGTCGCCAGTATTTATACTTATCTGTGGTTTATTGCCACGGGGAGGCTACATACCTCCCCTCTTAGAAAATTTATAGTTATAAATTTTTGTTATAATATTAAAAATTTATAATTATAAATGTACGTTATAATGGTTATAAAAGTATTATTAAGAAAAATTAATATTATAATTGTATTTTTAGTTTTAAAAGTTAACAGATTTTTAATTTTATTTGTATTATTATCTAAATTATTTATCAGCAAAGGCCTGATCGTTCGGAAGTCGAGTGAAATGAAATATTCATACAAATTTTACATCATGAAATCAGAAATGAAAATTTACGCTTATGATTTCGCTCTGGTCATACGCAGGTCGCGTGAAAAAGTTGTGATAAAAAATGATTTTTTTTTTTGCAACAGATGGAGCACAAAAAGTCTACAATTATTTTTCATAGCGAAATAATGTTCTGAACATTATTTCACGATGAAATTGTGACATTTACATTTTTTTTTCTTCAATAATTTAAATTTGATTTTTAAATTTGCTCAAATTTGATTTTTAAGTCAAATTTAAATTTTAAAAAATTTATAAACATAAACAAACATTTGAATTACCAAAATGTCAAATTAACCTGTCTATTTTTCACAACTTTTTCACGACTATTTCACCGGAGACTTTGGAGAGCTTTGGAGATCGCGTTAAAATTTCATTTCACTTGACTTCCGTACAGGCCTTAAGGTTTTGTAATAGTTACAAATCTTTTAAGTTAATACATTTTAAATTTCATTTTTATTTTTATATAAATAAATATTTTATATTTATATTTTTGCAGAGTTTCTAAATTCTTTTAAGTTAATACATTTTAAATTTCATTTTTATTTTTATATAAATGTATTATATTTATGTTTTTGCATAGTTTCTAAAATCTTTTAAGTTAATACATTTTAAATTTTATTTTTATTTTTATATGCATGTTATATTTAAGTATTTGGATAGTTTCTAAAATCTCTTAAGTAAATACATTTTAAATTTCATTTTTATTTTTATATAAATATTTTATTTTTATGTATTTGAATAGTTACAAATATATATATTTTTTTTTTTGCTTTTTTAGTTCAGTTGCATTTTGATATAAATGATGTATCATATGCTTTTGTATAATAGATAATAAATTAGTTTAGACTTACAATATGCACAGTAAATTATTTTGAATGTCTTTTTGCACATTATCTTATTTTATTTTTGATTTAAATATTTTTGAATAGTTTCATAATTTATTTTTGCTTTAATTATTTTTGAACAGTTCGTTAATTTATTTTTAATTTAAATATTTTTGAATATTTTTTGAACAGTTAATTTATTTTTGGTTTAAATATTTATATGATTTGCAATTTTCAATTGCATGGAATAGTAACAAAAAACGCTTAGAATAAAAATCTTACTTTTTTAGTTTCGTTTCTAGTTACCATTGATCTACTATCTGTTATTTGATTGTTATACAAGAATACGAGTTTAAGTCTGTCTATGCTCTTCCAGGAGAAACAATTGAATTAGTATCGGACGCGGTACTGAATCCGCATAAAGAAAGTAAATACGAACATGTAAAAAATTTAATTATATCACGTAACACAAATTCCGAAGAACGTAGATTGGACACTCTTTTAAATAATTTTGATCTCAACGACTCTTCCAGCAGAAACAATTGAATTAGTAGCGGACGCGGTACTGAATCCGCCTAAAGAAAATAAATACGAACATGTAAAAAATTTAATTATATCACGTAACACAGATTCCGAAGAACGCAGATTGGACACTCTTTTAAATAATTTTGATCTCAACGACTCGAAACCTTCGGAGTTGTATCGCAGAATGGAATCGTTAGCTACTAGCAACAGTTTAGTAAACAAACAACTTTTACGAAAATTGTGGTTAAACAAACTTCCTGCAACCGTTCAAAATTGTCTTTAGTAATTGAATTTGTTTGTTATAGCTGACAAGACAGTTGACACTTCACAAACATCTTTCAAAGTAGCTGCGATCAGTAATAACGATAACAAAATTTTAGAATCGGTTAGCCGAATTCAAAACAGATTAAATAAATTAGAAGCACATTCGCGATCAAGATCAAATTTTCGTAACTCGTCAACTTCTAGATTTCGGTCATAAAGTAAAAAACGCGATACAACTCCGAAGTCGCACAGTTCGTCTCCTTGCTGGTACCATAACAAATTCGTTATTTTGTATGTCATCTTTTTCAATCACTGCTGATGTACTACCAGTACTGTCATCTGAGTCTGTATTAACCATTGTTGGTGAGATTGGAAAATGGTACCCAAAAAAAAATTTTAATTTAAAAATCTAATAGATAAAGAATACCTAAGCGGTGTTGCAAATTACTATTTTTTGCTAAAATTATTTGTAAATAGGTAAAAAAATTATGAGAGGAAAAGCGGGAAATTTATTCAACCTATATCAATTTTTTTTAATTTTTTTTTATATAATTGATTTTAATAATTTACTATTTTAATAAATCTTTTTTATTAAGTATATATGTAATAATTATAATCAATTTTATTTATACTATCAATCAATTTTAATATGTATTTTCATATGCTTATATAATTGTTTTATTTTTATCTTTTTTATATATTCTTAATAATTCAGTCAATTTTAATACTATTAATTATCGATTTCAATTTTTACTTAACACGATCAATTTCCGCAAAATCTTCACTCTTATATACATTTATGTATTGCTTCACCTAAATTTTATTTATACATTTGGAAGTTCTTTTCATGTTCATTTTATCAAATTAAACACTATTTGTTTGACTATGTTTTATCATAAATAAAATCAGGTGAGTTTGCTTATGTAATTTATTATAATTGATTAACAATGTTACAAAAAATTGATTGAAAATTGTCAATACAACTGATTGGAAATTCTTATAAAAATGATGAAAATTGTTTTTAAAATTGACTGTAAATTGTTGCAAAAATGATGAAAATTGATATTAAAATTGATGTACATTGCTATAAAAATTGAAATATTTTATTAAATTGTGTGAACAATAATGGTTTATAACCGCGACGCGGTAACTGAACTGTGTAAAAAATTATTTTGTAGAATTTAATTGTGCTAATCAGCTGTGCAAAAAGATATTGTACTACTATTGAACCTAATTGCCAAAACTGTGCGAAAAAAAACAACATAATAATTTAACTGTGCTAACTAACTGCGCAAAAAATAAATTTATAACAATTGAACTGTGTTATAATTGTATCAAAGCTGCTAACTAGGGGGAGCAGATAACTCGTAGTATGTTGTTTAACAGCGATTTATGTCCAACAGTTTTTTGTAATTAACATTATCTTCGTAACAAACAGTGCTTTCTTCAAAATTGCTCATCTTTATTATTTATTGATTTAATTTTATATTTTCATTTCTTTAATAATAAATAATATTATTAAAATAACTATAATAAGTATAAATATGCGTAATCACGAATCCAACCTGTGTACAAAATTTCATTGAAATTGGATAATATTTATCATATGTTCTAGAACATATGAAATATTAATCGGAAATTTTAGCATGGACCCCCTCAGGCTACTAACTTCTACCTTAGTCTACACATGCTTAATCACGAATCCAACCTGTGTACAAAATTTCATTGAAATTGAATAATATTTACCATATGTTCTAGAACATATGAAATATTAATCGGAAATTTTAGCATGGACCCCCTCAGGCTACTAACTACTACCTTAGTCTACACATGCGTAATCACGAATCCAATCTGTGTACAAAATTTCATTGAAATTGAATAATATTTACCATATGTTCTAGAACATATGAAATATTAATCGGAAATTTTAACATGGACCACCTCAGGCTACTAACTTCTACCTTAGTCTACACATGCGTAATCACGAATCCAACCTATGTACCACATTTTATTGCAAACTGATAATAATTACTATATGGTATAGAACATATGAAATATTCTTTGGAAACTAAGTTGCTCATATATTAGTTTCCCATGAACACAATAAAACTACCTGATACAAATTTTTGGAGCAAAAAGTAGGTCACAAATTCAACCTGTGTTTGAAATATAATTGTAATTGGGTGCCAATTACTGTATGATGTAGATGTAGAGTATTGAACTTGTGAAATTATAATCGGAAATTTTAGTATGGACCCCCTGAAGGTATTAACTTTTATCATGGCCAACACATGCATAATCAGCAGGTCTACCTTTGTACCAAATTTCATTAAAATCAGATAATAATTACATGTTATAAAACACGTAATTATATAAAATTCGGAAACTAAAACTCTTCTAGGAACCCCCTGAAGGACTCCAAATTTCAGGAGAGCCAACTAGATCACAAAATTAGCCTATATAAAAAATATCTTTGAAATCGGTTAACAATTACTATATGCTGTAGAACATGAAAAAAAAAAAATTTAAAATGAAATCGGAAATTTAACATGGACCCCTTAATGCTACTAACCTGTAATTTGGTCAACCTATGCAGAATCATGAACTCAACCTGTGTACCAAATTTCATTGAAATCGGATAATTACACGCTGTAGAACATAAAGCAAATATTCTTCGGAAACTAAGTTGCTCATATATTAGTTTCCCATGAACGTACTATACCTACCTACTACAAATTTGCGGAGTATCAAATAGATAACTAAATGAAACTGTGTATGCAATATCATTAAAATTGGGGGAAAATTAGTGTATGCTATAGAGCGTTGAACTTATGAAAACTAATTACTGATTTTTACATGGACCCACTGAACTATCGACTTTAAATTTTACAGGCGTCAAGTACATACGGAAACTATCATATGTACCAAAATTTATGCTAATTAGATAATAATTACTATATGCTCTAGTTCATACGAAATTTTAATCGGAAATTTTACCATGAACCCCCTGAAGTTACAGACTTGTATCTAGGTAAGCTTGTCCACAATCATGATATCAACTTACGTGCCAAATCTCATCAAAATCTGCGATATGATTTTTTTTTTACATTTTTCCGTAGAACAAAAACACATAGGTTCCCAAATAAATGGGGAAATCTAACATGGTCCCACTGAAATTATCTTGTAAAGGCACCGGGATGAAGTCTGTTAAAGTATGAGTGCCAAATTTCATTAAAATCAGACGAGCGGTTCTAGGAGATGTTTCTGTGCACATAAAAGCGTACGCGTCCCCTCCTCTGCACACTTTTTTTTCATTTTCGGACTCCCCGACCTCGGAAACGCCTAGAAAAAAAATTTGAGCGAACTTTTCTTTTCGACCATCCAACCCATCATTAACTTCATAGTATTTCATACTACTCGTAATATCATTTTCTAGTAAATGACATACATGACATAGGTAAATAAATTTTTAAGTGTTTTAACAAACGGAAATTTAGATTAATGATCAAGTAGAATAAACGCAGCAATGTTACCAGATCTCGACCTAGGACCAATGATATCGACATAGAATCGTTGAAATAATCTTTCAGACTTGATGCAAATCACTATAGGAGTACGTAGAATAATTAAGTAATACGACCATGTGCGGTAATTGGATGGTCTTGAGCTTTTATAAGTAATTCACGCGTCATTTCCGAGGGAATCCATAATTAATTTCCATTAACTAGATTCATGAACTAAATCACCAGAAGCAAGTCCTGTTCTTTTATAATTAAGAGATTCAATAATTGTTAAGTCAGCTGTAGAATTAGATATTGTATTACTTTTTAATTTTACATATATGTGATACTGAAAATGTTTAGATTTTAAATCAATTTCAGGTCTTAGATTATCAATTTCAGCAATTTCCCCTTCAGAATGTATCTTTGAGAGCGCATCAGGAACGACATTGAGTGAGCCACGCCGGTAGTCAATTGTAAAGTTAAACGCTTGGAATTAGAGACTCCAGCGAGCTAATCGTCGTGACAGAACTTTTTGTTGCATAAGCCACTTCAAGGAATCATGATCAGTGATTAGTTTAAAGTTTAAACGTTTGTCCTTCAATATACGACCTAAATTTCTTAATCCTAAACACGGCAGATCATTCACGGTATAATTGCGTTGAGCAGAATTTAATTTTTTTGACATATAGGCAATAGGTCCCTCATCACCATTATCATCTACTTGCAATAACACACACCTATACTATCAGTACTAGCATCGCATTGCAATAGTAAAGGATTGTTATAATTTGGGTTTACCAATACAAGAGCGGAAGTTAAGGATAGGTGTTCAAAAGCGGTGTTAGTTTCATCTGTACATACTAATATAGCTTTCGAATTTTTCAAACAATTTGCAATTGGAGCTGAAACAGACGCGAAGTTTCCAATAAAGTGGCGACAATATCCAGCTATACCTAAAAACGTCTCACTTGACGTACAGAACCAGGGATGGGATAATTGGAAATCGCTACAACTTTATTTGGGTCAACTTTCAATATACCACCACCAACAACGTAACCCAGATACTAAAGTTCTTTCATGAGAAAATTACCTTTCTCAATATTAATAGTGAGTTGAGCTTTTCTAAGAAGTTGAGCCACCCTTGGCGAAAGATGGGAACAGTTTGATTGTTGATTCTAATCGGGCGTTTTGATCTGCTGTTAACCAATCTAGTTGTGAGTTGGTATTATCGGTTGTTAAATCTGATAAGTCGCCAACAATTTCAGGAGCTATTTGGAACGCGTTCCAAAAATTTATACCGAGGTATAGATTTTGTGACAGAGTTGGAACAATATGCTTCAAAAGAGCTTCAAATGAGCCAACAACTTTTTGGTGAAAACCATTAGCAGTTTCAACCGAGGATATAACTTTTTCATATGTTCGACCTGAATCTTAAAAGTCTTTAGCTAAATCACCACAAAGACAGCTGACGCTAGCCCAGAATCAAGTAAACCTAAATGTTTTTCCTCAAATAATTAGATTTCAACATAAGATCTAGGTCATTATCGATATTTGCAATCGAGGAAAGTATATTGTGTTGTAATAGGTAGAATTTTTTACAAAATTCTCTTAAACGTACAGAAGAACGCCTTTTTGTTTACCAGAAGTATCCTTTTTTCTGTACAACTATTATTAATGAATAGCTACTATTGGTTTTTCTTATTATACCTTGTTTTGCCATTTTTCCATTTGTTTTTTAACTTCTGCTTCAGGCTGGGGTGGATATTTATAAAGTTTTGAATTAATTTGTTAATTTTTTGTTGTTTTTATTGCATGAACCACTGTATTTATACTATTTAAAAAATTTTCTTCTTTAAACAAAAATTTATAATGATTTCAAATGTTTTTTTCAATAGTTTCTATTTCTTTTTTATTGAAATGATCTAATTGATGATTTTGAACTGAACTTATTTCTAAAACATTTACCCCTACTGGAAGGATTTTTGTTAGGAATGGAAGACTTACTCCATTATTCATAAAATTTTTTTGAGTTTCTATATTTATTAGTTTAATTTTTTTTTATATAGTCCATGTTAATTAACATATCATATATTTTTTCTAAAATGGATAGCGACCATTTAAATCTTGCATTATTTGGACATTTCAATTCTTCTGGACATAATGTTGCCACTGTTTCATTTGATTTATTTACTTCTCCTTCTATATAGTATTTATACTTATATTTTCAGAATTGATTACTTGATATTTAGTTTTTGGAAATTATTTTTATTTAATATACTAATTTGGAAATTAATGCAATATACTCATCTCCCTGGATAGTTAATAACGTTAATAACGTAAATATAGGTAGGTTGCTCCTACCTATATGTATTGTTGATTTTGTTGAACATTGTTGATTATTGTTATTATTCCTATATTGTTGTGATCGATTTAAATTTTGTTGTTGGTTAAAATTTCTGTATTGCTATGGTCTATTAGAATTACGTGGTTCGTAATAATTATTGTTTCTATAATTATTATATTGTGTATTTAATTTTTTCTCATAGATTTATTTATATATATAACCAGTTTTATTCATAATACTGGGATTTAAATTATATAGATCTTGTCCTATAAAACTATCAAGTATATCTCTATTTTCTGTTAAATATTTTTTTTTTGCATTATTGCATAAGCTAATGATCCTGATGCTAATTCTTTAATAGTGTTGTACTAACATACCACTAAAGATATTTATTTTTACTTTCAAATTATCGTTAAAAGCATCATATTCTGTGATATCATCCACAATAATGTTCACTCTATCTAGTATTAATGGCTTAATACTATTTACTTTTTGTTATTGCCATTTAGTCCTTACCTGGTTTAAAATGTTTCTTTAATCTATTTTTGCAATCTTCCCAGGTTCCTGCTGGACTGATGTTTAGAAGTTTTTTGGCAGCAGCTTGAATTTAACTCTAAAAACTCGATTTGCATATTTAAATTTTATTTGAACAAAAGTAAAATCTTATTTATTTACTATATTTTTTAAACCTTTATTGATTTCACAAAAATATTTATTAAAAAATTAAAAAAAAAAAATTTATTTAAACTTTTAACAAAATTAAAATTTTCAAGTGAATGAAATATAATTTGTCCTTATTTAACCCGGATATAAAACAAATAATTAATTTTCAAAAGAACAAATTTAACATTTAACAAAAAAAAATTTTAAAAAACAAAACAAAAATCACGATAGCTAAATTTAAAAACAATAGATTTAAAATTATAAATCAAAACAATAGATACAAAAAAAAAATTAAAAATCGCGATAACTAAAATTATAAATTAAAACATTAGATACAAAAATATTTTAAAGCAGGGATTCGGAGCGGAGCGGAGCCCGGAGCCCGGAGCCCTGTGCGGCTCCGGAGCGGATAATTTGCTTGGAGTAAAGAGCGGAGCAGTGAGTAAAAAAATTAGAAGGAGCGGAGCGGTTCCGCTCCGCGGTTCCGTTCCGCTCCATATTTTTTTTAAATTTCTTTTCGAAAACGAATGTAGTGTCAGTTTCGGAAAATTAGTGTAAGTTTTGTTACTTAGGTATCAATTCAAAATTTTGCTTGCCGGGAAAATGAAAAGTTTGCATGTTGGGATCCAAGGTATATAGATTGTTGGGATCTAAGGTTGTGTTGATGTGTCAAATAACAGCTGATTATAATTTGAAAATTTGAATGTTTTGATTTATATACATTTTGTTTAATTCAGTTTGAGAATTTTAAATTATTTACTGTTTGTCTTTTTAAATAATAATATCCTTGGGTAAGTAAGTTTATCATTATCCTCTTGATATTTAGTTTCATTATTCTTCACTTTTCTTTATAGGAAAAATATACGAGTAATATAAAACATAAAAGTTATTGATACATATATATTTACATGAATTTATATGTAATGTGTAATGTGAGACACAAAATTTAAATAAATTAAAATTAAGAAGCTAAAATAAAGGTAAATTTAAATTAGTTATTTATTTATACTTTTACTATATTTTCATAAGTTTTTATATTTAAATAATTTTTTTTACATAGAATGGCAAAGGAAAAGAATCCAGTACGGAATTTTTTTTACTACGAAAAAATAAATGATAAGTTTACGTGCAAGATAGATGATTGCAAGCAAGTACTTTGTGGCAGAAATAACCATGTGTCGAATTTGGAAAGGCACATACAAAGATTCCATAAAAAAGAATATGCTGATTTGCAAAATAAAAAAACTGAAATTTCTATAAATGTAAAAAAAAGGAAATGTGTTGAGGTTGAGGATGAAATACCAGAAACAGAAACCTTGGCAAAATTCTTAAATATGAAAAGATTTAAAAAAATAGAAATTGACCTTGACGAAAAACGATTAAAAGATGCTTGCGTCGAATTAGTGACCAAGAATGGTCGGCCCTTTTCACTTATAGAAGATAGTGGATTTCAAAAAATTATTAACTCTCTAATGAAAGCATTTAATTCAAAGGGCAGGATTAATTCTGAAAATACTAAAATAAAAATATATACACATATATACAATGATTTCAGTAAAAATGGATTCTGCAACCAGATTAAATAGAAGTATTCTTGGAATAAATATACAATTTATCCAAAATAGTAAAATTTGTCTTATGACAATTGGCATGAAGGATCTCGACGAATCCCATACGGGTATTTATTTAAAAAATATTTTGCTCGGAATTTTAAAAGAATATGAAATTAATGTTAATCAAATTTATTCTGTTACAACTGATAATGGAGCTAATATGATAAAATGTGTAGAACTTTTGTCAGAAAATGAAGATTTAGAAATTGAATTGACTGCTGATGATGATAATATTGATAATGACGCTATTATAGACTCAGACGAAAGTAATTATGTCGTGGATGAAGAATCCAATTTCTTTGAAAATAACGATTTAGGTGAATTTATTGTTACATCAAATTCAAATAACATAATTTTGAAATCTGTAAGATGTGCTGCACATACCCTACAATTGGCTGTGCATGACGTTCTTAAATTAAAAATAGTCAGCAACATGTTAGCAAAATGTCGGTTTTTGGTAAAGAGATTGCGAACACCTAAAATCACATGCATATGATTGTCCGACACGCCTATAATTGATTGTCCGACACGCTGGAACTCGACGTTCGACATGGTAGTTCGGCTTCAAGAATTCAAACTCTTTTGTTTTGAGTTAGCAAACACATTCAAATTTCTGAAAACTTCACCTGAATTATGGGAATTCATGGATAATTTTGTTGTAGTTTTTCAACCTATTAAAAATGCGACTCTCAAACTGCAAGAGGAACACTTACTTTTAGGGGATTTTTATTCATTATGGACCATGACAAAATTAAAAGTAAATTCAATGCAGCAGATACTTGCTAAAGAACTATCAGAAGCAATGAATAAGAGAGAAATGATTTTGCTAGATAATAATTTTGTTAATGCTGCATTATATTTAGATCCACGGTTTCAGTTTCTACTATCATCTACAAACATAAAGGCTGCACAAAATCATCTAATGTATACTTGGAAAACGCTGAAAATTATTAAAGAAATTAATCAAGTTGAAATTGAAACTGGCGATCAATGTGAATCTGAATGTGAATCCTCAAAATCAACCGAAATGGAAAATGTAAATGATCTTGAAATATTTTTGGCAAGTGAAGCAGAAAAACTGAGAAAAATTCCAATTTACTCATCAAGTGAAATTGAAAATATTATAAAGAATTTTTTAAATGTGCCAAGAATCAAATCTGATTCAAATATTTTAGAGTATTGGGAAACCAAAAAACTAGAACACAGTATTCTCTATGAGTTGGCACAAGTTGTTTTGGCAGTGCCTGCTACACAGGCAAGTGTAGAGAGGAATTTTTCTGTGTTAAAATATGTGTTCGCACCTTCGTTGTCGCCTGAGTGAAGAAAGACTTCAAGATATTTTGCTGATCAAGCTGAATAATAATTTTATAGAATGATTAAAAAAATCTTTAAGGCTTTATTATATTATTATTATTATAGTAGAACTATATTATGTTTTTTTATTTTAACATAAAGTTGTTGTTTTTTTAATTATAGTAGAACTATATTTATGTTTTTTAATTTTAATATAAAATTTCAGTTGTTTTTTTGTTAAATAAATACTAAAAAAAAAACAGAAATTTAAATTTTTTTTATTTAATAAACCAGAGTGATTTTTTTTAATGGAGCGGATCGGAGCAAGAGCGGAGCGTTTTGTTCTGTTTAAAGGAGCGGAGCGGAGCAGGAGCGCTTACTAATGGAGCGGTGCCTGGAGCGGAGCGTTTTTAACCACCGCTCCGAATCCCTGTTTTAAAGATATTAAAAATTGAAAAATTGCGATGGCTTATACCATGTACACACTTAGATTCTATACCCTGGTTACGGGCTTCTATACCCCTGGTATAAAAAATGGTCTTCACACTGCAAATACTTAATATATTTTGACATTAAGTTTGAAAAGCAGCTGGTATTGAAAATATTAATTATTTTATTGTATAATAAAACAATAATATCAGCTACTTTGATTGACAAGATTGACAATTGTTGTTTAGGGGAGTTAAAATTCATTGAAATATGATCAATAAAATAGAAATATTACAAAAGAATAGACATTTTCTTATACCATGTTCAGGCAATCCCTTTTTTCGAAGTGGGTGTACAATATAGAATGACACATTTTTTAAATGGAAAAAAATCAATATCATATTTATATTATGATATAGCTAGCTCTATTAACAGGTTATAGGCTTAAGTGTGAACATCGTATAATATATTAATTACAATTATAATATTGTTTGATTATTATATTAATATTGAAAATAAATTAGAGATTATATTTCCGTTGTCACAATTAATGCAATTTTGTTTGTTTTTGGCTATGAAATAACTTTCATATGCATCTAAATATCTATCGTCTCTCACTCTCACACTTTTTAAAAGTTTTAAATCTGTGTTTAGAACGTTTAGGTGGTCGTCATTTAGCGCATGATGAGCTATTGATGATTTTGTTGGCCTATTAAATCTGATCGACTTGTATGTTCCTTAAAGCGCACTGGCAAATTTCTTTTAGTTTGTCCGATCTACACTTTTTCACAAGTATATCCATGATTTTTCTAATATTGGTGTATCATCTTTCGTATTGCCTAGAATGTTTTGCAATTGATTGTTGTTGTGATATACAATTTGCAAATTTTGGCGTTTAAAATGCGTTTTTGGTTTGTTCGTTATTGTCGGGGAAAACGTAATTTTAGTTTTCTTATTGTTGTTAGATTCATTTTGCTTGAAAAGTGTTGACAAATTGTTGTTTCTATCAATTATGCTACTATTATAGCTATTTGCAATAGCCAGATTCTTAATATATTCCAGCTCATTTTTTAAAATTCTCTATAGATAATGGAATTTTACCTGAAATTTTTTTTTGTAGGTCAGGTACAGCTTTCAAACCTTCAGCTTTTTGATAGAAAATAAAATGGCGGTTAATTGAAAATTAAAAAAAAATTATTACGTAACTTTTTTTGAGATATTTTGACATTACTAAAAAAAATCCAACTTTGAGATACTAAATTTTGCACCTTGGCAACACTTAATATCATCAAATGATACATCAAAATAAAGCTACGACAATTACTTGTCGAATAAATGAAGAATCTTGATTAAATAGTTTGCGAAATTTTGCCATTTATGTAAAATTGTATAATTTAAAAAAAAAAATTAATCACTCTGTATCTCGGTAGCGGTGTGTTTTAGAACGATTTTTTTTTTGTTTTTCGTCATGCCCAATCACCTCCCGAAATTAATGCACTCGTAGCGCGGGCACCACCCTGTATAAGGACAAATTATATTTCATTCAGTTGCACATTGCTGAAGATGGGTGATAGTTTCACTTGAAAAACACGATATTTCCGGTCTATATTTTATTTATTTTTATCTAAATTAATTACGTGTATTTTTGTCTTAATATTTATACATAGTTAGGTGTCTTATTTATTACCAATAATTTATTTTATTATATTCTAATATCTTTTATTTATTCACCAATATTGGTATAATATATTTATTTATTTTAATACTTTTAATTTGATCACCAATATTGGTATATTATTTATTTAATAGTTTTTACATATTTAATTTTATCACCAATAATATTATAATTCTATTTTAGATTTTTATACAAGTATATTACGTTTTTATTTATTGACACTTTTAAAATATTTTTACTTTCGAGTTTTAGTTTTGGCTTGTTGACGAGAAGTCAAGTAGACGAGAAGTGATTTATTTTTTATTACATGGTTACGCATTACTCAGTTACGCATTACCGTTGCACTATCATTTTAATGTGTGACCAATGAGTGATCGCTATATCATGTTGCTATGCACATTTCATTTTTGTTTTGTTCGGAAATAATTGTAATACAGGGTCACTAATTGCTACACCAATCTGGTGGTGTTGCTATTGGTTCTACAATTTGTCTGCATTCTTAACAAACTTTAACAGATCCATGACTGGGATCCCTACCAACTTCTCAAATCCATCAAACCGATAGTTACCTAAGAAACGATACCTACTTCTGCTCAATGCCAGGCAGTTACACAGAATGTGACTGATATCTTCCGCTACACTCAAATGATGACACCCTCAACATCTTGCCGATCTTCTCTAAGAGACAGTGCACAGTTATTATGCCTACAGACCTTCTTAGGTTGCTCCTATTCTGCGATAAAAGCAGCTTTGTTTTACTAAGGTCCCTCGCTGGTCAAAGCTCTTTGGTCACCTGACAAGTATTGGTATTGACCCATATCTGCCTTACATTCTTCTCCGTAATCCTATCAATCTCTTTCTTCACAACTCCCAGAGGGACACGAATAGATTGATCAGAATCCTCTATATACTTCTCAGAACCCTTCCTATCCAGTTCATCGGGTTGCTTGTTTCCATATATGTCGCTATGACCAGGTACCCAACACAGTTATACCGTACTGATTCTGCAGTGTCTGAAGCACTTCTCTACATCGCTTAACTAAGCTCGATTTGACCACCGTTGAACCAAACGCCCTGATAGCGGCCGGACTTCCGACATTTTTTATTTCGTAGGATGGTGGGGAAATCTTTTAGAGACGCTGAAGAAGGGTCCGCACTTCTTCAGGGTGTCGGAGTCCATAATGTTAAGATGTTATTTGGCTACCGACTAAAACCCCACCCTCCTTGTCCCATGATGAATGCCAACTCGGGACCACTTTCGTATTACTTCGAGTTGGATCGCGCTGTTCTTTTCTAGTTATATTGTATCTCGTTCCTAGTTGTTGTCTTGTTGTGCCTGTGGATCTTCTGGATCTTCTAGATGTTTCAACCTCTTCTTCTTGCGAAGTATTGTCTCAATGAATACAGCTATTGCATTCCATTTGTATTCACTGTCTATCATGACGCTTATGATGTTTTCAAGTGTCACATCACCAACTTCAGCGACAAGTGTGCTTCTTTCCGTTGTTGCCAACTCGCATTCGAAGAATGTATGGAATCCGTGTCTTCTATTGTTTCGCAGTTTCGACATTTCAGGCTAGCTACTTTTCCCATTTTGTGTAGGTAGGTACGGAAGTACCCATGACCTGACAAGAATTGTGTAATATAAAAATTAACCTCTCCGTGTTTTCGGTCAACCCAGTCTTGCAGCTGTGGGATCAGTCTAGACGTCCATCTTCCTCTCTGGTCGTTGCTCCATCGTTTCTGCCATATATCTAAGCTGTCTTGCTTCTGTAGCTGCTTGTTTTCTACTTACATCTGGAGTTCTTGTGTATATTTGTTTCCTTTCTCGTGGAAGCAAATCGATCGGGATAACGTTCGCGATTACGTTTACCGTCGGGTACGAGACCGACCGATATGAGCACGCGACACGAAGAGCTCCTCTCCGTTGAACCGCTGCTACGCGCTTTCTACAATATCCTTTATTTAGTGCATCTGCCCAGATTTCTGCTCCGTACAGTAGAACGGACTGCATTGCCGTCATTATCAGTCTTCTTTTTGTTGGTGTTGGGCCGCCGATATTTGCCATAATCCTGCTTAACTGATTTGTGATTGCTGCCGCTTTGTTTGTAGCTTCCTCAATCTGTCGCCGAAAATTTAGCTTAAAATCTAGCATAATTCCAAGATATTTTGTTGCCTCTCTTGTTTGTATAATTTCATCTCCCACTTGCACCGGAATTATAGTTGGAATTCTCTTCTTTGTCAGCAAAACTATTTCAGTTTTGGCTTCCGCTAGTTCTAACCCGTGCGCATTCATCCAGTTGCTTACTCTTCTCATAGTCTGATCTGTGCTTAGTCTGATCTGTGCTTCTTCTATTGTTCTCGTTACTATCATACCTCTTAAGTCATCTGCATACCCTGATAGCCAGGTATTTAGTGGCCTTTCTATACGGAGAAGGCTGTCGTACAGCGCGTTCCATAAGTCTGGTCCATGTATCGATCTGTGCGCTGCCCCTGCTGTTATCTCTTTTCTTCTTCTTCCGCTTTCAAGTAATCTGCTATCATTCTCAGGAGGAACTCTGGTATGTGAAAGTTCTTCTTAAGCGCATCTATCATATCACTCCATCTTGCTGAGTTGAAAGCATTCTTGACATCTAGTGTTACTAACATGACGATTTTCCTAGAGTGATGATTACCTGCTTCCGCCATTTCTACTTTTTTACCACTACCTGTATTGCATCTACTGTTGATCTTCCTTGACGAAAACCGAACTGCATATGTGACAGGTCGCCAGCTCTTCTTATTGCATCTCTCATTCTTGGCTTTATTAGTTTTTCAAGTAATTTTCCTGCTGTGTCTAGCATGCATAGTGGTCTGTAAGGTGATGCTGAGGATTGTCCTCCTTTACCTTTATCGATTTAGACCAGGCATGCCACCTTCCACCTTTGGCTGAAAACCCCTTCCTTCAAACACGTATTATACATGCTCAGCATCATTTGTGGGCAAGCTTCTACCGCTATTTTAATCACCTTCGCTGGAATTCCATTAGGTCCCGGAGCCTTCCTGCTTTTCATTGACCTTGCTGTTTCCCCTAGTTCTTTTTGTGTGGACTCTGGAATTTCCTCGTCTGCTTCTATCCACTGCTGTAGTTTCTTATTTGATGCGTTGGAAAGAGAGTATCAACGATGTTCTCTGCTATATCTGCTGGCATTTCGTTTGCGGCTGCTGGTGCTCTTATCTTTTTCATGACTATCTTGTATCCCAAACCCCAGGGATCGTTGTTGACGTCAGTACAGAGCTCCTTCCATCTGATGTTCTTACTTTTCTTAATGGCGTCGCGTAAACTTTTCCTGGATGTTATATGCTCCGCTGATGTAGTTGCTGCTTCTGGTCTACTCCTGACTGCGTAGATGCAAACATTTCCTTCTTAATTCAGCGATTTCTTACAGTTCTACTTTTCCGCGGCATTGATGCTTTGCATGCTTGCGTGGTAGCGTTCATTGTAGCTTGTACCACTGCTTCCGCTCTCACTCTGCCTTCAAGTCCTTGCAGCGCTTGTGCTGTCTCATCCAGGTTGTTTCTTAATGAATCTGCAAATTTTGTGGCGTCGAGTTTAGCCGCGTTCCATTTTTGGTTTCCTTCGATGTTCTCTGCGTGTCTTCTTTCTGCGCTGCTTATCTTGAATGTAATATACTGATGATCGCTCGTTGTATAATTTTCTAGGACCGCCCACTCCTGTATGTGTTCAGCTATGTTTTCTTTGGCTAGCAAAATATCTGGTATCGTTTCTATGTATCCCGGTCTTCTAAACGTCGTTGTGTTCCCAGTATTTAATATTATTAGGCTTTGTCTGGCTGCCATCTCCAATATTTGTGATCCTCTGCTATATGTTTGTGGCATACCCTGCGACAATTTTGCTGCCATCCATGTCCGCTATTGTGTCCTCTGGATGCTCGCTCATTTCACGATACTCCTGCGCCGTCTGATTCGGTGTGAGGTAGCAGCTTATTATGGTGAACCTGCTGCATTTACTCCAGACAAAACCTCTTGCAGCTCCATGTCCTTCGACGTGTATCCTCCTTTGATTTTTCAATCCAGATGGCTGCTGTATTTGTCTCATCCGTATACCATTTGCTTTTGTCCTTATTTTTGTACTGTTCGCTGATTATCAGTATATCAATCCCTTTTTGTTGTACGACCTGCGTTAGTAGATCATCTGCTACTCTGCTTCTGTGTAAGTTAACTTGCATTACTTTGATCATCTATGCCGTCTTTTGGCCTCCTCGAGAGCAATCCTGAATGCTCTACATGACCCTGATCCAGATATGTGATCCCTTATGTTGAGTTCGCGCACAGTACACACTTGGCGGTTTGAGTGCAGTTCTTGACTGTGTGAACTTTTTGTCCGCATTTGTAACACAGGTTTCCTCTTTCATTTTCTTTGCAGTGTCTTCACATGTCCAAATTTGAGGCATCTAAAGCGCCGCACCACTTCCGTCCTTCTCCTTATTCTGCTTCTTATTAGGCCGCCTTTAATTTTTAGGTCTTCAGGAGTACTCTTGCATCTGCTTTCTCCATTTCTATAATTGCCATCTTTTGTTCTCTCCCGTTTGATTTTGTGAGAGAGAGTCTGCAACTCACTTTCTTTTCTAGGTCTCTGTCTAAGGCCTCTTGCACCTCATTCACTGTTGTGAAGCAGTACAGGTCACGGATTTCCACTGTTGTTTTGGCCGTTAGGTCTTTCACATTTGCTGTTGTCCCTAGCATCTCTTTTAGGTCTGAGGTGAGTTTCTCTTTATCCGCCGATTTTTTGTCGAATTCCACTAGGACATCGCTCTGCTAGATCTGCGATCTGCGAATTCCTTTTATTTCAGCTGTTGTTGTTGCTGGATCGACTCTGCCCCTGATTTCTTTAAGGATGTCCGGGACTTCCGACATAACATGTGATATCCTAGTTTGATATGACCTTCATCGTTGCTAGTGAGGCCGCATGTTCTATGGCTAGCACCTCCGCCTGAAACACACTGATTCTTCTATATTTAGTTTTGCTGAGAAGACACCCGCACCAGTTCCACTGGCTGTCTTTGATCCATCCGTAAATATATTAATCCCACTCTCTGGTATTACCAAATCCCTATCCCATTCATCCCTTGTCGGAATTTGAATTTTGTAGTCTTTCTCAAAGAACATCTGTGGTACTAGAAACTAGATAGTCTGTGTGCATTCCTCTAGTGTCCAATCGAAATTTTCCGAGTATAATACTATGTGTATACGGCTTAAATTTTAGAGCATTGGACTCACGAAGTCTTACTGACGTCTTTGCTGCGTTGTTTTTAACCACCTCGGTCACTTGATGTAAATCAAGAATTATTTCCATGCCTTTAGTTGGTGTGGTACGAGGAGCTCCCGTGACACTTATGCACGCCAATGTTTATACCCTTTCCAATGTTCTCATTACTGTTTTCTTCTCCACTACCGGCCACCATTCTAGCGCACCGTACATGAGCATATGCCTCACGACGCTGATGTATAGCCAGTATGCTATGTCTTACTTAATACCCCATTTCTTCCCTGAAAATCTCTTGCATGTAAATAATACAATAGTTTCTTGTAAATAATACAATTCAATTTGGAATCCAGTATAATCCCTAGATATTTCGCGCTGTTCGAGAGTGCCAGCTCCACTCCGTTCAGCGTTGGTAGATTAAAGACTGGAATCTTCCTTTTGATGGGGAAAAGAACCAGTTCCGTCTTGGCTGGACTTACTGATAGCTCGCAGCTATCAGTCCACCTCGCCACTATATTAAGGCCCGTATCCAACAACAAGCTGGTAGTGTCCAGAAATTTCCCACTTACCAGGATTACGAGGTCATCCGCATATGCGACAACCTTGTACCCTTTCCTCTCCAATTCCTTCAAGATTGTAATGAATGTATGTTAAATCATTTTTGTTTTTGCCAAATATAATATTGGTATATTAGAAATAAATCAATTATTGTTAAAACATTTACTTCATGTTCCTACTCTGACGCCATTTGCAATGAATGTATGTACATTTCATGTCCCTGCTCGGGCGCCATTTGTAATGAATGTAAGTTAAATCATTTTTATTTTAGCCAATAATAATATTGGTTTACCGCGCTGCACGTCTAATTGGGGTAGCTTAAGCCGGAAAATAGGGGGGTTCACAAATGCGCGTAACATTCATACAAAAATTGCGTGCAAAAATAAACTAAATAAAACAAATAAAAAATCAAAGATAAAATATGCTAATAAAATTAATAAAAAAAATAAAATAAACTACTCTAATTTTTAAATTCCCTAAAACTAACATGTAATACCAAAATTAGATAATTATGTACAATGAAATGGATTTAGATGTTTACCATTTTAAATTTTACCCACCCAACCATGTGATCAATACTAAAAACCAAAAACAATACTAAATGCATGATCACCCTAAATATTATTCAAAACTACTTACTTACTTAATCATTACATAAAAAAAAATTCTTAAATCCTGCGAAGGAAAAATAAAAAAAAAACTTATTTAAAAAGAGACATTATTTCGTCCATTTTGAAAATAATTTTATTTAAAAAAAAAAATCCAAAATAAATTCAACAAAAAAATTTGTACAGTTATACAAATATAAAATAATTCTGATAAATAAAAAAAAATAACTTTACAATAAAAATTCTAATCAAAATTAATATATTTTACAACAACAACTAATAATTAAAATTTTGTTGTTGTAATTAATATATATTATATAGGAAGCCATTAATTATTATTACAAATTCAAATAATTGTACACACCCTTTATACTACTTTAACGATTCTGATCGCCTAGTATAAATTATTCATATTCCTATTCGAATATGAGATTCTACTTTATTTGAATTTATGTTAAAATTAAATACAAAAATCTTCAAAATATAGATAAAAAAATATAAAATTAATAAAATTCAAAAAAAAAAAAAAAACTAATTTGACCAACTAAATAACTCAAAAATTATATATAAAAAAACTTAATGCATATTACACTAACAACTATTTGTTACAATTTTGTTGTTGTAATCAATATGAATGGAGAAGCCATTAATATTATAAATTCAAATAATTTTGCATATGCAATTTGTACTACTTTAACGATTCTGATCGCCTAGTACAAATTATTCATATATGAAATATGAAATTCTTATTTGAGTTTAAATAAATAAATAAAATTAGATAAATCTTCAAAATATAAAAAAAATAAAAATTAAAGAAAACAAAATCGAATTGAATTTAATAAAAAAAATCTAAATTCTATATTAAAAATAAATAAATTAAAATATGGCAGAATATTCCATATAAATAAAACAAAAAAAAAATAAAACCTAAAATTGAAATTTCTTGAACTAAAAACTAAAACGTCCTAAGAAATCACGTAATTAAATTATATATATATATATTATATGAAAAATAAAAATAAAAACCAAAAATTAAATATATATATATATATATGAAAAAAAATATAAAATCAAAAATCAAATATATATATATGTATATAAGAAAAAAAAATAAAATCAAAAATTAAATGTATATAAAAAAAATCAAAAATTAAATTTATATATATGTATATGAAAAATAAATAAAACCAAAAATTGCCAAGATTTCCCAAGCCGTAAAATTTTAGGGCATTTACTAGGAAATCCCAAGTAAAAATAAAAAAATAAAAAAATAAAATAAAATTAATAAAATAAATAATTTGAATTAAAGTAATAAAATCATCGCGAAAATAAAAAAATTAAATAATTAGGAATGAATTCAAATTTCTATTTTCGTAAATAGCCAGGTAATACCAGACTATTAATAAAAGTAGAAAGTGAATTCCAGGGAATACCTGTCTTCCATATCAACTTCAATTTATGACTGTCCACTTTTTTTTTTCTACCACCGATTTTAAGGGTATTTATATCATTTTGAACAATGAATTTGGATAGCTGTTATTGCAAAATAACGTTTATTTCAAAGTAAATTACAGAAATCTAATAAAATCATTACTAATACATATAAAATGTAAGTAAATTAATTTTAAAGATTAATGAACCCACTGAATTCTATTAGAATTAAAAAAAATGATCAAAATGATACTATAGGTAAATTCCCTAAAATCAGGTAAAACATAAATAGGATTCCCTATTTATAATCATAATAATTTTTAATCCATAAATTTATTTTTGTGTAGATAACTACAAATTTTCTTTTTGCCAATAATTTATTTTTATGTTGGAACGTGGAACTTGCTCAGATTGATAAGTTCTACACTCCACAAGTTCTACACGGGTTTGTAACTTAACTTCCAAAATCGATACACCTAAAATTATGCAATTCGAAAATCTTGGTGTACAATTTTTAATTCTTCATATACAAAAAAATGAACCATTACAGAACAGATACGTTGGCGGTTATTACCAGCGAAACGGAACTGTATGATGGTTTAATGAAAAAAAATAATAATAATTAATCCCGATATAGTTCAAGAAATTTTATATTATAATACAATACTTATATAAAAAAAAAAAAAACTTAATAACTAAAAAAAATAATTCAAAATAAAAAAATAATTCAAAATAATAAAAATTAGTTCAAAATAATTCAAAAAAAAATAATAAAACAAAAAAAAAATAAAAAAAATAATCAAAAAGAATCCAAAATAATAAAAATAAAAAAAATAATAAAAACAATAAAAAAAAATCAATTTAAATTTTCCTTCATCGGGTCACTGATGTTGATGTTGTTGTTGACTCAGTTTTTTTCTTTTTTTTTTTGTAGCTTCCGCTTGCGTTGCTGATTTCGTTTTTTACTTGACGGCTTTGCTTCGCAGCTATTAGGACATCGGGGCGCCGCCAACAATACATCACTTTCATTGCGATAGTTATAATACTCCCACCGGCCTCTCGCCCATTTCACCCTGACTCGACCTCCGGTTTTCAAAAATATGGTGCGGTGCTTTCTTCCTTGCTTTAACACCTGTTGCAGTGGGACATTACTTAGTTCGTCGTACGACATTTTGAACCACACTCCTTCTCGAGTTTGTACGTCGTACAGCTTCTCCCCTAGATTACGTGGTGGGGCCGGTGGAAGCGGTGGACGTGGTGTTGTATGTGGTAGTGTATGTGGTGGTAGCTGAGATTGAGGGAGAACCTCGAGTTTAGCAGCGTGCTCTGGAGGTGATACCTCCGTCTCATCTGGACTATCTTTCAGATGCTCAGGAGTGGTAGGAGTCCGAGGGATATCCCAGGACAAGTACTCCTCCAACTCACTCTCGTCCATCATTATTGCTAAACTGAAATATATAATTTTGTTAATTTATTCTCCCTACATTCTAATGGATATGGAAATCTTGCAATTTTCGTTGAGTTCACATATACATATATATACACATACTACGCTAATGGATGATTAAATAAATTGAATTCTATCTTGTAAATTTATACAAATATATTTTTCGAAAGTTCCTAATCAACCTATGATATTATTTCCGAATATCCTTTGCGTGATAAATACCAACGCTTCTACCCTTAAGATCTACTAATTCATATAATGAACTACCTAAGCTCTTTAAGACTCTAGATTTCACAAACTTGGGAGCAAGTTTTGCATTATATTTCTTTGAAGCTTTACTTAATGTAAAATTCCTACGAAAAACTTCTTGTCCTAATACAAAATTTACATCTTTCTTTGCTCTCAAATTGTATGTTTTAATGTTCCTATCGTAGGCTTTCTTAATATTTTCTTCAACTTGATTTCTAATTAGCTGGATTTGATCAAGCTTGCCTAAACTAACTTCACCCTGATTTAAACTATTAATATTTCTAAGTAGTTTATAAGAAGTAGCATCATTAATCATATTTTGACCAGAAAGCACAAAATAAGGGGAATACCCGATTGATTGATGCATAGAACTACGCAAAGCTGCACTTATTTTGGACAAATTATTATCCCATTTAGTGTGGTCTTTTACTAAATATGCTCTGATGCCAGACAATATTGATTGATTTACTCTTTCTGACGCGTTGGCTTGAGGTGAATATAAAGCTGTATACATGTGTTTGACACTATAATTATTTAAAAGTTCATTGAACATATTTGATATAAATTGAGAACCATTATCACTGATAATTAATTCTGGAACTCCGTAAGTATGAAAAATTTCTTCTTCAATAAATTTACAAATCGGAGTGGATGTAAATTTTTTTAATGGTTTCAACCAATGAAATTTCGAATAATGATCAAGAACTATTAATATACCTATATAGCCTGCTTTCGTTCTTGGATAAGGACCCAAGATATCGATATACAATCTTTGAAAAGGACGTTCCGATATAGCCTGTGAACCCATTAAAGGTTTCAAAGTTTGATTCGGAGATTTCGACTGTTTACAAATTTCGCAATTTCTTACGAAATTTCGAACTTGTAATGCCATCTTTGGCCAATAAAAATTTCTACGTAAACGCTCTAAGGTTTTTGAAATACCACCATGTGCAACTATTGGTGGATTATGGGCGCGTTCAATGACAACATTTGTAAGTTGATCAGGTACCCATAATTTCCAAGCACGTTCTTCTTGGTAATTATTACCTGTTGAATGCTCTACACGTTTGTAAATATAATTGTCAAGTATTTGGACATCAGGATACTTATTCTGATTTTCTACGATTTGTGTTCTAAAATTTACATACTCATCAGAAGCAAATGCTTCTGAATTTAAATCTATTTCTGGACCTATTATATCGATTTCGTTTATTGTATTTTCGTCTTCAAAAATTCGCGATAAACTATCTGGTACTGTATTTAGACTACCACGACGATGTTCAATAACGAAATCAAAACTTTGAAGCTTTAAGCTCCATCTAGCTAATCTACCAGCTAAATCGTTCTGTGACATTAGCCATTTTAAGGATGCATGATCGGTAATAATTTTAAATGGGTGTCCTTCAATATATGCTCTGAATTTTTTTATTCCCATTATTGCAGCTAAACATTCTTTTTCTGTGACTGTGTAATTTCTCTGAGCTGAGTTTAACTTTTTGCTCATAAAAGCTACAGGACGTTCGTTTCCTTGATCATCTACTTGAATTAATACGCAACCTACACCACTATTACTAGCATCACATTGTATGACAAAAGGGCCCGAAAAATCAGGATTAATTAAAACAGGAGCACACGACAACGAATTCTTAATTTTACGAAAAGCTACATCAGCTTCATTAGTCCAAACGAATTTAGATAGACCCTTTTTTAATAATTCAGTTATTGGGGTAGATAATGTTGCATAATCTTCAAGGAAACGTCTGTAATACCCGGCCATTCCTAGAAATCTGCGAACTTGCCCTACTGAATTTGGTGCTGGATAGTCAGCTATTACACTAACTTTATCTGAATCTACTCTAAGAACGCCTTTTCCTACTACGAAACCTAGATATTTTACTTCATTTAAACAAAATTTACTTTTTCCTACATTTATTGTTAATCCCGCTTTACGAAGATGTTCAGCAACTGTAGATAATATTTTCATATGATCTTCGAAAGATTCCGAGATTATCAATAAATCGTCTAAATAAACAAAAACTTCATTTTTTAAATGTGGTGGAATTACTAAATCCATCAATCTACACATAGTTTGAGGAGCATTGCATAATCCAAATGGCATGACTTTAAATTGATATAGTGGCCTACCTGGTATGGAAAATGCCGTTTTCTCTCTCGATTTTTCTTCAAGAGGTATTTGCCAAAAAGCGTCTTTCAAGTCTAAACTTGAAATAATTTTTGCTTTTGGTAACCGACTAAGAATACCTTCGATATGTGGTAACGGATACGCATCTTTTATTGTTACGTTATTTACTTTTCGCGAATCTAAACAGAGTCTGACTTTACCAGGTTTTCTCACCAGAACAACCGGTGAACTCCAAGGACTCTGACTTTCTTCAATAACACCTAACGAGATCATTCTATCTACTTCGTCGTACATTAATTTTTCAATTGCTGGAGATACAGGATAATGACGTTGTTTAATTGGTTTTGCATCACCCACATCAATAACATGATTTAAAAATTTAGTTTTACCCAATCCATTCTTCTGAAACGATGGAAAAGTATTTTTCACAACTTCTAACTTCGCGATTTGTTCTTTAGTTAGAGAATGCATATTAGGATCTTTTTTAATGTCCTCCGAAATCTCGCCTATTATTCCCGGAGCAATATTAAAGGTTTTCCAAAAATTGATTCCTAAATAACAATTTTGGGTAAGTGATGGAACAATTAAAAATAATATCTTTTTCGTTTCACCACGAAAGGTTACATCTGTGTATATACTACCTCGTACCGTTTGTTTACCTCCATCAGCAGTTTTAACTTCTGAGCTAAACTTTGCATAAGGTAAATTAGAGTGTAATAATTCTTTAGCACTATCGAAACTTATACAACTTGCGGTCGCTCCACTATCTAATAAACCTAGTATTTTCTTCCCAAAAACTTTTATTTCGGCATATGAGCGAACGTCATTTTCTAAAGTAGTGATAGATGAAATTACAAGATTTCGATTTGCTCTAAGTTGCTTCCAATGATAACGATATCTAAGGGAAGAGCGTTTATGGATCTGTTTAATTGGTTCTGTTTTATTAATTGTTGAAATACCATCAACTTTATTATCAAAAATTCTTTTACGAGTAAGTTTATAATCTTTCAATCTTTGTTGATACGGTTTAATGTTATATAAGTGTGGTTCCTTACCACTACTATCAATATTCCTTTTTAAAATAGAAATATTCGATTTATCCGATTTTAATTTATCATTTACTTTTTCGGGAAGTGACTGATGTTGCTGTACTCCCGATTCAACAAGTTTTTTGTTCGACAAATTTTGCAATTTAGCTTGTAAATATTTTTAGCTCCACAGCCATAACAAAATATTTTTCTGGGTGATAAACAATCAGTAAAATGATGCCCTATTACGTCGCAATTCCAACAACAAATAGTTTTATCATTATTGTCAGAATTGTAATTGATTACATCAATCTCATTGTTATCTAATAATGGTGGTCCAGATAAATCTACACCGTCAGTTTGAATTTCTGATACATTTCGAAAAGGATATGGTTTATGGGTAAAATTATTTCTTTTACCTATATCGTTATTTAGATCTTCTTTTGCTCTACATAAGGAACGTAAATGGTCTATGTTCCAAACGTCTACATAGAGAAGATCTCTTCGTACATCCTCCCGTAAATTTCTTTTTATAATATTTAATAAGTCTGCATCAGAAATCTGATCTCTTAATTTATCATATAGATACATAATTGATTCGTAAAAATCATCAAAACACTCTCCGTTTCGTTGTTTTCTTTCACGGATTTGTTCTATGATATCTATATCGCTACGCCGTTCTTCGAATTGTCTGCGTAACGCTTGACAAAAATCGGGCCACTGAATTCTATCCGCGACTTTTTTATGATATCGCCAATACCAATTTTTGGCTTTATCCGTGAATACTAAATGTAAATCAGAACATAAATTCTGAAAATCTCTATTTAACATTTGATTTGTCAATGTTTTTATTCGGTAAATAAATTCATCAACCGTGAGACCAGTACGATTACCGCTAAAATTTAAATTCCAACTTTTGATAAAATTGGCTCTACGTTTATTGGAAATTATAGTTCCGACGTGATTTTGATCTTGATTATCATTATTTCCATGGTTATGATTTAAGGCATAATTTGAATTTCTATTCGGAACCGAATCTGTATTTAAATTTCTATTATTATTTCGTCTTGGTTGTGAAAATCGTTCACTATTATTTTGAGTACTATTAACCGATTGATTAATAGTATTCCTATTATGGTTTTCCACTAATGGTGGAGGAAATGCGAAATTATTATTTAGATTATTTGGTAATGTTAACCTGGGTTCTGGGCGAATATTCATGTTTTGTATCGAATGTTCTACGGTTTCCTTTATCGATTGTTTCAAGCTAGCTTGTAATCTACTCATAGCTAGATCTTGGTTTACTTCTACCGTTTTCTTAATGATTTGCGTTAAAGCGGATAAATCGAAAGAATTTCCGATTGCACCTCTTGGATCTGAATTCGATATTTGGTCGTTTATGGTTGCAAACTGGTTTGATGCACCCATACTTGGATTTGTGATTTTATTAGGGGTTAATAAATAAGTCTGAGACCTGGTCGTAACATTAGTTTTTAATGTTGCACCAGTATTTCTCGATTGCTTAAGTTTGTGGGTTTTAATATATTTTACAAGACATTCCTCACGACAATTTGGACACGTTTGGTTATCTTTTAGCCATGTGCTGATACATGCGCTATGAAATACATGTTGACATTTAGTAATAACTAAGTTATTTGATGTCGACAGTAATTCGCTACAAATGGAACATTGAGTTTCCATATCTACTTTCCTTGGTGAATGAAACAATTCAGTACTCAAAGAACTAATAATAACTTCAAAAATTAATTGAAATAAATGCTTTTTCCCTAGCATTCATTAAGATTTTTTTTTTTAATTTGAAACACAGCGAAAGTAAGTTTAAATAACACAATACTAATTTTGGGTACAGAAAAGAAAAAAAACTAATTAATAAACTCGATTAACATATGAACATAAACTAAATTAAAGTAAATCACAATTCTATGTTGCATTATAATTAATCATTGTTATATACAAATGTCGGTCGGAATTCGGCTAAATACGGCCAAATCTCCGCATGTCCATTACAATTTGCATACTAAAATTTTCGTTAAAATCCACGCATAAAACATAATCTATTCAATGTAATTTATTTAATAAACATTAGTCATTTTATCATATAATTACCAGAATCAAATTTGCCGGTCGGAATTTAGCTAAGTACAGCCAAATCTCCGAATTTCCATTGCGAAACCGATACTATAGAACGCCAAAAATTCAAAATACAATCAAATTTACAGATAAATTTCCTGAAACTACACTAATAATTTTATATATTATTCCTATATAGATACAATACTAATACAAAACGTCAAACCTAATAATGGACGTTAATTAGCTACAAAAAAAACCAAATTGAAACGTATTTCCGAAAATTAAAATTTCAACCTATGAATCAATATTTAATCACTACAAGGATAATACATAAAATATTAATAAATAAAAATCGAGTGCCAGAAACCTTGATGTTCTTCAGGTTCTTTCTTGTGCATCATTTGTAATAACCAAATGTTCCACTTTTCTAGACACCTTGGTTACTTTCAAGTCCCTTTTCGGGATACTTATCAGGGTCCCTGCTCGGGCGCCATTTGTAATGAATGTATGTTAAATCATTTTTGTTTTTGCCAAATATAATATTGGTATATTAGAAATAAATCAATTATTGTTAAAACATTTACTTCATGTTCCTACTCTGACGCCATTTGCAATGAATGTATGTACATTTCATGTCCCTGCTCGGGCGCCATTTGTAATGAATGTAAGTTAAATCATTTTTATTTTAGCCAATAATAATATTGGTTTACCGCGCTGCACGTCTAATTGGGGTAGCTTAAGCCGGAAAATAGGGGGTTCACAAATGCGCGTAACATTCATACAAAAATTGCGTGCAAAAATAAACTAAATAAAACAAATAAAAAATCAAAGATAAAATATGCTAATAAAATTAATAAAAAAAATAAAATAAACTACTCTAATTTTTAAATTCCCTAAAACTAACATGTAATACCAAAATTAGATAATTATGTACAATGAAATGGATTTAGATGTTTACCATTTTAAATTTTACCCACCCAACCATGTGATCAATACTAAAAACCAAAAACAATACTAAATGCATGATCACCCTAAATATTATTCAAAACTACTTACTTACTTAATCATTACATAAAAAAAAATTCTTAAATCCTGCGAAGGAAAAATAAAAAAAAACTTATTTAAAAAGAGACATTATTTCGTCCATTTTGAAAATAATTTTATTTAAAAAAAAAAAATCCAAAATAAATTCAACAAAAAAATTTGTACAGTTATACAAATATAAAATAATTCTGATAAATAAAAAAAAATAACATTACAATAAAAATTCTAATCAAAATTAATATATTTTACAACAACAACTAATAATTAAAATTTTGTTGTTGTAATTAATATATATTATATAGGAAGCCATTAATTATTATTACAAATTCAAATAATTGTACACACCCTTTATACTACTTTAACGATTCTGATCGCCTAGTATAAATTATTCATATTCCTATTCGAATATGAGATTCTACTTTATTTGAATTTATGTTAAAATTAAATACAAAAATCTTCAAAATATAGATAAAAAAATATAAAATTAATAAAATTCAAAAAAAAAAAAACTAATTTGACCAACTAAATAACTCAAAAATTATATATAAAAAAACTTAATGCATATTACACTAACAACTATTTGTTACAATTTTGTTGTTGTAATCAATATGAATGGAGAAGCCATTAATATTATAAATTCAAATAATTTTGCATATGCAATTTGTACTACTTTAACGATTCTGATCGCCTAGTACAAATTATTCATATATGAAATATGAAATTCTTATTTGAGTTTAAATAAATAAATAAAATTAGATAAATCTTCAAAATATAAAAAAAAATAAAAATTAAAGAAAACAAAATCGAATTGAATTTAATAAAAAAAATCTAAATTCTATATTAAAAATAAATAAATTAAAATATGGCAGAATATTCCATATAAATAAAACAAAAAAAAAATAAAACCTAAAATTGAAATTTCTTAAACTAAAAACTAAAACGTCCTAAGAAATCACGTAATTAAATTATATATATATATATTATATGAAAAATAAAAATAAAAACCAAAAATTAAATATATATATATATATATATATGAAAAAAAATATAAAATCAAAAATCAAATATATATATATGTATATAAGAAAAAAAAATAAAATCAAAAATTAAATGTATATAAAAAAAATCAAAAATTAAATTTATATATATGTATATGAAAAATAAATAAAACCAAAAATTGCCAAGATTTCCTAAGCCGTAAAATTTTAGGGCATTTACTAGGAAATCCCAAGTAAAAATAAAAAAATAAAAAAATAAAATAAAATTAATAAAATAAATAATTTGAATTAAAGTAATAAAATCATCGCGAAAATAAAAAAATTAAATAATTAGGAATGAATTCAAATTTCTATTTTCGTAAATAGCCAGGTAATACCAGACTATTAATAAAAGTAGAAAGTGAATTCCAGGGAATACCTGTCTTCCATATCAACTTCAATTTATGACTGTCCACTTTTTTTTTCTACCACCGATTTTAAGGGTATTTATATCATTTTGAACAATGAATTTGGATAGCTGTTATTGCAAAATAACGTTTATTTCAAAGTAAATTACAGAAATCTAATAAAATCATTACTAATACATATAAAATGTAAGTAAATTAATTTTAAAGATTAATGAACCCACTGAATTCTATTAGAATTAAAAAAAATGATCAAAATGATACTATAGGTAAATTCCCTAAAATCAGGTAAAACATAAATAGGATTCCCTATTTATAATCATAATAATTTTTAATCCATAAATTTATTTTTGTGTAGATAACTACAAATTTTCTTTTTGCCAATAATTTATTTTTATGTTGGAACGTGGAACTTGCTCAGATTGATAAGTTCTACACTCCACAAGTTCTACACGGGTTTGTAACTTAACTTCCAAAATCGATACACCTAAAATTATGCAATTCGAAAATCTTGGTGTACAATTTTTAATTCTTCATATACAAAAAAATGAACCATTACAAGATACTGTCCATTACCAGCAGCCACAGAAATGGCGATAGCACTCCTCTCTGTGGTATACCTCTGGTGACAGATAAACTTACCTCACTAGTACCCCAGCTTGCCATTATGTTTCTTGTCTTCAGCATCTGGCCAATCCAGATTGTAACTTCTCTATTCACGCATGTATAACTCAGCGCCTTCTCAAAATAGCATCAGTTCTAACATTGTGGAACGTCCCTTATATGTCAAGGAACGCTGCCAATGTATACTCCTTATTATTCAGTGACGTTTCAATTTGAGACACCGTATTATGAAGTGCTGTTTCTACTGACCTCCCTGATAGCGGCCGGACTTCCGACATTTTTTATTTCGTAGGATGGTGGGGAAATCTTTTAGAGACGCTGAAGAAGGGTCCGCACTTCTTCAGGGTGTCGGAGTCCATAATGTTAAGATGTTATTTGGCTACCGACTAAAACCCCACCCTCCTTGTCCCACGATGAATGCCAACTCGGGGCCACTTTCGTATTACTTCGAGTTGGATCGTGGTGTTCTTTTCTAGTTATATTGTATCTCGTTCCTAGTTGTTGTCTTGTTGTGCCTGTGGATCTTCTGGATCTTCTAGATGTTTCAACCTCTTCTTCTTGCGAAGTATTGTCTCAATGTATACAGCTATTGCATTCCATTTGTATTCACTGTCTATCATGACGCTTATGATGTTTTCAAGTGTCACATCACCAACTTCAGCGACAAGTGTGCTTCTTTCCGTTGTTGCCAACTCGCATTCGAAGAATGTATGGAATCCGTGTCTTCTATTGTTTCGCAGTTTCGACATTTCGGGCTAGCTACTTTTCCCATTTTGTGTAGGTAGGTACGGAAGTACCCATGACCTGACAAGAATTGTGTAATATAAAAATTAACCTCTCCGTGTTTTCGGTCAACCCAGTCTTGCAGCTGTGGGATCAGTCTAGACGTCCATCTTCCTCTCTGGTCGTTGCTCCATCGTTTCTGCCATATATCTAAGCTGTCTTGCTTCTGTAGCTGCTTGTTTTCTACTTACATCTGGAGTTCTTGTGTATATTTGTTTCCTTTCTCGTGGAAGCAAATCGATCGGGATAACGTTCGCGATTACGTTTACCGTCGGGTACGAGACCGACCGATATGAGCACGCGACACGAAGAGCTCCTCTCCGTTGAACCGCTGCTACGCGCTTTCTACAATATCCTTTATTTAGTGCATCTGCCCAGATTTCTGCTCCGTACAGTAGAACGGACTGCATTGCCGTCATTATCAGATCTTCTTTTTGTTGGTGTTGGGCCGCCGATATTTGCCTTAATCCTGCTTAACTGATTTGTGATTGCTGCCGCTTTGTTTGTAGCTTCCTCAATCTGTCGCCGAAAATTTAGCTTAAAATCTAGCATAATTCCAAGATATTTTGTTGCCTCTCTTGTTTGTATAATTTCATCTCCCACTTGCACCGGAATTATAGTTGGAATTCTCTTCTTTGTCAGCAAAACTATTTCAGTTTTGGCTTCCGCTAGTTCTAACCCGTGCGCATTCATCCAGTTGCTTACTCTTCTCATAGTCTGATCTGTGCTTAGTCTGATCTGTGCTTCTTCTATTGTTCTCGTTACTATCATACCTCTTAAGTCATCTGCATACCCTGATAGCCAGGTATTTAGTGGCCTTTCTATACGGAGAAGGCTGTCGTACAGCGCGTTCCATAAGTCTGGTCCATGTATCGATCTGTGCGCTGCCCCTGCTGTTATCTCTTTTCTTCTTCTTCCGCTTTCGGTGCTGTATATCAGGCTGCGATCGTTCAAGTAATCTGCTATCATTCTCAGGAGGAACTCTGGTATGTGAAAGTTCTTCTTAAGCGCATCTATCATATCACTCCATCTTGCTGAGTTGAAAGCATTCTTGACATCTAGTGTTACTAACATGACGATTTTCCTAGAGTGATGATTACCTGCTTCCGCCATCTCTACTTTTTTACCACTACCTGTATTGCATCTACTGTTGATCTTCCTTGGCGAAAACCGAACTGCATATACGACAGGTCGCCAGCTCTTCTTATTGCATCTCTCATTCTTGGCTTTATTAGTTTTTCAAGTAATTTTCCTGCTGTGTCTAGCATGCATAGTGGTCTGTAAGGTGATGCTGAGGATTGTCCTCCTTTACCTTTATCGATTTAGACCAGGCATGCCACCTTCCACCTTTGGCTGAAAACCCCTTCCTTCAAACACGTATTATACATGCTCAGCATCATTTGTGGGCAAGCTTCTACCGCTATTTTAATCACCTCCGCTGGAATTCCATTAGGTCCCGGTGCCTTCCTGCTTTTTATTGACCTTGCTGTTTCCCCTAGTTCTTTTTGTGTGGACTCTGGAATTTCCTCGTCTGCTTCTATCCACTGCTGTAGTTTCTTATTTGATGCGTTGGAAAGAGAGTATCAACGATGTTCTCTGCTATATCTGCTGGCATTTCGTTTGCGGCTGCTGGTGCTCTTATCTTTTTCATGACTATCTTGTATCCCAAACCCCAGGGATCGTTGTTGACGTCATTACAGAGCTCCTTCCATCTGATGTTCTTACTTTTCTTAATGGCGTCGCGTAAACTTTTCCTGGATGTTATATGCTCCGCTGATGTAGTTGCTGCTTCTGGTCTACTCCTGACTGCGTAGATGCAAACATTTCCTTCTTAATTCAGCGATTTCTTACAGTTCTACTTTTCCGCGGCATTGATGCTTTGCATGCTTGCGTGGTAGCGTTCATTGTAGCTTGTACCACTGCTTCCGCTCTCACTCTGCCTTCAAGTTCTTGCAGCGCTTGTGCTGTCTCATCCAGGTTGTTTCTTAATGAATCTGCAAATTTTGTGGGGTCGAGTTTAGCCGCGTTCCATTTTTGGTTTCCTTCGATGTTCTCTGCGTGTCTTCTTTCTGCGCTGCTTATCTTGAATGTAATATACTGATGATCGCTCGTTGTATAATTTTCTAGGACCGCCCACTCCTGTATGTGTTCAGCTATGTTTTCTTTGGCTAGCAAAATATCTGGTATCGTTTCTATGTATCCCGGTCTTCTAAACGTCGTTGTGTTCCCAGTATTTAATATTATTAGGCTTTCTCTGGCTGCCATCTCCAATATTTGTGATCCTCTGCTATTTGTTTGTGGCATACCCTGCGACAATTTTGCTGCCATCCATGTCCGCTATTGTGTTCTCTGGATGCTCGATCATTTCACGATACTCCTGCGCCGTCTGATTCGGTGTGAGGTAGCAGCTTATTATGGTGAACCTGCTGCATTTACTCCAGACAAAACCTCTTGCAGCTCCATGTCCTTCGACGTGTATCCTCCTTTGATTTTTCAATCCAGATGGCTGCTGTATTTGTCTCATCCGTATACCATTTGCTTTTGTCCTTATTTTTGTACTGTTCGCTGATTATCAGTATATCAATCCCTTTTTGTTGTACGACCTGCGTTAGTAGATAATCTGCTACTCTGCTTCTGTGTAAGTTAACTTGCATTACTTTGATCATCTATGCCGTCTTTTGGCCTCCTCGAGAGCAATCCTGAATGCTCTACATGACCCTGATCCAGATATGTGATCCCTTATGTTGAGTTCGCGCACAGTACACACTTGGCGGTTTGAGTGCAGTTCTTGACTGTGTGCCCTTTTTGTCCGCATTTGTAACACAGGTTTCCTCTTTCATTTTCTTTGCAGTGTCTCTTCACATGTCCAAATTTGAGGCATCTAAAGCGCCGCACCTCTTCCGTTCTTCTCCTTACTCTGCTTCTTATTAGGCCGCCTTTAATTTTTAGGTCTTCAGGAGTGCTCTTGCATCTGCTTTCTCCATTTCTATAATTGCCATCTTTTGTTCTCTCCCGTTTGATTTTGTGAGAGAGAGTCTGCAACTCACTTTCTTTTCTAGGTCTCTGTCTAAGGCCTCTTGCACCTCATTCACTGTTGTGAAGCAGTACAGGTCACGGATTTCCACTGTTGTTTTGGCCGTTAGGTCTTTCACATTTGCTGTTGTCCCTAGCATCTCTTTTAGGTCTGAGGTGAGTTTCTCTTTATCCGCCGATTTTTTGTCGAATTCCACTAGGACATCGCTCTGCTAGATCTGCGAATTCCTTTTATTTCAGCTGTTGTTGTTGCTGGATCGACTCTGCCCCTGATTTCTTTAAGGATGTCCGGGACTTCCGACATAGCATGTGATATCCTAGTTTGATATGAACTTCATCATTGCTAGTGAGGCCGCATGTTCAATGGCTAGCACCTCCGCCTGAAACACACTGATTCTTCTATATTTAGTTTTGCTGAGAAGACACCCGCACCAGTTCCACTGGCTGTCTTTGATCCATCCGTAAATATATTAATCCCACTCTCTGGTATTACCAAATCCCTATCCCATTCATCCCTTGTCGGAATTTGAATTTTGTAGTCTTTCTCAAAGAACATCTGTGGTACTAGAAACTAGATAGTCTGTGTGCATTCCTCTAGTGTCCAATCGAAATTTTCCGAGTATAATACTATGTGTATACGGCTTAAATTTTAGAGCAGTGGACTCACGAAGTCTTACTGACGTCTTTGCTGCGTAATCAAGAATTATTTCCATGCCTTTAGTTGGTGTGGTACGAGGAGCTCCCGTGACACTTATGCACGCCAATGTTTATACCCTTTCCAATGTTCTCATTACTGTTTTCTTCTCCACTACCGGCCACCATTCTAGCGCACCGTACATGAGCATATGCCTCACGACGCTGATGTATAGCCAGTATGCTATGTCTTACTTAATACCCCATTTCTTCCCTGAGAATCTCTTGCATGTAAATAATACAATAGTTTCTTGTAAATAATACAATTCAATTTGGAATCCAGTATAATCCCTAGATATTTCGCGCTGTTCGAGAGTGCCAGCTCCACTCCGTTCAGCGTTGGTAGATTAAAGACTGGAATCTTCCTTTTGATGGGGAAAAGAACCAGTTCCGTCTTGGCTGGACTTACTGATAGCTCGCAGCTATCAGTCCACCTCGCCACTATATTAAGGCCCGTATCCAACAACAAGCTGGTAGTGTCCAGAAATTTCCCACTTACCAGGATTACGAGGTCATCCGCATATGCGACAACCTTGTACCCTTTCCTATCCAATTCCTTCAAGATACTGTCCATTACCAGCAGCCACAGAAATGGCGATAGCACTCCTCTCTGTGGTATACCTCTGGTGACAGATAAACTTACCTCACTAGTACCCCAGCTTGCCATTATGTTTCTTGTCTTCAGCATCTGGCCAATCCAGATTGTAACTTCTCTATTCACGCATGTATAACTCAGCGCCTTCTCAATAGCATCAGTTCTAACATTGTGGAACGTCCCTTATATGTCAAGGAACGCTGCCAATGTATACTCCTTATTATTCAGTGACGTTTCAATTTGAGACACCGTATTATGAAGTGCTGTTTCTACTGACCTCCCTTTCCAATACGCATGTTGAGCAGTCGAAAGAGAGCCATCTCGACAACTGGTTTTTATATGGACCTCTACTAATTTCTCCATTGTCTTTAGCATAAAGGACGACAGACTGATCGGTCTATAACCCTTTGCTGTAGTTTTTGGTAAGAATATAACCATTACATTTCTCGGTACGTACCCCATATATAGACAACTCCTGAAAATCAGTACCAACCATTTTGCCAGCGATCCAGGGGCCATCTGCAACATGATCGGTCGAACACTGTCTGGACCTGGAGCAAATGATTTGACCGCCCATTAGTATTCTCCTCTGTCACAATAGCTTTGGTTAGATTCCAAAGTTCTTGCGTGCCTCTTATCTCTTCTTGTGAGCACTCATTTCCCACTGGCTTGAAGCCAGGGAAATGGGCCTTGATCAGTGTGTCCAGTGTCTCCTGACATGATTCAGGCCATTCTATATCCTCCTTTGTTATGTAGTTCGGAACTGTTGATTCCTTCGCCAATAACTTCCTTAGTCTTGCTGTTTCATTGGCACCTTCCATTAATTCACAGAACATTTTCCATGATTGCTTTTTGGCTTTCCTTACCGTGTATTTAAACTTCTTTAGACCTTCCTTATAGTTATCCTAGTCAACTATACAGTTATGCCTTTTTGCCGTGCTGTGCAGTGATCTTGCAAATTGTCTACACTCTTCCATTTTGACGTTCTACCAAGGTGGTTTCTTACTGTTCTTCGTCCGACTGATAGGACAGCTCATGTTAAAGGCATCTGCCATCAGAGTGCCAATCTCATCAATCACTTTACTCTCCATTAGACGTTCCATGGCTGGCGCCCTTAAGGAGCCATTTAAAGCCTCCCTGTATATACACCGGTCGAAAGTTTCTGAAACTGACAATTTCTTCCCGCTTACAATCAACTTGAAACCTAATCCAACAGTGATCGGAGAGCGGAGCTTCATCCTATATCCTCCAATTTCTTAACGTTAGTGAGCTAGAATGAAAGGCTAATGTTAGGTCTAGGACCTTCTTTCTATTTCTAGTTATAAAAATAGGGGCTGTTCCCCTATTACATAAACTAAAGTTAGTACCGCTAATATAATCCAAAAGAGACTCACCTCTACTTCGTGCTTTCCTAGTGTGTATGATGTGCATTAGCATCGCAACCGATCACCATATCATACTTCCAGTTATTAATAGTCAAATGGTATGTATGTCCCCCATCAACTTTTTTTTGCATTTTCGGACTCCCCTACCTCGGAAACGCCTAGAAAAAAAATTTGAGCGAACTTTTTTTTTTGTCGACCATCCAACCCATCACCAGACTTCATAGTTATTCCATAACTACTCGTAAAATTCAAATTAAAGCATGCTAAAAGCAGTTAGTCATAAATCATGCAAAAATTACTTTTTAAGTTGAAGTTTGCTATAGTTAAAATCAAATTTGTTAGCACTATTATTAACTGCATGAAGCATTCTGGTAATAGGCTCGGTTTTCCAGTAATCGGTATAATGAAATTGTAACTTAAACAGCGCTACAGATCTCTATGGACGTACATTAATATTAAAACTCATACGATCTAAAATAAAAGGAGATTCGATTATGCCAGAAATAACTTGATGTACAAATACTATGTCAGCTATTTCCTGTCGCCATTCTAGAGTTTGAAGATCAATAAGTTTGAGGCGGTCTACATATGGCGGTAAGTTGTATGAATCGACCCAAGAAAGCCCACGAAGAGCAAAACTTACAAATATACGCTGGACCGATTCAATCCTTTGGATATGTACCTGTTGATATGGAGATCAGACCTGATAGGTATATTCAAGAATTGGTCTTACAAACGTCATATAAAGGGTCCTAGTGACATAATGGTCAGAAAACTATTTTGAACAACGTTTAACGAAACCTAGCATTTAGCCCTACTAACTAAATTATCAAAATGGGAGTGAAAGTTTAATTCACTATCACAAAGTACACTTAAATCCCGTTTAGATAATAATAACGAGCTGGTTGTCGTATGCTTTTACGGGAAAACATAATACTTTGGCATTTGTTAACGTTAAGCTCCATATTGTTTTTAGAGCACCAAAGCGTTTAGTTATTTAAGTCATTCTGAAGGACGTAACTATCAAAGCGAGAACAAATTTCCATGTTGTCAGCATAGATATTGCTTTCTGATTGTTTAATAATTTGTGACCCCCACAAATGTAAAAGTGTGTTTGTTGCTGTTCGTGTCGAATGATACCATTTTTGGTATATTTTTTTTGTATATGAACCTAGGGGGTGAAAGTGTAATTAAGGATAAGAATGCACGTACCTTGTGATTCCCTGAAACTTCTTTAAGATAGATGGCTGTGGTCCAGCCATGATTGCTATATACATATATTTAGTAATCTGTATATAATTCTTATTATATATGGATTGAATTGTATTTATGGCCAATGGCCGGCGTAAGAAAAAAAAAATGTAAATAATGAAAAAAATATGGAATTGGTATTGCCAAATTTATAAAATAAAAATTCAATTGTGAAAGAAAATTGGCAAGGAAAATCAATTGCGCGAAAATCGATAAAGTATCGATTCTTGAAAAATTTTAGGGTATGTAGAATTTTGTTAGGGAAATCAAAGGTGGAGCAAATGGATAAAAATTTAAAGGCACAGCAAGGAAGAAATCGTGGAATGAAATGGGGAAATTGAAAAAAAAAACTTGTTCACCTTGAATTGACCCATCGGTCAGGAAGGTGAGCAATGTATTTTTGAAAAAAATAGGATGATAGGATGATTTTTTTTGTCGAGTAATAGCTATCAACGAGTAAAGTTGTATTTTTGGATATAGTTGAGAGATATTAGTTGGATATAATTTAAAAAGTTTTTTTTGTGAATTTGGAAAAATTAAGTTACATTTCTTTTAAATTAGTTTATTAAGATTAACGAATTTTAAAATAATCGTTATTAATAAATTTCAAAAAAAAAAAAAAAACTTAATTTAAATATTTAATAAAAACAAAAAAAAAACGATACTGAGAGTTGATAGAAAGAATAATAGTGTGATAGTAATAAAAGGATTTTGTTAGTATAACACAAAAATATATATAAAAGTTAAATAAAAAATTACAAGTAGATTATGAAAGATTAATTATTAAATAGTATCCTTAATAATAATAATAGAAAAAAAAAATTAAAAAGTGATCTATATAATAATTCTATTAATAATTGTATTAAGTAGAAAAAAAAACCAGTATTAAATAACAAAAAATCATAAGAGATAAAACATTTTTGTTGGAGTTGATTAGATTTGAAAAGTAAATTCAAATTTAAATTTAAAAATAGTTATATATATTAATACCTATAATGTATATATATATATATATATATATATAGATATATATAAAAGAAAAAAAAACTAGAAAGAAAAAAAAATTTATCTGGGTACGAAAATTATTATGTACCTATACTTCTAAATTGGTCCAGTGCAACGTCATCAGCGGGATTCCGGCAGCAGATTTTTTTTTTTTATTTTTGTGTAAATTCTGGTTGTGACGTAATCGTCACATATATATAAAATTATAAATTTTTTTTTGTGTGTAGATTTTTTTTTGTGTAGCATTTGTTTAGAGATCCACTTTCATGACATGTCACGAGAGGAGGTATCGTAAAAAGGTATGTTTGAATAAAAATTTTACAAATATATTATTAAAAGTATTTTTTTTATAAATTATATTATTTTTTTTAAAATTAAATTAAAAATTAAATATATATCTGTATGAACAGGATAATTTGATTAAATATATATTAAAAAATAAATAAATAATGTATGAATCTAAAAGAAAAAATAAATAAATAATTGATTAATATTTGAAAATCATTAAAAGCCTAAAATTATGCCATAATTTAAATTTTTAATAAAATAATAAAAAAACAACCAGAATAAATAAATAATTTAATTAAATAAATATAAATTTTATAACGTTTAAAAAGAAAAAATTACGTTTTATTATTTAGGGTTTGGGTTGGGTATTATTTTCAGCTGCAATAAACCGCTAAAGATGACTGGCTAAACCCCTAAAAAATCGCTAAATGTTGATTATGTAAGTATCCCTGTCGATCTGCCCAGATCTTTTCCTGTTAATATTTTATTAATATTAATTACGGAGAAGTGAAGGGCTTTGCTGATTTGAACGTGAGTAGGATCGTTTTGGTTGACCCACGCCCCACAGGCTGAGGTATTAGCTGGCAAAACTCTTGGAGGAAGTCCCAAAACGATTCAGGAACACTACGGATTAATAAAATTTGGTCTTAATAATTATTGTGATTTGCTTTGTTATCGGTCATTCTAGACCTGGCGCCCGTCGTCTTTAGTGTTCTAACTTTATAAAAAAAATTCCTCCATGGTCATAGGCTAACCACTACTGTACCATTAAGTAGTTGGTTACAAATGGCGCCCAAATTAGCGGCCTACAAGGCGGCCCAAATTTTTCGAGAAAAATTATAATGGTGCTTATGTAGAAATTTTTTTTAGTGCGTTCAAGTTCAAATCAGCAACAAAATATTATCCCCTTTCATTTTTGTAATTCTTCTATCAAGCTTAAAATTATTTCAAGTTGTAAAAATTAAATGTAGTTCTTCGTTAGAAAATTAATATAGTTGTCTATATTAATTCCGTTGAACTTTTTTGTTATTTAAAGTGCGAGTAAGATTATGAATTATGGTTGTCCATAATTCATCCTCGTACATGTATTTATGTTCTTGATAGTTAGATTAAAAAATTTTGTTGTCAAAAGTTTTTCCTAGCAAGGTTTTGTTAGTGTGTTTCTGTGTTGAAATTTTGTCGAAAGGACAAATGAGGAAATATTGAAGGCTTGATGGAAGAAATACTAAAGATGGAATTTCCCAACATTACCTCCCACCCCTTGTCCATTCCTTATCCTTATAGGGTATGCTTACTTAATCAACTATTGGCGAATTTAAAAAATAAAATAAATAATAAAACTCTGAAAAAGATACATTTTTTTTTTCCAATAATATAAAAACATAAAAAAACTATTAAATACAAATATTTTGAAATATATATATATATTAAAATAAAATCATAGAATAATATCAATTAAAAACCTTCAACTTGATCGGACGTGTTTTAAAATTGCTCCGTTTAATTAATTAATATTCAAAGTAATCATTTTTTATTTTAATATATACATATAAAAAAAAAAGTTTGTTTTGAATAACCGCCGATTGCACATAAAGAATAAATAAATATTGAAGTCATTAACTTCAATTAGTTTTTTTTTTTTTCGGCATCATATTACTTATTGCTTGTTTATATATAAAATTACTTTTTTTTATTACACAAAAATATTTAATTTGCGAAAAATTATTTTATTGACATAATTAAATTATTTAAAGTGTTTGAACTTTGGTTTATATATAAATATAACAATAATAAATAATAAATTTATCACAAATAATGGATATCAAATGTAGTATGGAAAAGTGTACTAATTTTGATAAAGCTGCCAAGAAGGTAAAGTGTAGAGCTTTCTGTAACAGAGTTCTTCATGGAGCATGTATTGGTGCGACAAGAAATTGGTACCATCCATCACTAGATGAATATTTCATTTGTAGTGACTGTCAGAATACCGAATATCTATTAAGAAGCATGTATGACAAACTAATTGGTCAAATAACTTCAATTAATCATGAAAAAAATGACCTAATATCTATGCAGCGCTCTACTTTAGATATAAACAGTAAAAATTTTAACGAAATGGCTAAATGTTTTGATAATCTGTCCAATAAATTATCCGACGATATATTGCCTGATATCAAAGAAATAACTTCAAGGACTTTTCTACAAATTTCAAATAATCTGAACTCGGCGTTAGAAAATCATATTTCTGCTCTATCATCTGTTGCTCCTCAATCAATCCCCGATACAAACAAAGAGTTAAGTTCAGCCGTCCAAGTTGTTAAAAATATTTGCTGTGACTTAATTTCTAGTCATAGCGCGCTTATTACCAGAGTGGACTTACTTAATCGCCATAATACAGAAAACTCAGATTACAGATCAATCACTTCTGATATTGAGCAAATTAAGTCTATTTTAGGTGATTTAAAACGTGATGTTATAGATTTACGTTCCCAAAATACTTCATCGAATCAGGTTAATAAAACTACATCATCTCCTAGAAAAATCATCGCATTAACTCCTGAATTATTAATTAGCGACTCTCGGCCAGTGACTCCAGAATTACCAGAAACCCCAAAGGAGACTACATATAAATTCGGTACTACATGGCTGCAATCAGACTGGGATAATAGATTAAAAAGAATTAATCTTGCCCATACTGTAAGTAAAAATAAAAATAATAAAGTCGCTAAAAGGGTTAAAAATCAAAATAAACTAAATAAAAATATAAATTCAATTCCTACAAATAATATCGCCACCTATTATATTAAGCATGCTCCTCCAAATACTGATTCTGCATGGATTCGTGATCTTTTCAAAAGTGAGTTTTCAATAGATTGCAGTTGTGAAATTATTCCACTCAAATCAAAAAAATTTAATAATTTTAAATTATATATGCCCGAAAAATATGAATGGCTTTTTTTAAGTAATAGTAATGATGTTTTTGTTTGGAACAATATGAAGCTGTGTCGTTGGAAACCTAAGCTAAGTAAAAATAAAAATAAAAATAAAAATAAAACAAATAAAATAAAAGAATTTAGTAGTAAGCCTTATGTAATAGGTAATAATAATGTATGCATTGCCAATACTACTAACACACCCAATTATACTAATAATACTAACAATACTAATAATACTAACTCTACTATAAATATTTCTAATTCTCCCTTAACAGAATTAACTAATAACCATAATAACACTAATCCTACAAATCCTGCAAATGCCAAATATCCAAATTTTGTTCTCGGTGATTCTATAGATGCAATTGAAATTAATAATGATAATTTATTAGTCAATGAAAACATACACTCTAATCAATTGCCTTCGTCAACTATTCCTGTTTCTCATACTTGTGATCCACTAGTACCACCAGTTGTAAAGTTTACATTACAATCTGCATCAGAGGAAGAGGGGCGATATATTTTATCTCGTCTTAGGGATCACAGGATCTATGCTGATGTAAGGTTGTATCTGGCATTCCTTCATGATAAAGATGAAACTGTATGCATTGAAGGTAAAACTAAAACAAATTTAATAGTCTCCATCCAACAAGAAGGTCTTCCTACAGAGTATAAGGCTCTAAGAAAAATATTCGATCGTTTTAATGAATCTTTTGGTATCTCTTCTTGTGATGTCTCTAAGGATTTAGAAACTTTTGCATCTCACATTAGCTCGAAAAGAATATCTCACCTGCAAAAATCTCGCGAGGACTCTTTAAAATTTTTTCGTGCCATACCACAACCAAAAAAATCACCATTCTGGTAATTTAAATTTCACTCACTCCTTAAGATTCTTTTACCATAACTGTGGTGGTATCAGGGGTAAACTGAAAAAATTATTTCTTGATACAAAATCTTGCCATTTCGATGTTATAGTTATTACTGAAACATGGCTAAATGACTCTTTTTCTAATTCCGAAATATTAAGTAGTGACTGGACTGTTTATAGAAATGATCGAGATTATGAATCTACTGGTCTATCAAGAGGAGGTGGTGTTTTAATAGCTTTGCGTAACACACTAACTCATGAAATTATTCAAACCAACCCCTCACAAAATTTCGAACATACTTTTATTAAATTTCGTCTAGGTAACAAATATGTTTTCATTGGGGTAGTGTATATCCCACCTACATCTGACGAAACTGTCTACAGTGAATTTTTTAAATCTTTCCTTACAGTTTACTCTTTGTTAAGTGAAGTGGACGACATTTTCATTTTCGGTGATTTTAATCGCCCAAATCTATCGTTTGTAGCCGATGAATCAGACAAACACTTACTTCCAGTAAACTTTTCTGACGATATAGACTATGCTCTATTAGATACTTTTTATGAAAACGATCTCCACCAGATTGTTCAAAATCCTAACAATAATGGAAATTGGCTTGATCTTGTATTCTCTAACGCTTATGACAATGTGATTGTTGGTCCAGCCAGTGATGTTGAGAATCTTTTCTCAAACACCCATCATCACTCAGCTATAGTTCTAGAAATTCCAACCACTGATACCATTTTTTCAAAATCATACAATAAATCAATTGTATACGATTTTCAAAATGCAGATTATACAAGTATAAGTGCTAATTTATCTGTTATTAACTGGACAAATATTCTATCTACTAATGACCTTGATTACGCCGTTTCTCTATTCTACAATAAAATTTCTGAGCTAATTGAAAATTTTGTGCCAAAAATTATTAAAAAGGATAGAGTATCCGAACCTTGGCTTAATAAGAATTTACGTATCTTAAGAAATAAAAGAAATAAATTATTCAAGAAACTTAAGAATATGGACACCGTAAATGCAACCTTGAAACTAAAATACAACCAGCTAGCTTCAGAATTTTCAAAACAATCACACGAGGCATACGATCGCTATGTCCTTAATGTTGGCCAAAACATTATTCAGGACCCTAAAAAATTTTATGACTTTGTAAATATAAAGCGTAAGACTATGGGATATCCTTCAAATATGAACAGAGAAGCCAACTCTTCTTCATGCCCTAAAGTCATCAGTGATATGTTTGCCGACCGTTTTCAAGAAGTTTTCTCTCCTATTTCTGACACTTCGGATTGTGCTCCCACTAATTTTAATACGCCTTCTCTTATAGATAATATTTCACTATCGATGGACGACATAGAAAACGCTCTTAATAATATTGATAGTAAAAAAGGTCCTGGTCCAGATTTAATCGCTAATACTTTTCTTCAAAATATTGCACAACATGTATCTCTTCCATTACTACTTCTATTTAATAAATCTTTAACACTAGGTCATTTTCCTACCGCGTGGAAATCATCGTACGTTACGCCTATTCACAAAAATGGTGATAAATGCAATGTCGAGAATTATAGAGGCATTGCAATTCTATCATCTATTTCAAAACTTTTTGAGAAAATTGTTGGTGACAAACTATCTAAAATAATTAATCCTATTTTGAATGAACAACAACATGTGCTTAGAAAAGGTAGATCTACAACTACTAATCTTATGGTACTGGTATCTGAAGGTCTGTGCCAAATGGAAAAAGGACATCAAATTGATGCAGTATATACCGACTTCAGTAAAGCGTTTGATCGTGTCGACCATACTATTCTAATTCAAAAGCTGCAAAAAAAAGGTATAACTGGTTCTATATTACAATGGCTAAAATCATATCTAACCAACAGAACACAATTTGTTAAATTCCAAGGTTGTATTTCCAAACAAATTTCGGTTTTATCTGGTGTGCCACAAGGTTCGCATCTAGGTCCTCTTCCCTTCAACATTTTCATTTCCGACTTATCAGAAGTTTTATCTGATATTTTCCACCTTCTATATGCTGATGATTTAAAAATATATCATGTTATTAAATCTTCATTAGATGCAGCATTTCTACAATCCAAGCTTAAAGAACTAGATGTATGGTGTACGAAAAACAAGCTATATCTCAATGTAAAGAAGCGCCATGTGATTACATTTTCTCGCAAGAGAAATAATATTAATTTCAATTATTATCTTAACGAAACATTACTCCATCGTGTCAATCAAATCTCCGACCTTGGTATTCTTCTGGATAGCAAACTAACATTTAATAATCACTTTGAAAAGATTATTGCAAAAGCTAGTAAATTGCTTGGATTCATAAAAAGGAGAGCAAAAGAATTTAATAACATATGGGTCACTAAATCTTTATACTGTGCTCTCGTTCGTCCTACCTTAGAATATGCATGTCAAATTTGGGACCCAAATTTTCAATGGCATAGCAATAGAATTGAATCTATTCAGAAACAATTCATTCTCTTTGCATTAAGGGAGCTTTATAATCCCAGAGACTATGATAATTTACCATCCTATGCACACAGACTTTCACTAATAAATCTTTCATCTCTATCGTCTAGGAGAATCATTTTATCTTCGTGTTTTACTTTTGATGTATTAAAAAATAACATTCAAGTTAATTTCATATCAAACAAAATAAAATTAAATGAAGATACTAGACATACGAGAGTAACTAGACCATTACTAGAATATTTTCATCGTACGGAATATGGTAAAAATGAACCAATAAATAGATGCTGTAAGGTTTTCAACAAATTTGGGGCATTTTATTCATCCTCTATTTCGAAATTCAATTACAAAAAACACCTACAATCTATATTAAAATGAACACACACATGGTATATGCACTTTTTTATTGTAAAATATAATTTTGAAATTTTTATATGTTATTGTATAGTATAGTTTAGCTTTACATTACATAATAATTACATATTATATGAATAAGTATTCTGTATATAATTTTAGTTTTATATATTATCTAGTCTTAATTATTTGTTAAAGTATTGTAAATTTAATTTATCTTTGTAATGCCTTGTTTGGTTAATGAATAAAATAAAAAATAAAAAAAATAAAAAAAATTGAATTACATTACAGTTTTGATTTACTAGTTGTAATTTAAATTAGGAAGTTATTATAATATATTTAGATTTAGAGTTACATTAGAATATTTTTTTTTCTTAGCATAGTTGCTAGTTATTATTTTTACATATTTAGATTTAGGAAAAAATAAAATTGAATTAGAATAATATATAAATAGTTTTAAATAAATTGTTAGTATTAGTTATTTGGGGTAGTTTAGTTTAGGATTAGTTACATTTTTATTATTAATTATTATTAGATTATATTTTTTTTAGTGTGAATTATTTGAATTATTATTATAAATTTTGAATTATATGAATTATTAGGAAATAAATAGAATAATTGTCCAGCACAGGATAGTTGTTGATAGCTGTTATCAAATTAGGAGTTTAATGCTCGTGGATAATATCTAAAAATAAAATAAAAAAATTAATATTGTATTTTATTAGTAAAGTTAGAGTAACTTACGTAACTATGGATCCTTCGTTGTTAGAAGAAGACGAGTTAAATTACGAACTCGAAATACGTAAAATTGAAATGCCAAGTGCGAATGCTCAACAAAAATGCATTAAATTAAGAACGGCCCTCGAGTTAGAGTTGAAGGGAAAAAAATCTCTTCCTACCAAGGATATTTTAGATCCCAATAGTGAATTAGAATTAAGTAAGGAAAAGGTGACCACCTGTCTATCATTAATTGATGATGGTATTAGAGAAGCCGATGAACATCTAATTTCGATTGCTGAAACTAGGGCTCAGCATGTGAAAGATCGGTTGAATCGGTTGAGAAAAGCTTATCCAATTTTTTCTTCGTCTGTAAGAGGATTGTTGAATAAATTAAAATTAGTTACAGATAAAATTAAAAATTATACTATTACCTTAACTCAACAATCTGATAGGTCTGGTACAGCATCTCCTAATTTGGCTGGTGATGAAGCTGGAGCGCTAGGTGATGCGAATGATGATAGTCTAGGGATAGAACAAAATATATTAATAGTAGATAGTAATTTAAATAAAAATATAAATCGGAATTTGTTAGGAGCAAAACCAAAGGTTTCAAAATATTTAAGCACCAAGAAACAAATTGATCCTATTAAAGAAAGTAATGAAGTACCTATGTCCGCTAGGGAGACAGGTTTACCACCAACTACCGATAGTGCTAGTTCGTCACTTCGAAAACTTAGGTTGGGATATACGGGAGCTGAAAGTAGGATGAGTTCATCCAATTCTCCTCCAAACGTAGGTATCGGGTCTAATCGTGGTAACACACGTAGGTATAATAATAAACGTTATGATTTACCAAAAAGAAATTTTAATTCTGGTGTTACTGGCGGTAGATTTGGGGGAAAATTCTCCAAACCAACTAATCCTCAACCTTCATTGAACCAACAATGGATGGAGGAAATGCAAAAGGTAGTGGTGGCTCAACAACAGCAAATTGAAGATTTGAAGGAAATGCTTGCTAGGCAACATCTTTCTAATTCTGCACCACCACCACAAAATACTTCTAGGTCATTACCATCAGATAGGGTAGATCCACATATACGTCCTAGATTTGAACCTGAAATAGAGAATGATAGTATTAGTGATGAAGATGAACCCATCCAAATTAATGAAGATATAAATAGGAGAAATCCGGTATCGAATTGGCGAGTTCAATTTGATGGTTCCGGGAAAGGTTTGTTATTGAAAGAATTTTTATTTCGAGTTGAAACGTTGGCTCGTGGTGACCAATACCCAGTAGAAAAATTAGTTTTGTCGATCAATCAATTATTAAAGAATCGCGCTGAGATTTGGTATTGGCAATTTATTCGGCGTAATCCTCATAGTACGTGGGTTCAGTTAAAACGTGTTATGAGAGAAGAGTTCGATGAATATGAGGCCGATGGTGATATTAAAAGATTGATGGAAGCGCGCAAACAACGGTCACGCGAAAGATTTGCTGATTTTAGGTTAGATATGGAAGGATTACGTTTGAGACTTCATTCTGAAATTTCAGATGATGATTTTTTGAACCTATTATTATATAACTTACATCCCGGGTATAAAAAACCTTTAATATTAGAAAATGTTGTTACGCTAAGTCAGCTCGATAAACTGTATAAGCGTTTAGAACGGAAATGGAGAGAGATTGGTGAATCAGCTGAAGACCAAGTACGATCGCGTCGGGTGTACGTAAATGAGGTAGAAGCTGAAACCGAAATTAACTATGAAAAGGTTGACGAGAATAAAAATAAAGAAATTAGTAACTTACCGACGAATCGTAACAATCCGGAATTATATACGGTGCAACAAAATCCAACAACATCAAATAATCCGCAAAATTTCAGTCAATCTGAAAATAAAAATAATTATATTATATGTTTCAATTGTGATGATATTGGTCATATGTTTAGAGAATGTCCCCATCCTTTGAAAATATTTTGTTATAAGTGTGGGTATAAAAATAAATATTTTAATCGTTGTCCTAAGTGTAGTCCATTATGTGAAGCGGGAAACGGAAATGCGGGAATGAGAACGTGGAGGAGACCCATTCTGCGCACTCATCCATCGTACCCTCCGCACAATCCTTAGAATTAAGTAGTTATAAGTTAGGTGTAATTTCGAAAAATAGGGGTATAAGTAGGGTTAAGAATATTGAGGATGAATTAGTTAGAATTAAGAATAATAAAATTAGTAGGTAGAACTAGAAAATATTATAGAAATAAGGAAAAATGTATTAGTGCATTAAAAGCTACATTTTTTCGTCCAGAGGGAGATAAAAGGCCATTTATGAAGATAAATATTAATAATAAAAATTATTTAGCTTTGTTAGATAGTGGTGCCAATATTAGTTGTTTAGGGAATGAGTGTGTTAATTTATTAAAGGAATTAGGAATTAAGTATAAAAAATTAAATTTAGATATAAGTACTGCCGATGGTGCTAAACAAAAAGTATTAGGTTTTGTTTATTTGAATATTAAATACAACAATATTGAAAAAACCATCAATTTTTTTTTAATTCCTTCAATTAAAAGATCCATAATTCTTGGGGTAGATTTTTTGGAAGCATATAATGCAGTACCATTTATGAATTTTGAAACTGCTGAATTAAATAGTAATGATAAGATCCATGAATTAAGTTTAGATCAACAGGAGAAGTTGCAAAATATTATAAATCTATTTCCGTCGTATAGTGTAGTTGGGTTAGGAAAAACTGAGATATTAAAGCATGAAATAGATGTAGGTGATGCAAAGCCGCAGGTCTCGCGACCTTATCCGTTATCACTACTTATGCAAAAATTGTTGGACGTAGAGATAGACAAAATGATTGCTGAAGATATTATTGAGGAAAGTCGAAGTGAGTGGGCATCACCTTTGGCCATAGTGAAGAAATCCAACGGCTCTCTCCGACTATGTTTGGATGCGAGAAAAGTCAATGCCGTTACCAAGTCTGATGCTTACCCACTTCCACATATTAATTATATTTTCAGCAGGGTGAAAAAAACTAGATATATCACTAGTCTAGATCTAAAAATGGCGTTTTGGCAGGTAGAATTAGAATCTAAATCTAGGGATAAAACCGCATTTATTGTGCCCGGACGGGGCCTGTTCCAGTTCAAAAGAATGCCTTTTGGTTTGTCCAACTCCCCTAAAACACTATGCAAGCTGATGGATAAAGTTATCCCTTATGAGCTTCATGAGGATGTCTTTGTCTACCTGGATGATCTTCTGATCCTCTCGGAAGATTTTGACACCCACATGTTGCTCCTAAGTAAAGTAGCAAAGTGTTTGAGGGAAGCTGGGCTAACCATTAATATTGAAAAGAGCAGGTTCTGTCAAACGGAAACAAAATATTTAGGGCACATTATAAATGGGGAAGGTATAAAAACGGATCCTGATAAGATTGATGCCATTAGCAATTTCCCACGTCCGAAAACCGTTCGTCAAATTCGGAGATTTCTAGGTATGACGGGTTGGTATAATCGATTTATAAAAAATTATGCTGAAATAGCTGCGCCCATATCAGATTTATTACGTAAAAATTATTCAGAAAAATGGAATGAAAAAGAGGAACAATCATTCATTGCGTTGAAAGCTGCGCTAACACAGACACCTGTGCTTGTTAGTCCAAATTTCAACAAAGAGTTCTATATTCAATGTGATGCGTTGATGACTGGAGTCGGGGGCGTTCTATTTCAGAGGGATGAAGCAGGTCATGAACACCCAATCGCGTTCATGTCCCAGAAATTAAATAACGCAGAGAAAAATTACAGCGTTACTGAAATAGAATGTCTTGCGGCTGTAGTAAGTATAAAAAAATTCCGAGCATACGTTGAAGGAACCGCGTCTGTGATTACCGACCATGCCAGTTTGAAGTGGTTAATGAACCAGAAAGATTTGTCCGGTAGATTGGCACGGTGGAGTTTGAAACTTCAGGCTTTTGATTTTAAAATAGAACACCGTAAAGGTTCTGAAAATGTAGTTGCGGATGCACTGTCGCGGAGCGAAGTTGAAGAATTAAATGTAGAATTTTTAAAAAACGGTACAATAAACCTGAACGACCGAGCGTTTAAAAATCCAGATTACGTAGAAAAAGTAGAATTGTTTAAAAATAATCTAGAGCGGTTTCCGGATGTGAAAATTGTTGATGGTGTCATTTTTAAAAGGTGTGAGTTTAGAAAATCTAAATTACTTACCGATATTCCTGTGTGGAAAGTATGGGTTCCATCAGATTTATGGATCCAAATTATAAAAAAATATCATGATGATCCTTTAACATCTCATCCAGGGGTAGAGAAAACTACGGAGTTAATAAAAAGATATTATTATTGGCCTCAAATGTATAAAACCATAAATACTTACTTTGCGTCCTGTGTTTCATGTAAAGAGTGCAAAACACCCAATGTCTGTTTACGTCTTCCTATGATTGTCCAAAGTCCTCGAGTCCGTCCGTGGCAATACATTAATATTGATTTATTAGGACCTTATCCAAGATCTAAAAATGGGAAATACTTATTTATTTATTGTGTTAGATCAATTTACTAAATATATTTTATTAAAACCCTTAAGGCAGGCAACTACAATTCCGATAGTTAAATTTTTAGAATCCGACGTGTTTCATTTATTTGGTGTGCCAGAAATACTAATCTCAGATAATGGAAGTCAATTTATATCCAAAGAATTTAATAAATTAATTTCTGAGTATAATATTAGTCATAAATTGACGGCACCATATCATCCACAAGTAAATGCTTCGGAACGGGTAAATCGAAATATAATTACCGCCATTAGAGCCTATATCAAAAGCGATAACCATAAAGAATGGGATAAAAATATAAGTAAAATAGCGTGTGCATTAAGAAATGTAGTTCACGATTCTACAGGGTTTTCACCATGCTATCTAGCTTTTGGTTACCATATGATGCTCGATGGTTCAGCATATGAATTATTGCGAAAACTAAAAATGTTACGAGATGATGTTGTTGTGGATTATCTACCGGAAAAATCGGATATACGGGAAAAAGTAATAAAAAATTTAGAAAAGGCGCAGAAACGTCACGAAAAAATATATAATTTAAGAACTAGAGTTAGGAATTTTGTTGTAGGTCAATTTGTTTATAGGCGGAATCATGTTCTAAGTGATCAACAAAAAAACATATCTGCTAAATTTGCAAAACCGTGGATAAAAGGTATTATAATTGGTGCGAGAGGAAAAGTTTGCTATGATGTGCAAGATGTTGCAACGAAAAAAACGCACTTAGTTAACGCAAGGATTTAAAAACTTAAGGCCCGGCGTATCTCAGGGTGTGGGACTGCCCCGCGTTGGATTTATAATGTTTACATAGAATGTTAGTGTTATTTAATTTATCGTAGAACGTATTCGTATACTATATATTTGTTAATGTTACCTCATATATATATTAATAATGTGACACCTACCTTGTTATTATTGTGCATCTTGTATATTTATTTATTTATTACATTTGTGGTTGTATTTCAGACTTTTATCGTCGTTTTCTAGATAGAAGCCTGTTTTGTGACCCCCACAAATGTAAAAGTGTGTTTGTTGCTGTTCGTGTCGAATGATACCATTTTTGGTATATTTTTTTTGTATATGAACCTAGGGGGTGAAAGTGTAATTAAGGATAAGAATGCACGTACCTTGTGATTCCCTGAAACTTCTTTAAGATAGATGGCTGTGGTCCAGCCATGATTGCTATATCCATATATTTAGTAATCTGTATATAATTCTTATTATATATGGATTGAATTGTATTTATGGCCAATGGCCGGCGTAAGAAAAAAAAAAATGTAAATAATAATGAAAAAAATATGGAATTGGTATTGCCAAATTTATAAAATAAAAATTCAATTGCGAAAGAAAATTGGCAAGGAAAATCAATTGCGCGAAAATCGATAAAGTATCGATTCTTGAAAAATTTTAGGGTATGTAGAATTTTGTTAGGGAAATCCAAGGTGGAGCAAATGGATAAAAATTTAAAGGCACGGCAAGGAAGAAATCGTGGAATGAAATGGGGAAATTGAAAAAAAAACTTGTTCACCTTGAATTGACCCATCGGTCAGGAAGGTGAGCAATGTATTTTTGAAAAAAATAGGATGATAGGATGATTTTTTTTGTCGAGTAATAGCTATCAACGAGTAAAGTTGTATTTTTGGATATAGTTGAGAGATATTAGTTGGATATAATTTAAAAAGTTTTTTTTGTGAATTTGGAAAAATTAAGTTACATTTCTTTTAAATTAGTTTATTAAGATTAACGAATTTTAAAATAATTGTTATTAATAAATTTAAAAAAAAAAAAACTTAATTTAAATATTTAATAAAAACAAAAAAAAAACGATACTGAGAGTTGATAGAAAGAATAATAGTGTGATAGTAATAAAAGGATTTTGTTAGTATAACACAAAAATATATATAAAAGTTAAATAAAAAATTACAAGTAGATTATGAAAGATTAATTATTAAATAGTATCCTTAATAATAAAATAGAAAAAAAAATTAAAAAGTGAACTATATAATAATTCTATTAATAATTGTATTAAGTAGAAAAAAAAAACCCCAGTATTAAATAACAAAAAATCATAAGAGATAAAACATTTTTGTTGGAGTTGATTAGATTTGAAAAGTAAATTCAAATTTAAATTTAAAAATAGTTATATATATTAATACCTATAATGTATATATATATATATATATATATATATATATATATATAGATATATATAAAAGAAAAAAAAACTAGAAAGAAAAAAAAAATTATCTGGGTACGAAAATTATTATGTACCTATACTTCTAAATTGGTCCACCGCAACGTCATCAGCGGGATTCCGGCAGCAGATTTTTTTTTTTATTTTTGTGTAAATTCTGGTTGTGACGTAATCGTCACATATATATAAAATTATTTTTTTTGTGTAGCATTTGTTTAGAGATCCACTTTCATGACATGTCACGAGAGGAGGTATCGTAAAAAGGTATGTTTGAATAAAAAATTTACAAATATATTATTAATAGTATTTTTTTTATAAATTATATTATTTTTTAAAATTAAATTAAAAATTAAATATATATCTGTATGAACAGGATAATTTGATTAAATATATATTAAAAAATAAATAAATAATGTATGAATCTAAAAGAAAAAATAAATAAATAATTGATTAATATTTGAAAATCATTAAAAGCCTAAAATTATGCCATAATTTAAATTTTTAATAAAATAATAAAAAAACAACCAGAATAAATAAATAATTTAATTAAATAAATATAAATTTTATAACGTTTAAAAAGAAAAAATTACGTTTTATTATTTAGGGTTTGGGTTGGGTATTATTTTCAGCTGCAAGAAACCGCTAAAGATGACTGGCTAAACCCCTAAAAAAATCGCAAAATGTTGATTATGTAAGTATCCCTGTCGATCTGCCCAGATCTTTTCCTGTTAATAGTTTATTAATATTAATTACGGAGAAGTGAAGGGCTTTGCTGATTTGAACGTGAGTAGGATCGTTTTGGTTGACCCACGCCCCACAGGCTGAGGTATTAGCTGGCAAAACTCTTGGAGGAAGTCCCAAAACGATTCAGTAACACTACGGATTAATAAAATTTGGTCTTAATAATTATTGTGATTTGCTTTGTTATCGGTCATTCTAGACCTGGCGCCCGTCGTCTTTAGTGTTCTAACTTTATAAAAAAAATTCCTCCATGGTCATAGGCTAACCACTACTGTACCATTAAGTAGTTGGTTACAAATTAAGGCCACCTCATTAATAGCTAAATTAAAAATTAATGGGCCAAGGTGGCTACCCTGAGGTACACCAGATTTGGCTATAAAATTATCGGACGGAACGGACCTAAACAATAACCTGAACTGATGATTATTTAAATAAGACCAGCCAGCACAAAAAAGTTTGTGGAAAACCAAAAGCTCGAAATTTAAACAAAATAATATTGTTCGAAAGTTTATCAAATGCTTTACTAAAGTTAGTAGTAATTGCATCAATATCATGACCATCATCCAACTTATTCAGACTACTTGAAATAAATCCAGTTAAATTGGTAGTCTTCGACCTGCCTTTCAAAAACCCGTGTTGTTTTGGTGAAATCAAGGATTTACAGTGAAAGTAGAGGGTATCATAAACAATACTCTCAAAAAGTTTAGGAATGCATGATATCTTAGCAATTTGCCTATAGTTACTAATTTCCGAGTTGCAGCCTTTTTTATGAACGGGGATGATAAAAGAATCCTTCCAGAAACTTGGAAAAATCCATTCCAGAAGAATCCTTCCAGATTTTTTTTTTTTTTTAAAAATAATTTGCAAGAAAATAATATTATATAACCATAATTCTGAAACAAAAGAAAATTTATTATTCACACAAAAAAAATTGATCTACTGTACTTACAATGCAAAAGTATTGATCTAGTTTAAAAAAAATTAAGACAATAGCATACCGTTACAAATTTTATAATTTTTGTTTGTTTGTTGCAACTATGTAAGTTAGTCTCTAAATTAATTTTTGATTGACTTTGGTGAAGTGAACACCTTTTAATGGCTCGTGGAAAACCAATTTGTGCTGGTATAAGAAATTTAATTATAAATCAGCTTATAAAATTGCAACCCACATTAATTTATCACAGGCTTCAGTGCTAAATATTATTAATTTATATAAAAATTCTGATAACATTGACATAAAATCCAAAACTGTAGTCGTCACATATTTTAAGTTTTAGTCAGAAACTGTAGAATTTTTATATTGTTTATGTCTGACCCAGAATGACGCGGTAAAATGTCGCGTTGCTTTTGACACTTTGAATTTTGAAGCGTATAAGTCAAAAGCGATGCATCGAGTTTTTTTCAAACCACATTGAAAAAATTGTAAACAATTTATTTAGTTGTAAAAATTAAAGAAATTGTAATATCTATAGCTATTATGTCATTATAAATTGAAAAACTTGTAAACAATTTATTTAATTGAAAAAATTGTGTTCAATTTTTTTATAACATTTATATATAATTAATTTATTAAGTGGTAATTAACTTAATATTAAATAAGTAAATTTATTTTCTATTATATTTGGAGCTTATTTAAAATTCCTGTCAGATAAAAATGGCTAATATTTCCATTTTGAAACTTCAAGTGTACCACTCCAGATGGTAAATCTGTCCCGTAGGCTCTTCCATCTGCCTTTACAATTTTAGACTGCAATATTAAATATTTTCATATAACTAAAATTTAAAAAAAAATTGTTTGCTTACCATTTTCTCCAAGTTCCTTGCATATTTCCAACCAAGTTAAATTTGTTTTGATATTACTTTTGCATGATTTAGATTTAATATTATACAAACTGTAATTTTCTTAGACTTTCATTATTAATTTCTCCTCAAATAATGAGCAAAATATTGAAAATAAATTCTATACTGCATACAAATAAATGAGCATTTTAAGAATTTTTGCACAGTAATTATTAAGTAATTTTCACCTTAATGAAATTCGACACTGCTTTAATTTAATTAAAAATATTTATACTTAATTATAATTGCAATTTTTTTTTCTACTTACGGTCAAGAATAATAATGTAATATGATCTAAATTGATTTACTTTTCCAAAAGTTTTGAGAATTTTAAGGGTCAATGAATTAATCCGGATGCACGTGCATTATTATTGTTTTTTTACGTTTAAAATTTAGCATAACCGATAATTAATTAAAAAGGTCAAAATATTGGAAACAAAATCCATGCCCCATACAAAATAATGCATATTTTGAACATTTTTGCACATTTTAATAGTCTATATGAAATAAGTAATTCATCGCAAATGGGCAAAATATTGAAAATAAATCCCATACAAAATAATGTACATTTCGTTAATTTTTACACATTTTAATATTATATATGAATTAAGTAATTCTTCGAAAATTGGTAAAATACTGAAAATAAATCCCATACCCCATACAAAATAATGCACATTTTGCTCATTTTTGTGCATTTTAATAATTTATATGAATTATGTAATTCTCCGCAAATGTGCAAAATATCGAAAATAAATTCCACACCCCATACAAAATAATGCACATTTTGCTTATTTTTGCACATATTAATAGTTTATATGAAATAAGTAATTCTTCGCAAATGTGCAAAATATTGAAAATAAATTCCATACCATTCAAAATAATGCTCATTTTGTTCATTTTTGCACATTTTAATAGTTTATATGAAATAAGTAATTCTTCGCAAATGTGCAAAATATTGAAAATAAATTCCATACACCATACAAAATAATGCACATTTTGGACATTTTTGTACATTTTAATAATTTATATGAATGAAATGAGTAATTCTTTGAAAATGGGCAAAAATAAATCTCCAACTTCATACAAAATTATAAACATTTCGTTCATTTTTGAGCGCATTAAGTTTCGATTAAATATATTTAATTTTAAATGTTTTTCTACTTCCGGCTAAGGGTAATATATGTATAGCACGATCTAAATGGATTTCTTTTTTTACTTTTCCAAAAGTTTCGGGAATTTTAAGGGTCAATTAATTCAGACTCAACTAAAATGGGCGAAATATTGAAAATAAATTCCATACTCCATATAAAAAAAGCTGCCAAGTTGGAAGACTGCTTCATATATCTTGTGTTCAATCACCCTTTTGTGGCATATATTCGCATCCCTTTAAATTACACCCCTGTAAAATAGCGGGGGTTGAGGTTAGAGGGTTGATTTTTTCGGTAAAGATTTAAGACTATATTATTAAGAAACTAATTTCTCAATTTTAAAATCTACCCCTCCGCAGAGGAGGAGTAAGTTATTTTATAAACACACCCCCTTATCCACCCAAAGGGGGCGGGTGGTAACAAAATGAATTTATTTAGAATGAATCTAATCTGATAGACCTAAGTTAAAAGTTAAACCAACCCATCTCTTATAGTTTAGTTTTTATGGACTTTTAAATCTTAAAAAAATCAAATTTAAATAGAAAATGTATGAATTTTCAAAATGTTTACTTTGTCCCCCCTGTAAAAAAGCGGAGATTGAGGTTAGGGGTTGATTTTTTCGGTAAAGATGTAAGACTATATTATTAACAAAGTATTTTCTCAGTTTTTAAATCTACCCCTTCACAGAGGGGGTGTAACATATTTTATAAACACCCTCCCTTTGCAACCTGAAAGGGGTGAGGGGGTTAATTTCCATATAATTTCGAAATACTTTTACCCTCTCTACCTTATGTAAAAAGTACAATATCCTAGTTTAAATATAGAGGATTTTATTGCTATTTTAAATTTCCAAAATTCAAATTTCAAAGCCCCATAAAAACGTGGGGCTACGTCTGATACCCGCCATTTTTTAAAAATTTAATTAGATAGTATGTATGTACGTACTGAGGAAACGGCATTAAAATCCCATAATATATAAGCAGTGTTTTTTCGTGTGCATAAAAAGGGGTGTGTTCGACCCCTTTTTTTAGGGGGTTGTAATTGACTTATTGCACTCCACCACGACATACTTCCAATATTTCTTTACATTTCTGTAAAATTTTGTCAAAATCGGAATTGGTTTACTACTATTTCTAAGCATTGCAAAAAGAGCATTTTTACCCTGCGTACGGCGTACGGCGGACACAGAAATTTTTATTGCGGATTCGGATTCCCTTATATCGAAATTGGATAAATCCATTAAAACCTCGATTTTTTTTTTTTTTTTTTGCATACCCACCGCAAAGCTTCATATATCTTTAGATATATGAAGCAATAATAAACATTTTATTCATTTTTCCGCATTTCATATAAACTATTGAAATTAATTCGGTTAAAATATCGAAAATAAGAAATTTGACACCGCATTAACTTTCGATTAAAAATATTTCTCTGGCAGAGGGAGGAATCACTTAAGTAATGATTTATAGTTTTCCAGAAAAGCGTTTTTATGGAATATGTTCTGCTACTTTTACATTTGACAATAGTATTATATTAAGATTTTTTATCCATATGTGGATAGTTTTACAATTAATTCTAAACTTCCTGCGCAAAATATTACATTTAGATCGAGTTAGATGTTTTAGCTAAAATGTTCGATTGTCATTGAACTTGGCTTAGGTGAAGTATGCATTTTTTTGAAATTCTGAATTAAATGGTTTTGCCCCGTAGTCAGAGATTTATACTTAAGCGTAATATTAATTTTCTTTTTACTTCAGGCTAAGAATAATATATTACAAAATGATCTAAATAGTTCTAATTTTTTTACTTAACCAAAAGTTTTAGGAATTTTATGAGTCAATAAATTGAATTGGTGCATTATATTTATATATTATTTTTTCCCACTTTTAAATTTCGGATAAGTCATAACTTTAATTTTCAGCCCATCAATTTTAGCGACTTAATTATAATTTAACGGAAATACATTCGTTTTTGTCAAATCAACTATTATCTGAACAATAATATGATGTATATTTTATTAAAATCCTGATTTTTTGTTATATTTATTAATTAAGTAATAAGAAATTATTATTAACGTAAATTTGACAACCTATCACAAATAATTTTAAAGATAAATATTTTTCTCGATTAAATTTGTCAATTCATCAATTAATAATTCATTATTACTGAAAAAATCAAATATTTATGCTTATAAAAAGTACAACTAATTTATTTTAGCTATTGATTAATTGAAAAGTTTTATGAATTTTACCATCAAATTGATAAGTATTTGTGAAAATGAAAAATATTTATACTTAAGTTTAAGTTTAATTTTTTTACTTCCTAAATTCAATTCAATAATTATTATTAATTATTAAACATAATGCATTATTTCATTAATGACGATTTCGATGGTCTGTATATATGAATCCAAAAATTAAAATATAAATCCGAATCCTCAAAGTATAATATTTTTATTTAGGAAACTTCAGCATGATCATTCTGAAATTTCATAGGAAAATGCTATAAATTCAAAAAATCATGTAAAGTAAGTTTTACCCGTTTTGAATTAAATTCGATACTAAGATTAGTTACGCGATATATCTATTGATCTTAAATTAGTACTTTCAGCAGATTCATGAGCCTGTATAAAGTACATTTTATATTTTTTTTAAATTTATTGATACTTCTTTATAAAATTGATTGTTTTTCAATTATATAATACTTTATGAGCAAATTCAAATATTTTTTTTATTTTCTCTCCATCACAATTCAAATTATGTTATTATTGCATTTATAATCCGAGTTTCATACTATTTAATGAATTTTATTTTCCTTGCAATGGATTTTCTTGCGATGAATTTTCTTAGCGATTAATTTTCTGCGATGAATATTTTAGGGGTATGAAGTTTTCTTGCGAAGGATTTTCTTGTGATCAATTTTCCGCGATGAAATTTAGTTGTACGAATTTTGCTAACGATTAATTTTCTGCTATGATTTTTTCTTGGCTACGAATTTTTCTTGCGATGAATTTTCCTAGTGATTAATTTTCTGCAATGAAATTTCCTGCGATGAATTTTGTCAGTGATTAATTTTGTGCGACGAATTTTCCTAGTGATTAATTTTCTGCAATGAATTTTTCTTGGCTATGAATTTTCTCAGCGATTAATTTTCAGCGATGAAATTTCCTGCGACGAATTTGCCCAGCGATCAATTTTGTGCGATGAATTTTTCTTGACTATGAATTTTCTTGCTTTAGATTTTCTGCGATAAATTTTCCAAAAACCTTAAAAAAAACCTGAGTTAAAAACATTTGAGTCAATTAACGGTAATAAAAATGTTTAATGATGAAAAATCTTTTGCAGATCATAAAAGCGTTTTGCTTCTCGCGCTTATAATTTTGCGTAAACAATTAATTTTTTTGCTTTTGACTTTTCATGCGATTACTTTTAAACATCCGCCCCATAAAAATCATGCCATTACTTTTAGTGAATTAAGCGGCGCTACTTCTGCCTTTTAATGCGATTACTTGTAAACGTCTAAAAATCAAAAGCAGACGTTTAAAAGTAATCGCATACAAAGTCAAAAGCATACCTTTAAAAGTAATCGCATACAAAGTCAAAAGCAGTTCACTAAAAGTAATGCCATTATTTTTAGACGTTTAAAAGTAATCGCATTCAAAGTCGAAAGTAGCGCCGCTTAATTCACTAAAAGTAATGCCATGATTTTTAGACGTTTACAAGTAATCGCATTAAAAGTAGAAAGTAGCGCCGCTCAAAGTAGTTCGCTAAAAGAAATGCCATGATTTTTAGACGTTTAAAAGTAATCGCATGAAAAGCCAAAAGTAGTTCACAAAAAGCTATCCCATGATTTTTAGACGTTTAAAAGTAATCGCATTAAAAACCAAAAGTAGTTCACTAAAAGCAATCCCATGATTTTTCGACGTTTGCAAGTAATCGCATACAAGTCAAAAGTAGCGCCGCTTAATTCGCTAAAAGTAATGGCATGATTTTTAGACGTTTACAAGTAATCGCATGAAAAGTCAAAAGTAGCGCCGCTTAAAGTAATTCGCTAAAAGTAATTCCATGATATTTGGACGTTTACAAGTAATCGCATTAAAAGGCAAAAGTAGCGCCGCTTAATTCACTAAAAGTAATGGCATGATTTTTATGGGGCGGATGTTTAAAAGTAATCGCATGAAAAGTCAAAAGCAAAAAAATTAATTGTTTACCCAAAATTATAAGCGCGAGAAGCAAAACGCTTTTATGATCTGCAAAAGATTTTTCATCATTAAACATTTTTATTACCGTTAAATGACTCAAATGTTTTTAACTCAGGTTTTTTTTAAGGTTTTTGGAAAATTTATCGCAGAAAATCTAAAGCAAGAAAATTCATAGTCAAGAAAAATTCATCGCACAAAATTGATCGCTGGGCAAATTCGTCGCAGGAAATTTCATCGCTGAAAATTAATCGCTGAGAAAATTCATAGCCAAGAAAAATTCATTGCAGAAAATTAATCACTAGGAAAATTCGTCGCACAAAATTAATCACTGACAAAATTCATCGCAGGAAATTTCATTGCAGAAAATTAATCACTAGGAAAATTCATCGCAAGAAAATCCATCGCAAGAAAAATTCGTAGCCAAGAAAAAATCATAGCAGAAAATTAATCGTTAGCAAAATTCGTACAAGTAAATTTCATCGCCGAAAATTGATCGCTAAGAAAATTTATCGAAAGAAAACTTTATACCCATAAAAAATTCATCGCAGAAAATTAATCGTTAGGAAAATTCAACGCCAGAAAACTTCATCGCTGAAAATTAATCGCTAGGAAAATTCATCACAAGAAAATCCTTCGCAAGAAAACTTCATAGCCAAGAAAAAATCGTAGCAGAAAATTAATCGTTTGCAAAATTCGTACACGTAAATTTCATCGCGGAAAATTGATCACTAGGAAAATTCACCGCAGGAAATTTCATTGCAGAAAATTAATAGCTAGGAAAATTCATCGCAAGAAAATCCATCGCAAGAAAAATTCATAGCCAAGAAAAAATCGTAGCAGAAAATTAATCGTTCGCAAAATTCGTACAAGTAAATTTCATCGCGGAAAATTGATCACAAGAAAATGCTTCGCAAGAAAACTTCATACCCCTAAAATATTCATCGCAGAAAATTAATCGCTAAGAAAATTCATCGCAAGAAAATCCATTGCAAGGAAAATAAAATTCATTAAATAGTATGAAACTCGGATTATAAATGCAATAATAACATAATTTGAATTGTGATGGAGAGAAAATAAAAAAAATATTTGAATTTGCTCATAAAGTATTATATAATTGAAAAACAATCAATTTTATAAAGAAGTATCAATAAATTTTAAAAAAATATAAAATGTACTTTATACAGGCTCATGAATCTGCTGAAAGTACTAATTTAAGATCAATAGATATATCGCGTAACTAATCTTAGTATCGAATTTAATTCAAAACGGGTAAAACTTACTTTACATGATTTTTTGAATTTATAACATTTTCCTATGAAATTTCAGAATGATCCCGCTGAAGTTTCCTAAATAAAAATATTATACTTTGAGGATTCGGATTTATATTTTAATTTTTGGATTCATATATACAGACCATCGAAATCGTCATTAATGAAATAATGCATTATGTTTAATAATTAATAATAATTATTGAATTGAATTTAGGAAGTAAAAAAATTAAACTTAAACTTAAGTATAAATATTTTTCATTTTCACAAATACTTATCAATTTGATGGTAAAATTCATAAAACTTTTCAATTAATCAATAGCTAAAATAAATTAGTTGTACTTTTTATAAGCATAAATATTTGATTTTTTCAGTAATAATGAATTATTAATTGATGAATTGACAAATTTAATCGAGAAAAATATTTATCTTTAAAATTATTTGTGATAGGTTGTCAAATTTACGTTAATAATAATTTCTTATTACTTAATTAATAAATTTAACAAAAAATCAGGATTGTAATAAAATATACATCATATTATTGTTCAGATAATAGTTGATTTGACAAAAACGAATGTATTTCCGTTAAATTATAATTAAATCGCTAAAATTGATAGGCTGAAAATTTAAGTTATGACTTATCCGAAATTTAAAAGTGGGAAAAAATAATATATAAATATAATGCACCAATTCAATTTATTGACTCATAAAATTCCTAAAACTTTTGGTTAAGTAAAAAAATTAGAACTATTTAGATCATTTTGTAATATATTATTCTTAGCCTGAAGTAAAAAGAAAATTAATATTACGCTTAAGTATAAATCTCTGACTACGGGGCAAAACCATTTAATTCAGAATTTCAAAAAAAATGCATACTTCACCTAAGCCAAGTTCAATGACAATCGAACATTTTAGCTAAAACATCTAACTCGATCTGAATGTAATATTTTGCGCAGGAAGTTTAGAATTAATTGTAAAACTATCCACATATGGATAAAAAATCTTAATATAATACTATTGTCAAATGTAAAAGTAGCAGAACATATGCGATAAAAACGCTTTTCTGGAAAACTATAAATCATTACTTAAGTGATTCCTCCCTCTGCCAGAGAAATATTTTTAATCGAAAGTTAATGCGGTTTTAAATTTCTTATTTTCGATATTTTAGCCGAATTAATTTTAATAGTTTATATGAAATGCGGAAAAATGAATAAAATGTTTATTATTTTATATGGAGTATGGAATTTATTTTCAATATTTCGCCCATTTTACTTGAGTCTGAATTAATTGACCCTTAAAATTCCCGAAACTTTTGGAAAAGTAAAAAAAAGAAATCCATTTAGATCGTGCTATACATATATTACCCTTAGCCGGAAGTAGAAAAACATTTAAAATTAAATATATTTAATCGAAACTTAATGCGCTCAAAAATGAACGAAATGTTTATAATTTTGTATGAAGTTGGAGATTTATTTTTGCCCATTTTCAAAGAATTACTCATTTCATTCATATAAATTATTAAAATGTACAAAAATGTCCAAAATGTGCATTATTTTATGGAGTTGCGTTTGTGCAGCTAAAGAGAACACACGTAAGTGTAGTGAGATTGTGTTATATATAATTTAAAGAATTAATCAAAATAAATAATTAAAATTTAATTTTAATATAAATATAAATAATTTCGGAAAAATAAACTATGTTATATATTTTCTGTCAATATGGAAGAAAATGAAAAAAGTGATAGTGAATTAATATTAACTATTAAAAGAAAACAAAATGACAATAGCACTACTGATGAAGATAGTGAATACAAAATTGTGAACAAAAAAGGTAAAATTACCAATGGTGAAATAAATAATTTAAAAGATAATGATAAAAAATCTAAAAGAAAATCAATATCTGAATTAAAATTAGAAAACAGTGAACTTAAAAGTGAAATTGAAAATCTAAAAAAAGTCGTTAGTGAAATACTAAATAAAGAAAAAAATTACAATCAAAATCAAAACCAATTTTCTTTATTAGAAGATTTTCAAGGTGAGTCCAATGACATAAATATAGACAATGATTTTACCTTAGTAACAAAAACTAAAAATAATAAATTAAAAAGCAACAACAACAATAATAAAAGTACTGATAATTCTATCAAACAAGTATTATCAGGAAATCATAATAATCCAGCAGAAAATGTTGAATATCAAAATTTTATTCAAAAAATGGTAAACAAAAATTCAAATACAGATTTTGCTGAAAACAATGAAAGAAATACAACAATTGACAAAGACAATTCCATAACTAACATAAAAAAAATGGTAAAATGCCACCGATATACACAGAAAATCAAAAACCATCTGATCTTATTGAAGGCATATCAAAACATTTGAATATATCTAATTTTAAAATAAAAGAAATAAATAAATATAAACATGTAATATGGACAGAAAATTTAGAAGAATATAAAAAAATAAAAACATTTTTAGAAGATATTAAAAGCCCATTTTACACATATACACCAAAACAAGAGAAAGTACAGACATTAATATTAAAGGGGTTAAATAATACTGATGAACCTGAAGAAATAGAAAATGCATTAAAAAACTTAAAAGATTCAAATATAAAAATTATTAAAGTAAGCAGACTTGAAACGGCAAATTCTATAAAAAATAATTATATAACGTCATTGTTCACAGTTCATGTATCTAATGATACAAATATAAATGATGTATATAAAATAAAAACATTAGAACACCGAATAATTAATTGGGAGAAAATTAGAAAAAAAGTAATTATACAATGTAAAAAATGTCAAAGATTTGGACATACAGCATCTAATTGTAATCTACAAAATAGATGTGTCAAATGTAAGGAAAATCATGATCCAGCAGAGTGTAAAATAGATAAAAATAATACAAAAAAGGAACATTTATATTGTATATTATGTAAAATTAATGGACATCCTGCTTCATATAAAGGTTGCCCTAAATATAAAGACTTATTACTAATTTTGAAAAAAAGCGAGAACAAGCTAGACAAAAAGGTGAAGAAAAACGTAACGCATACCAGAACTTCTATAACAATGAAACGTCATATTCAAAAATGGTAAAAAATCAACAAATAGATAATAATAATCAAGAAACTTCTATCAACATTGAAAAACAATTGTGTAACATATCAAAAATACTAACCAATTTACAAGAAACAATAACACAACAAAACAAACGTATAACAACTTTAGAGAATCTTTTATATAATGGAGTGCAATAAGCTAAAAATATTTTCAATAAATGTAAATTCAATAATTAGTAATATTATAAAAATAAATTTACTAAACTTTATAGATACGAATGATCCGGAATCCGGATATATTATTATTGAATGAAACTAAGTTAAATAGTAAAAGTAAATTATTTATAGAAAATTATACAATTTTCAGAACCGATAGAATAGATTCTTTGAAAGGTGGTGGTACAGCAATCATCATAAAAAATGATATAAAATGTAAAAATATTAACTTAACTGAAATAAAATTATTTAAAAGTATAGAAATAACAATAATTGAAATTAAGATGAAGAATAATGAAAATTTATATATAATTTCAACATATGCGACAGCTAATAATAATGACGAATTTATTGATGAACTGAATTATGTTTTTGAAAAATTAAAACTAGATAAAAATTAAAATTATTATATTTTAGCTGGAGATTTGAATGCTAAACATAAAGATTGGAAAAATACTACAAATAATACACGCGGAAATCTACTTAAAAATTGGTTAACTCAAAATGAATTTAATTATAAATGTTTGTTATATTGTTCTAAATATCCAACATTTCCAAGAACTGGATCATATCTTGATATTTGTTTAGCAGATGTAAGATTAAAATTATGTGTAGATAAAAATCTAAATGAATTAAAAACATTTGATTATGATAGTGATCGTTGTGCAATTTACATGGAATTACATATTAATGTTAATAATAATAATAATGAAATAAATACAAATAATGGTAAAAACAAATACAATTATTCAAAAACAAACTGGAATTTGTTTACTAAAAATATATTAAAATTACATAAAAATAATGTTACAGTAGATTTCAATTCATTAATACCAAATGATAGAAATTTGACGGATATAGAAATAGATTCATACTTAGAGATATTGAATAACATAATTATACAAGGAATAGAAAAATCAATTCCAAAATATAAAACTACTAATGAATTAAAAAGATATTCATCACCATTGATTAAAAAATTATATAATCATAAAAGTAAACTACTAAGTCAAATTAATAAGTTAAAGAGATCATCTAATTTTAGAACTCCTGATCAAGAAAGATATTTATCAAGATTAAAATCACTTCTTAACAACATAAAGAAATTAATACAAGAAAATATAAATATAAAGATTAATCAAAGTTGGTACAATAAAATTAAAAATATAGTACCATCTAATAATATGTTTAAACAAATAAATAGTTTATTCAGAAATACAACAGAAAATAATATAAATAATCTTAAAATACCAAAAAATAACACAGAAATTCTTAGAGAAGTAAATATAGATTCAAACTTATTACAAGAAGATGAAAATAATAAAATTATAATTAATTAAATCCAAAAATTGAATATTATTGGAAAACATTTTGAAAAATCACATCAAAAAAATCAATATGTAATAGAAGACACAGATGAAAATATAAATAACATAATAAATGATTTGGAGAAGGAAATACATGAAAATCAAATAGAAAATAGAACATTTAGAACATTTACTCAACAGTATAAAGCTAACGAATTAGACGAAAATGATACTTATGAATATTTTACAACATTAGAAAATTTAATAGAAATATTTAGTACAAGAAATAATAAGAAATCTGCTGGTGTAGATAATATTCCAAACATAATATTAAAACATTTGCCAATTGAAATAATTAAAGAATATTGCACTATTTTCAATAATGCTCTGAATAACTATTATTTTCCTAACAGTTGGCAAGTAGCTAAAACTTTTCCGATAAAAAAACCAAAAAAAGATAATTCAGATTTTAAAAATTATCGACCAATAAGTTTACTTCCAAATATAAGTAAAATATTTGAAACTATTTTAAATAAATATTTGCAAAAAGAAATTGAAGAAAAAAATTATTACCTGATAATCAATTTGTATTTCGTAAAAAACATTCCACAGTACATGCTATTAATAAATTTGTATCTGATATTAATTGGAATCTAAATAATAATAAATGTGTTGCAGCTTGTTTAATTGACATCGAAGCTGCTTTTAATTCAACATGGTTAGATGGACTAATATTTAAATTATTAAACTTAGATTTACCCAAACATCTAATTATAATGATTTATAAATGTATCCATAACAAATCATTTTATGTGACAAATGGACAAGAAGTATCAAACTATAAATATAAAGTTGAAGATGGACTGCTACAAGGAACAATACTAGCACCAATTTTGTTCTCATTAGTGAAGTATTTTATATAGACATATTTAATGAACAGGAAAATAATGGAATCGCTTTTGCTGATGATTTAGCCATATATTCTTCAGGAAAAGGACCAACAGATATTCAACCAAAACTGCAACAATGTTTTAATAAAGTACAGGGATTACTTAAATCTTTGAAACTAAAAATAAACGGAAGTAAATGCGAAACAATATTATTTCGTCAAGGGCTAGAAAAATCAAATAGAGATGTGCGGAAAAATTGGAGAAAATTTAATATATCAACAGATAATGGTAAAATACCACATAAAAATTGTATTAAATATCTAGGTGTACTAATAGACCACAGATTAAAATATAGTACATATATAAATAATCAAATTCTGAAAGCAAAAAATGCATTCATGAGTTGTAAAAAATTATTTTTTAATAAAATAATAAATAATAAAGTTAAAGTAATAGCATACAAAGCTTTAATTAGACCGATTTTGTCATATGCAGCACCAATATGGTACAATGTTAGTCCATCTTTAATGGAAAAATTTAGAAAATTTGAGAGGAAATCTCTACGTTCTTGTGTAAATAAATATAGAAATCCAAGATACAACTACATACATTACTATTCAAATAAATATATTTATAAAGAAGCAAATATCGAAAGGATAGATCATTTTATTATCAAAAATATTAGAAATCATTTCAATAATATTGAACATGTAGAACAAAATTCATATATTAGCCATATATATTATCCGAATGACGAATATTTTAAATATACATTAAAAACAGGCTATATTCCACCTGAAGCATAAAGCATTCATTTATTTAGATACACATAAATATATACAAAATGAACAATGTCTACCAATAATATATCATGTATTTAGAAGAGCAACAGATAGTAGAATTGAATATGATTTAAATAACATAAATCCTAATAATTTAAGATATGATATGAACATAAATAAAAAAGATATAAAATTAAAAGAAAAGGCAACAACAAAAATATGGTGGTTACAAGAACCAAAATAAAAGTAAAAAAATATAATTTTTTTACACTTTCTACTTAGGTTTAATATTTTATTTTTATTTTTCAATTAGTTTTTAAGTTTTACATATAAATTAAAAAATTTCTATAAATAATTTTGGTTTTTAAATAATTTTTCCAAATAATTGAACAATAAAAGAACATTTAAGTTAAAAATACAAAACAAATAATCAGATAAACAACATAATGTTAATTATTATTATTTTTAGAGTGCCCATTTTGGGTCAATAAAAATTTTAAAATTTAATTAAATAAATTCCATTAACTTTATATAGAATCAAAAAATGAAAAATATTGTTAAAAAATTAAAGAAAATAAAGCACTATTCAAATCAAAAAATCAAAAATGTGCATTATTTTGTATGGTGTATGGAATTTATTTTCGATATTTTGCACATTTGCAAAGAATTATTTATTTCATATAAGCTATTAAAATGTACAAAAATGAGCAAAATGTGCATTATTTTGTATGGGGTATGGGATTTATTTTCAAAATTTTACCCATTTGCGGAGAATTACTTAATTCATATAAATTATTAAAATGCACAAAAATGAGCAAAATGTGCATTATTTTGTATGAAGTTGGAGATTTATTTTTGCCCATTTTCAAAGAATTACTCATTTCATTCATATAAATTATTAAAATGTACAAAAATGGCCAATATGTGCATTATTTTGTATGGTGTATGGAATTTAATTTCAATATTTTGCACATTTGCGAAGAATTACTTATTTCATATAAACTATTAAAATGTGCAAAAATGAACAAAATGAACATTATTTTGAATGGTATGGAATTTATTTTCAATATTTTGCACATTTGCGAAGAATTACTTATTTCATATAAACTATATGAATTGTGGGTGTGGAATTTATTTTCGATATTTTGCACATTTGCAAAGAATTATTTATTTCATATAAGCTATTAAAATGTACAAAAATGAGCAAAATGTGCATTATTTTGTATGGGGTATGGGATTTATTTTCAATATTTTACCCATTTGTGGAGAATTACTTAATTCATATAAATTATTAAAATGCACAAAAATGAGCAAAATGTGCATTATTTTGTATGTGGTATTTTCAGTATTTTACCAATTTTCGAAGAATTACTTAATTCATATATAATATTAAAATGTGTAAACATTAACGAAATGTACATTACTTTGTATGGGATTTATTTTCAATATTTTGCCCATTTGCGATGAATTACTTATTTCATATAGACTATTAAAATGTGCAAAAATGTTCAAAATACGCATTATTTTGTATGGGGCATGGATTTTGTTTCCAATATTTTGACCTTTTTAATTAATTATCGGTTATGCTAAATTTTAAACGTAAAAAAACAATAATAATGCACGTGCATCCGGATTAATTCATTGACCCTTAAAATTCTCAAAACTTTTGGAAAAGTAAATCAATTTAGATCATATTACATTATTATTCTTGACCGGAAGTAGAAGAAAAAAAATTGCAATTATAATTAAGTATAAATATTTTTAATTAAATTAAAGCAGTGTCGAATTTCATTAAGGTGAAAATTACTTAATAATTAATGTGCAAAAATTCTTAAAATGCTCATTTATTTGTATGCAGTATAGAATTTATTTTCATTATTTTGCTCATTATTTTTGCTCATTTCCTTTGAGCTAGAACGTATATGAATACACTACTTACGTGGCAAGCGGCAAAAGTAGAAAGTAGGTCTACTCACGCGTCGCGGCAAAATTGCTGCATCAACGCGACGCTACATTATGGGTAACTCCATGTAATCACTAGAGTTCTACTTTTGACACTTTGAAAAGTCAACGCGCACAACGCTTTGCCGCATCATTATGGTTCTAACTTTATATAGTTTTACTATAATATATATATATTCAGGGGTGTGCTGGTACATAGATAACAGCCGGCTCGCATTTTTTTAAATTGTATAAATATATAGTACAAAAAATTAAACAATAAAACTGGATATTGCAAAAAATTAAAATTTCATAATTGAATAAAATCATTGGTGTAAAGTCCATATGGCCTGTTCATTTTCACAAACCAACTTCTCCCTTATTTCACGAACTCTCGTATCTGTTGCCAATCTATGGTTCTTATTCATCCAGGAAGTGACAAATGGAACCGCATCCCAGTCTACTACCTGCTTTCCCAATACATTTATCGTCATTAAATTTAATACATGTTCCACAATGAGACTAGTTTTTATTTTTGTTACTATTAAATTCATTAAACTAAAACCTCTTTCAGCTTCTGAACTACTAATTGTATTTAATGTTTTTTTAGCTTTTAAAATTGAATCAGGTAACTGAATACTTTGTGATTTGATGTTTGCATCAACAAAATCTCGAAAATCATTAATATTAATGTTGTATTTTAAAATATTATTCCATTTTCAAACTTTTCTTTCACCCTCTAGCCACGGCGATAGAATTTCATCAAATGACCAAGTAAACGGATCTAATATGTCAAAAACTATTAAAAAATCTTCATAATTTTCATTTTTATCCAAATTTATATGGCTGGTATACAAAAGCCGTAATGTCATATTCTTCGCAACAGTGTCCAATAATTTTTCCCTGGAAAGAGCATTAAATGTATTATTGTTTTCAAACGGTATACATTTAATCATTTGAACGAATTAAATTCGCAACTTTCTTTTCATAGTTACCAGGATTACTTCTGATCATTTCTATTGCTCTTATTGAGCGTTTCATTAATATATCTGCTTTCTGTATTTGAATTGTTCGTGATTGTAATGCATTTGAGAGCCAAATCTTTAATAAAGTTTGTATTAACTAATCTTTTGGCCGTACCAGAATTTGTTGATGACATAGAAAAAGCAGGATATGCGCGCCATACGGCAATAGCAGATCTTAAACTGCATGCTGCGTGGATCAAATACACGCCCAATTTTAATTATTTTAATATTTAATTCTCTGGCACAGGTTTCCAATTCAGCTTGGTTCTTGTTAGATTGATGGTATATTGAATAAATTTTGTCCAAAAATGTTTTACAATGGTTTATCTGCTTTATTTCTGTTATGGAATCATCAAGTGCCAATTGCAAGCGGTGATTTAAGCAGTGCTAAATAATGATGCATGGAAACATTTCCACTAATTTAGTAGCTACTCCTGATTTTCTTCCTAACATTGCATCTGAACAAAATGCTGATATTTTTTTTAAAATAATTATTATCAAATCCATATTCAGTTAAACAATCTAATAACGTATTTCAAATATTTTGACCAGTCGTTGATGACAATTTTTTTAAATCCACGAAAATCATCATTGTCTTCTGCTACCTGTATAATCCCTTCGAAATTGGTTGGGAATCTATACCTGGCTGAGGATTTAAACCACGCCAGCTTCCATTTAACTCGGTCCCCAAATTCTTCTACCGATTTGTGAGGAGTTTGGGCACATTGTTCAATTTCCCTTCGAAGTTGTGTCAAATCTTTATAGGGGATAAAGGCATTTTCAAGTACGCCTTTGAACTCCCTGACGTATCCGGTATTTTGTACTGTCCGTTCTTGAAAAATATCAGCGGTTTTTGCTTCTAGTTAGCCTATGATCAGTTGGTTTAAAACTGAAGCTCTGTCTCAATCGTCTGTCCTCAAATACGTTTCGTGAGCTAGTGATATGAAATTCCGCAACTCCAGAATTACACTATCACTCTCACCAGAAAATGTCAGAACCCCCTGAAAAAATGTCATAGGTCCGTTTCAATGGCATTGTCATGTTTGGGACATTATTAGACAATCCTAAATATTAGGTGTTGTCCACATTTAACATGTTAGACCTCCTTCTGAAATTATCTGGTGTATTACCCAGATTGTATTGATTGAACACAGATTCAGAATTTCTGAAAATGTCCCGTTTGTTTACTCTGTTATTCGTATCCGGTATTGTTCCTTGCGATTTATTTGGATTTGGATTTTCTATTGCTATTTTATGTATAGTAAGTTTTTGTTTTCCTATAATTCTTCGTCAATCGTAGTGTAATGATCTTCTGGTAATAATTCTATTAATTCGTTCGCAGGTTTCTGTTGTATACCGCCAACCGCTCCTTCTAGTTCCGATTCACTGTTTGAATCTGAATGGTTGGTCGCGAAAGTCAGCGAACGTCTAGGTCTCCTCTAGTTTAATAAAGTCATCCTAGGAGTAGTTTCTAATAAAGAATTTACTCCAAACGTAATATTTGTCACAGAAAAATACTCATTATTTCTAGCAACACTTTGAAACCAGTTAGGAAATAGCAAATCCTTTTGCTGATTCTTTCCTTGAATTTCTACCACAACTACTGCGAGATAAATTTAAAGTTACTGCGAAATAAGACTTAATATGCCCTATAATTTTCAATAGACTAAATGACTAACAATATTAAAAAATCGAAACTAAATGCACTCTATTATTAAACACTAAACAATAGTATAATTTGTTAAACAAATAGTATAATTTCAATAGTATAATTTGTTAAACAAATAGTATAATTATATTGCAATAGTATAATTTGTTAAATAAAATATCTAAATTTCAAAAGCTATCTTATTGACTGGAAAAATAACTTAAAAAAATATATATATATAAGAATTGTTAAACTAAATAATTACTGAAATATTCTCTGAAATAACAAAAATTGTCAAAATTTTATAAAAATAAATTATCTTTACGTTATTTTAAATTTGTTAAAAGCAAAACATTTTATTACAAAAAAAATCTATAATATTATTAATATCCAGACAAAACGTTTATTTAGTACAAAGTAAAAAAAATACTACCGAACTAATTAATGACAAATTTGTACACATAAAAGTACCAAAAACAAAATGAAAATTATAATGTTACCGCCTAAATTTATGCTATTAGAAAAATCAAATATCTATGAACTATTACAAAAATAGTCATTTATTTTATGGAACGAAAAATAAAAATTATTATAAAAATATACAATTGAACAAAACTTTAAACCTACTATAGAACACTTCAGCCAGGCAGTTTAATTGAGGTCATTTGTCTGTGGCGCCAGTAGGTCATTGACTCCCTATAACTAAGCATACAATGTAGGTCAGACAGTCCAGGTAATTAGTACATTGGAATATAGGTCATTGATTATGTGGGTCAGCCAGTCTAGGTAAGTAGGTCAAGTGCTTCCGGTTTCAGTACGGTTATACTTGTGCTATGTATCTTCGTAACGTTAATCTGTCTATGCTCACTAATACGTTAAACAAATTATGTGTTTATGTATTTTCAGAATAAATTAGTTATGAATTTTAAGAATATTTTAATACTATTTTTAGGTTGAATAAGAATACTGTACACTGTACAAAATATTTTTCATAATCATATAAAAATTAATATTAATATAGTTTTGCTATAACTTGATTGTTTACATGGTTTACCAAAGCGTATAATTTTTATACACAAATTTTCAACCGTGCATATTATTTTTGCATTTTTATATTACACAAATTATATAAACAAAATAAAAATTTAAATACAAAATACACGGTACAAAATTTTTTCCTTACACATATAAAAAAAATAATATTAATATGTTTATGCAATAACTTTTTATTTACTTGATTTACCAAATCTTATTAATTTTATAATTTTCAACCGTGTATATTTTTTTTGCGGTATGTATAATTTACACATAAAAACAATATTAGCAGATATATAATATAGTTTTTTTTGCATGAAAAAAAAAACAAATATTACTTGAAACGAAGAAGAAACTAAGGAATATACTACGAAAATTGGTCATTGACCTTGGAATGTAGCTTTGCACATAATGCAATATATAGTACTAATTTTAGATTGAATAAGAGTATTGTTATTTTGTCTTTTTAAAGGTATAAATATTTTACAGATTGTCTCTGACTCAGGTGTGTCGAAGTTCAGCGATTGGTTTCCTGTTTTTTTATCTGCTTGCGTTTATGTATATGCATGCATATAAACCTGATAATTAACCTCCAGAATATTTTTAAAAGACATTTTTTTTTTTTTGAAAAAATTGTAAAATATTTTAGGGGATTTCCTTTTAAATAGTCTGTGTAAACTACAAATAAGTTTTGAAATTCATATTGATATTTTAATATAAATAATATCTGCAAATAATTTTTTCATGCTATATCACAAGAAAAACATTTAAATGTGTCAATATTTTTTCAGAAAGTTTTAATAAAAGATTTAAAATATTTTAGGGGTTTTCCTTTTTAAATAGTTTGTGTGAACTAATAATGAATTTTGCATTTCATATTGATATTTTAATATATTTAATACCACAAAATAATTTTTCGTGCTACATCACAAGCAAAACATTTAAAGGTGTTAATATTTTTTTCAGAAAGTTTTAATAAAAGATGACAAATTATATGTTTTATATTCTCAGAGTAAATTAGTCATAAAGAAAATTTAGGAGCAGAATTATATACAGTGTTGGGTTTTAGTCGCTACTGTGATAAATAAATTTGATCACGCGACAAAATGTTTCATTATTAGTCGCTTCTAATTCATCGGTCATAATCACGGACAAAGTTACATGTGGGCGGATCATACGTTAAAAATGTACGAAAATTAACTCCACAATATATTTAAAGTTACATAATTCCCTAAGTTGATTAGCGCGGATGATTGTATTATCACTTTTTATCATAATGAAATTATCATAATGTTGTAAATATTTACAATCCATAATTCTTTTTTTTAAAAAAATCCAGTATAAAGGGATATAATTATTTTAACGGAGAGTATATTTGGGGCTAAAATATAAAAGCGATGTATAATAATGTTTGACCCAAAAAAAAGATATAGTTTTGAATTGGAATGAACAGGATTTTCTTAGTTTTTGCTAATTAACTAAGTTGAAAATAAAAATTAACTAGGAAAATAAAATTATTCGATTTTTGCTAGTAAACTAAGTTTTCTTGTAAACTTGATCCTCCAATGTTAACTTTTTATAATATAGAATTCTTTGTTTTTCTAATATTAAATGAGATTTTTTTGTGTAAGACCTTTTAATTTTACCGTAAAATAGAAATTTTACTATTAAATTTGGTTTTATATAAATTGATTTCTAATTAAAATTTTAATTAACTTTTGCACACTTGTAAAATTTATATACAAAACTCTAAAATTTATTTATAAAAGTATAGAAATAACTTATAGAAATATACAAATTGAATATATTTGAAAACTGAAAGTAATATTAAAAACCAACATTAAATTGATATAATGTTTTTGTTTTATAATTTATGACCAACTTAAATTTCCTTTTGCTTAAAATCTATAACGATATGACTGAACTATATCTTAACTTGTTTCGGTTACGAGGGGAATCTGTGAAAATTAATAATTTTGTGTTGTCACCAGGAAAATATTTATATGATTGTAAAATAAATTACTCATAACATGATATTTTGTTTACATTTTTTTGGCCGATGTTGTGATAATCGTCATAATTATTAACTTTTATGTTTCAAATTCCGTTTATTATCAATATTCTTTTAAATATACTCAAAATTAAAAAATAAAAGTTTTTCTGGCGAGATAGAAATATCTTATTGAATGCAAAGAAATAAATCTGCTAGTAAGAATACAGCTTACACATAATTATGAAATTAGTTTTGAATAAAGTTTATAATTTTATTATTGCAATGAATAAAAAAATCTTTGCATATTTTTGCAGACTCTTTTCACAATAAAGCTTCAATTAAAAATGAAAACAAATTCACTTTCTGAAACGAGTATTTAAAGCCTCTTGTACATTACACTTGAAAAAAGTCGTAATTACTTTTTCATCTTTTTTTCTAGAAAAAAGATGAAATGATGAAAAGAGACGGAATTAAAAATTTGATAGGAGTGATAGAGAACAAAATATAAAATTCTCCCTACCACTTTAGTGAAATTCTGACAACTCTTTTGACTTGTTCAATTTAAATCCCTTTAAGCACCATTCGGATTCAATTTTTCTGATTCCAAATTGATTTAAAATTGATTCCAAATTGAAACTCCAAGTTGATTCAAAATTGAACTCTGCCATATATAGCTCAGTTCATTTTTGAATCAATTTGGAATCCACTTGCTTAAAGGGATATGTATTTTGTATTACCTTTTTTAATATTTTGTAAAAATGCCATTTTTATTTTACTTTATACTTTCAGCCAAATTCTGACAATTTTCACGCATACTACATACAATAAGTTTATACTTCACGCATACATACAATAAAAAAAAGCTGCTAACTAGGGGGAGCAGATAACTCGTAGTATGTTGTTTAACAGCGATTTATGTCCAAAAGTTTTTTGTAATTAACATCATCTTTGTAACAAACAGTGCTTTCTTCAAAATTGCTCATCTTTATTATTTATTGATTTAATTTTATATTTTTATTTCTTTAATAATAAATAATATTATTAAAATAACTATAATAAGTATAAATATGCGTAATCACGAATCCAACCTGTGTACAAAATTTCATTGAAATGGGATAATATTTACCATATGTTCTAGAACAAATGAAATATTAATCGGAAATTTTAGCATGGACCCCCTCAGGCTACTAACTTCTACCTTAGTCTACACATGCTTAATCACGAATCCAACCTGTGTACAAAATTTCATTGAAATTGAATAATATTTACCATATGTTCTAGAACATATGAAATATTAATCGGAAATTTTAGCATGGACCCCCTCAGGCTACTAACTTCTACCTTAGTCTACACATGCGTAATCACGAATCCATCCTGTGTACAAAATTTCATTGAAATTGAATAATATTTACCATATGTTCTAGAACATATGGAATATTAATCGGAAATTTTAGCATAGACCCCCTAGAGCTACTAACGTCTACATTAGGCTACACATGCGTAATCACGAATCCAACCTGTGTACAAAATTTCATTGAAATTGAATAATATTTACCATATGTTCTAGAACATATGAAATATTAATCGGAAATTTTAGCATGGACCCCCTAGAGCTACTAACGTCTACATTAGGCTACACATGCGTAATCACGAATCCAACCTATGAACCAAATTTTATTGCAAACTGATAATAATTACTATATGGTATAGAACATATGAAATATTCTTTGGAAACTAAGTTGCTCATATATTAGTTTCCCATGAACACAATAAAACTACCTGATACAAATTTTTGGAGCAAAAAGTAGGTCACAAATTCAACCTGTGTTTGAAATATAATTGTAATTGGGTGCCAATTACTGTATGATGTAAAGTATTGAACTTGTGAAATATAATTGGACATTTTAACATGGACCCACTGGATTACCGACTTTAAACTTTGCAGACAGTAAGTACATAAGGAAGCTACTATGTGTGTCAAATATCATTCAAATCAGATAATAAATACCATATGCTCTAGAGCAGGGATGGCGAACCTATGGCACGCGTGCCAAGAGTGGCACGCAGATAAATTTTCGTTGGCACGTATATCTTTCATTTTACATACATATGTACTAGCTAACCCAAATGTATTTTTAATTTTGAAAAAAATTGTGAACTCAATTCAAATTCAATGAATAAATATGATATTTAAAAACTAAAATTAAGAGTTTTCACATATTGTTATAATATAATAATATTATTTATAAATATAAATATTTATAACCAAGTTAAGTGACATACAAGACAATTTTGTTAAGAGATTTCAAGATTTCAAAATATTTGAACCGTTAATTAACTTTATTAAATATTTTCATTTTATAAAAATAATTTTTATTGGCACGCATGTATTTTCGTTTTATTAAAAAAAAAAATTTATTGGCACGCAGTAAAAAAAAGGTTCGCCATCCCTGCTCTAGAGCATATGAAATTTTAATCGGAAATTTTAGTATGGACCCCCTAAAGGTATTAACCTCTATCATGGCCAACACATGCATAATCAGAAGGTCTACCTTTGTACCAAATTTCATTAAAATCAGATAATAATTACATGCTATAAAACACGTAATTATATAAAATTCGGAAACTAAAACTGTTTTCTAGGAACCCCCTGAAGGTCTCCAAATTTCAGGAGAGCCAACTAGATCACAAAATTAGCCTATATAAAAAATATCTTTGAAATCGGTTAACAATTACTATATGCTGTAGAACATGAAAAAAAAAAAATTAAAATTAAATCGGAAATTTAACATGGACCCCCTAATCCTACTAACCTGTAATTTGGTCAACCTATGCAGAATCATGAACTCAACCTGTGTACCAAATTTAATTAAAATCGGATAATAATTACAAGCTGTAGAACATAAAGCAAATATTCTTCGGAAACTAAGTTGCTCATATATTAGTTTTCCATGAACGTACTATAGCTACCAACTACAAATTTGTGGAGTATCAAATAGATAACTAAATGAAACTGTGTATGCAATATCATTGAAATTGGGTGAACTGTAATTACGGATAAGTAATTACGGATTTTTACATGGACCCACTGAAGTATCGACTTCAAATTTTACACACACCAAGTACAAACGGAAGCTATCATATGTACCAAAATTTATGCTAATTAGATAAAAATTACTATATGCTCTAGAGTATACGAAATTTTAATCGGAAATTTTACCATGGACCCCCTGAAGTTACAGACCTGTATCTAGGTAGGCTTGTGGACAATCATGATACCAATCGATGTTTTAAATTTCATCCAAATCTGAGACATGAAATTTTTTTTTACATTTTTCCGTAGAACAAAAACACGTAGGTTCCCACATAAATGGGGAAATCTAACATGGTCCCACTAACAGGATCGATCTCATCTTGTACCGGCACCTGCGCGAAGTCTGTTAGAGCCTGTGTGCCAAATTTCATTAAAATCGGACGAGCGGTTCTAGGAGATGTTGCTGCGCACATAAAAAGCGTACGCGTACGCGTCCCCCGGACACTTTTTTTTGCATTTTCGGACTCCCCGACCTCGGAAACGCCTAGAAAAAATTTTTGAGCGAACTTTTGTTTTTGACCATCCAACCTATCACCAGACTTCATAGTATTTCATACTACTCGTAAAAGATGAAAATGACAAACTGATTTGTCTTTTTTAAGTTTTCGTTGTCTTTTTCGACTTGTTTCCTTGACTTGTTTTTTCAAAAAGTCAACGAAAAATTGGAAAAAAGACAACGAAGAAATGAAAAAAAGAAGATGTTCCCTCTCTATCATGTACAAGGCATTTATATATTTTACATCTCTATTTGCTTTATCTTCCTAATTTCAAGTGTAATGTACAAGAGGCTTTACTTATTAAACCCTTTTTAATTTTCTAAAAATGTATGACATTCAAATAACAAATTAATAGTATTAATTAAGAATATAGTAAGTTATACATAGAATTATTATGAAAAGAGTCTGCAAATCATATAAATAGTAAGCGTTAATGAACTGTTGAAAGGTATTTTTCGTTTTTAAATCATTGTATATTTTGATAAACTTCACCGATTCTTCTTTGTTTGTTTTCTTCTTATATATTTTTTTGTCCATAATATACTGTATTTATGTACATGACTAATATTTTAATTACTTGTCTACAGCTCATCTGATTTTCATGCAACCCGTCATACCCGATTTTTCATTACATATAATCATTAATACGAAAATATAAAAATACAAGATTTTATAATCAGTTATTAAACCGTGGCTTATATATTTTTTGTTTAAAATTAATTCTGATATATCATATCGCATATGATAGTTACAGTTTCTTCTTTTTGCATTCTTATATATTTTTATTGTGTATATATGTGGCGTTTTTGTTGAATGATTTGTGCATATTAGTGCTGTGTTATGAAATGAATATTATCTTGCATAAGAATTAGTCTCGTCTCTGATTTAAAATGCCTTTTACAATTACAACTATCAGATCTTTTGTAGGTACAAACATTTTTATACTCATGTTCAATAATTAATTATCAATAATTTTGTATATTCATGTTCAAACATGTTACATACAGGGATGCCAGACGTCCCCCATTACAACACATTTTCCCCGTCCCCCATAAACAACATAATGTAATGTATGTTGGTATGGTATAAATTGTTAATAACATTAACATATAATGTATACATATTAAATATCTTCTAAAGTGGTTTGATTTTCATGATAATAAATTTAAAATTCTCTCCAATTTAACCATGGAATATGTACCTACATTTGAAAATATAATTGAAATTGTAACATCTTACAATATAAACTTAAATTCATATCTTTAATATGAACAATACATTTTCTTTAAAAAAAATTATTATTGATATGAAAGAAGAAGATAAAAACTTATCGTTGGATAAAAAATTGTTATTATTTTAAAAAAAATTCAATTCTCCAATTTTTTTAAAAATTATTGATTTACTATTTTCGCTTCCACATTTAAACGCAATTTCGGAAAGAATATTTAGCCTAATGACAGTATCCTGGCGGAAGGAGAGAAATATATTACACCTAAATAATTTAGAAGCAGAGCTTATGGTAAAGCAAAATTTTAGAATGTCGTGCGTGGAGTTTCAAAACTATTTAAAAAGTTATTTTAAAAAAAGTTCAAAAAAACGAAAAATATATCTAAATATAAATTATTAATATATTACGGTACCAAAAATATAACAAACAAACCAAAAATATAAATACTTAATTAAAATAATTTAAAACATATAATTTAATACATAATATTAATAAATATAACTTAATACATAATATTAATTTAATAATAACATTAATTTTTTTTATTAATATTTTTATTTTAATGTACGTACATGCTATATGATATATATATACTAAAAAATGTGATAATATGAAATAATTAAACCGAAGGAAAATCACAAAAAAAGTAAATTTAATTTTTTGCTTAATTTATCCCCCCAAAGCTTTTCAGAAATCTGGTAACCCTGGTTACATACTTTAGCAAATTTTAGCATTAATACAAAAACTTGTTTTACAACTATTCAACCTATTAATAACTTACACCTGATATAATAAATATTATAATTATATAGGACAGGCTTAACCAATTTCTGCATTTACAAATGACGACTTGATACACTCACAATTACATTCTGTTTAAGACATGCTTTCAAAGTTTATTTTAAGTCAAAAATGTAGCACTGCAACTATATAAACAAGCCTATTTCTGTATTTCATATTATTTTAAGTATATTTGGTTCGAATAATGCAAATTTTGTTATATTTTTAAAAATACTGTATTTGTGTGATGGTTCAGCAGGTAGCGTGCTCGCCTTTATTTATATTTTTTATTTTATACAACGAATTAGAATATATGGAGGGAGCATAAATGTTCAATCTCTTTTTAACTCTTACTAAATTCCATATATCAAAAAAAATGTTTATGAAGCCGTGAAAAAATTACTTCCTTTTCTTCTGCTACCAACCTGTCAAAATCAAATCGTCTACCGAATTCTTAAAAACCTCATATGCCATTTTCATATTTATTGACTATTGAATTAGGTACTTGAATATATGGATAGGAGCATAATTAAATCTGATAAAAAGTTTTTACTAATCGTAAAAATTAAAATTAAATTTCTGTGTGCACTCTTTTTTTGATAATTAGATAAATTTTAGTCGAAACTGAGTTGATGTCGTGTGGATCTTTTCAAAACTCATCCGACGAAATTTCTTGTCAAAATATCATCTGATAATTTTTATACCAGGGTCGGTTCTTTTTTATTTAGTCTATTAATTTTTATAAAGAGAAATATGAATAATTAAATAAAATTTTAAAATACTGTAATTATTTCAATATTTCCTATTGTTCATGCTTCATAAATATGATTACATCGGCAGATAATGAAGTACATCTGCAGTCTGTGTTTGCAAGATATAATTATTTTATATTTTTCTATGTAAATATATTTATGTAAATTAAATTTTACTACTTTGTTATGAGGAATATTAGTAGTTCTTGTTTTCGCTAACTCTTTTTATTAACCTTTAATTTCAATTTTATTTTTATTTTTTGTTGCTGGAGGTAAAAGACATATTTGATGTATCTGTAGTTATTTTGTTATAATTTAAATATCAAGAAGGAAAACGCATTTTAATATTTTTCTACAAATAATATTCAGTATTTTTTATTTACTTTTTGCAAAATTTTTTACATATTGAATTATTATATATAAATAATTCCATAATTCCATGGGCCCGGATTAAAATAAAAACCTAGTCCGTCGCTTATTACAAATTTTTAAATTTTGAGAGGTTGGTTAGCAAAAAAGCGAGACGACTATACCCGGCGTGGCTTCAATTTTTTATCTTTAGGCTCCATCCATATATTCTATATCGTTGATTTTATATCGTTTCTGCGGGTAAATGATCTTGTGGTCCCTCCAGATATATTTATTAAATCATGTATTTTTATGAAAAATCAGTTCGTTTGTACATACAAATGATAACAATGTTTTGTATATTTATGTTCAAACATGTTATATACTAGTCATGTATCATCTCGTATCTTATGTACAAAAAAAAATAGTTTATCAAAATATAAAATAGATTTTTATTCAAACACCGAAAATTACCTTTAAACAGTACGCGATAATATTTATATCATAAAAGTATTCATATTTATATTTTTAGCATTTTTACTTTGCTGCCTAATAGTTGTACAAGACAGTTTAAAACAGAGACAAGAATGAATGACATGCTAACTGAATTTAAATTATATGGATATATCAAAATATAAAGAGCAGGCTGCTCATATAAAAAGTATAAATAGCAGGTAGCTTATGCAAAAAAGTTTAGTAAGGCTTATACGCTAAGCTAAGGTGTACTAGTCGCTTAAGATAAAATATAAAAAATACAAAATTTAAAAATGGCGCGTTATATAATTCAAAACGATTATTTTACAAAAGTGAAAAAGTTTAACTTGCACGGGCATAAAGTTAATTTCAAAATAAATCCGGTACCTCGAGATGTAGAACCTATTAAATGGGTGAAAGGTGCTGTAGAAGATATTATACAACATGCTACAAAGGGTCTTGAACCCAAAGATCTCGTCGGAATTACATTTTGCGGAGAAAGTTTTAAAGATCGTGGACCATGGTGGATAAATTTTAGAGAGGCGGGTTCTGTTACATTTAATGATATTTGGGGCATGATATCCAAAATATTTCAAAGCAACTCAAAATGTTTGGCTACAGACACCTTCTGTTTGGGGGTAACTTCAGTTAGATTACCATCTGGTAAAGGCAGAGGACAAAAATACAATTCTTTTAACGAAGAATGCGCCATGCGAAGAGGTATAATTTCTATAGATAATACCGATCATCTGGGTTTACCGCGAGCAATAGTTGTTGCTATTGCACAGATTACCAGCAAAATTGATTATCAGAAAATTAGGAAATGTTGTAAATTACAAACAGCAGGGTCTAAGAACTTATTAAAAGATTCGAATATTTTAATTTCTCTCGAAGGAGGAGGAATACCAGAATTAACTCAGCTGCAAAATTTTCTGATAAATTATAAAATAACAGTATACATGTACGGTTCAAAAGGCCGAGACGTTCTGTTTGAAGGAAATGTTAATGGTAAACATAAAATTAATCTACTTTATCATAAAAACCATTACAATGTCATAACATCGCTCACAGCTGCATTTTGCTGTGCTTATTATTGCGAGTTGTGCCATATATCATACAATGTTAAAAATATTCATGATGTGGTGGAACATGTGCATGCTGTCAACAAACTCCTGCATGTAGTAAAGTAGTGAATGAAATAAAATGTGCTGATTGCAATCGGAGTTTCTGAGGGGAGTCATGTTTTGACAATCACAAAGCAGAAAATTCTTTGAAAAAACAGAATTTATGCAGTCTAATAAAAATGTGTATAGAATGCCTGAAAACCTACAAATGCGAAAACAAACATATCTGCTCTGAAGTTTTTTGTAAGAAATTTACAAGAACCAAATATTGAGAAAACACTTTTTATATTTTTCTATTTGGAGACACGCCAAGAAAAGATATTACATGGAACAACAGATACTCTACATGAGCCTAATTTGTGTGTATTTAGACAATGCTGTGATAAATGAATTACCGAGGAAATCGATTGTTGTGAAAAATGCGAAATTCGCCAACAAATACTGAAAATTAGACCGATTGAAATGTTTATTCAATATATACTGAATCAACCCAAACTCTTTAAGAAGGTTGTTTGCATAGCACATAATGGTCAGGCTTTTGATCATCAGTTCATTTTACACTATATATTAGAAAAAAACTGATATTAAACTTGACATAATTCAACGAGGTACCAAAATTTTATTGCTTCAGCTAGGAAATGTCAAATTTATAGATTCGCTTAATTATTTTCCAATGCCCAAAGCGGTGGCACAGAAAGATTGTGCGTGAGATTCAGCTCAATGGGTCTGATCCGGTGACTGAATCTGAATGTCAGGGGTTATCCATTAAGGACCGTAAGGCTCTTGTAGATAACAGAATGTATGAAATTTGGTAGCGGTGATGGGATATGAGTGACAAAGGCAGGTGTACGTATGAGTTTGTAAAGGATGTAAGGTTCAATGCAGATGGGATGTTTGGTTTTAAAAATTTAAGAAGCATGATTATTGTTTATCAATTTAAAAAAATCAATGTTAAATAAAGCTGAAATAAAAGAAATAACAACCACACTAAAAGAAAAGTACTGCTGAACCTACGAAAATATATTACCATCCATTTTTTTTTTAAATATATTGCCTTCATTTTTATTTTTACAAATTTGTGTGTGCGAATGCGTGTACTATTTTTTTTTATCTTTGTTTGTTAATATTTTACCTCGTGATGCTTTTCACGGTGGTCGCACAGGTAATACAAAAATGTATTACAAAACCGTTGAAGGTGAAAAAATTAAATATATAGACATCTATTCTCTATGCCTATGGGTGTGTAAAAATGGGAAATTTCCTATAGAACACCCCAAAGGTCTAATAAAATGTACTGTTTTACCGCCGCAAAATTTAAATCACCCAGTGCTGCCGATAAAACAAAATAACAAACTAATGTTTGTATTATGCAGTAAGTGTGGTGATGAACTTAATCAAAACGAGTGTAATCACAATGAAAGCGAAATAGCACTTTTTGGAACGTAGGTCATTGATGCAGTCTTAAAGGCTGTAGAAAAAGGTTACAAAATATTAGAAATTAATGAAATATGGTCGTATAAAATTGAACAATACTATAAAATACAGCGCATTGGTGGCTTATTTCCAACTATGATGAATAAATTTATCAAATTAAAACAATCAGCTTCAGACTTTCCCTCTAACTGCTCTACTCAAGAGGAAAAAGACGCATATATTGAAGAATTTCTTAATAGTGAGGGAATTCAACTGGAGTGTAGTGAAATTGTGAAAAATGAAGGACTAAGATCTTTAGCAAAACTAATATTAAATTCATTTTGGGGTAAATTTGGACAAAAAGAGAAAACTACAATTATAAGGAAACCAGATGAGTTCTATGATATGATTACCAATGCAAAAATTAATATACATAATATTATGCCTATAAATGAAGATGTCTTGATTGTCAACTGGGAAGATAAAGAAGAAGTGATGGAACCATTAACAATTGTAAACGTGTGTATTGCAGCGTATACTACCACTCAAGATCGTCTCAAACTCTACGAATACTTAGAAAATCTTGGTGATCGGGTATTATATTACGATACAGATTTTGTAATTTATGTATCTGTAGATGGCGAATATGAACCACATACAGGAAATTGTATAGGCGATATGACCGATGAGCTTAGTGTTTACGGTGTAGGTAGTTATATCACAGAGTTTGCGTCTGGGGGACCAAAAAATTATGCGTATAAAATATGGTCTACAAAAAATAATGCCGAAATTATAATATGCAAGGTAAAAAGTATTAATCTCAATTACAACGCATCAAAATTAGTAAATTTCGAATCGATAAAAAACATGATAACAAATGAAACTGAAGAACCAATTTCCATAATATCTAATAATACGCACCACAGATCACAGGTTCATAACAAAAACAGAAACTAAAACATATCAAGTTAAGTCTGAAAAAAGGGTATTCATGGGAAATTACGACTCGTATCCATATGGTTTTAAAAGAAGCAAACGTCAACCTACGCCACCTATATAAAGGAGAGGGACTAGACATCGACTAATCAATCTGAATAATAATGTCGAACAATAAACATCTGCTTGCGCGCCTAATTGCTGAAATTACTAAACAAGAATTTATTGAAGAAGGAATGTACGGTGTGTGTTTACCAGCAAGTTTAATTATTTTTGAGCTTCTACTACCTTTTCAACCAGAACTTAAGTGTGGTTCACTGCTGTTTGGCAACGTGCTTCCTATACCTATACATGTCTGGTGTGAAGTAGATGGTGTTAAATATGATCATACACATAAAATAACTTTGCATCAATTAACTGAATCAGAAAAATATGATCTAACAGGAAAAACTTACGAATATTTTCCTGATTGTGAAGTTATATTATGCCCCGAAGATCAAAAAATGTTGGATTTTTATAACAGAATAAAAAACTCAAAAAATGTGGAAGAATACTTTAGAAAAGCACCTTATACTTTGAAAAATATTAGGAAAAAAATAGGTTTAAGAGCTAGCAAATTGTTTAAATAATTTATGTAATCACAAATAAATTAAATAAAAATAAATATAATCTCTATACAAATTTTCTGTAAAATGAGTTTTTTATTTACAATACACAAATTTTATACTTTCAGATAATATTATTTTTCTGTGGTTATATGTGACGTCATGGAATTCCAGTAAACTATACATATAATTAATGTTTCAAATTATGATAAAAATTTAAGAAGTATGATTATTGTTTATCAATTTAAAAAAATCAATGTTAAATAAAGCTGAAATAAAATAAATATCAACCACACTGAAAGAAAAGTACTGCTGAACCTACGAAAATATTACCATCCATTTTTTTTTTAAATATATTGCTTTCATTTTTATTTTTACAAATTTGTGTGTGCGAATGCGTGTACTATTTTAAGAGTAGTATGAAATACTATGAAGTCTGGTGATGGGTTGGATGGTCAAAAAAAAAAGTTCGCTCAAAATTTTTTCTAGGCGTTTCCGAGGTCGGGGAGTCCAAAAATGCAAAAAAAAAAAGTGTCCGGGGGACGCGTACGCGTACTGTACGCGTACGCTTTTATGTGCGCAGCAACATCTCCCAGAACCGCTCGTCCGATTTTAATGAAATTTGGCACACAGGCTCTAACAGACTTCGCGCAGGTGCCGGTACAAGATCGATCCTTTCAGTGGGACCATGTTAGATTTCCCCATTTATGTGGGAACCTATGTGTTTTTGTTCTACGGAAAAATGTAAAAAAAAATTTCATGTCTCAGATTTGGATGAAATTTAAAACATAGGTTGGTATCATGATTGTCCACAAGCCTACCTAGATACAGGTCTGTAACTTCAGGGGGTCCATGGTAAAATTTCCGATTAAAATTTCGTATGCTCTAGAGCATATAGTAATTTTTATCTAATTAGCATAAATTTTGGTACATATGATAGTTTCCGTATGTACTTGGCGCCTGTAAAATTCATGATTCTGCATAGGTTGATTACAGGTTAGTAGGATTAGGGGGTCTATGTTAAATTTCCGATTTAATTTTTTTTTGTTTTCATATGCTCTACATCTACAGCATATAGTAATTGTTAACCGATTTCAAAGATATTTTATATATAGGCTAATTTTGTGATCTAGTTGGCTCTCCTAAAATTTGGAGACCTTCAGGGGGTTCCTAGAAAACAGTTTTAGTTTCCGAATTTTATATAATTACGTGTTTTATAGCATGTAATTATTATCTGATTTTAATGAAATTTCGTACAAAGGTAGACCTGCTGATTATGCATGTGTTGGCCATGATAAAAGTTAATACCTTCAGGGGGTTCATACTAAAATTTCCGATTAAAATTGCATATGCTCTAGAGTATATGGTATTTATTATCTGATTTGAATGAAATTTGACACACATAGTAGCTTCCTTATGTACTTACTGTCTGCAAAGTTTAAAGTCGGTAATCCAGTGGGTCCATGTTAAAATGTCCAATTATATTTCACAAGTTCAATACTCTACATCTACATCATACAGTAATTGGCACCCAATTACAATTATATTTCAAACACAGGTTGAATTTGTGACCTACTTATTGCTCCAAAAATTTGTATCAGGTAGTTTTATTGTGTTCATGGGAAACTAATATATGAGCAACTTAGTTTCCAAAGAATATTTCATATGTTCTACACCATATAGTAATTATTATCAGTTTGCAATAAAATTTGGTACATAGGTTGGATTCGTGATTACGCATGTGTAGCCTAATGTAGATGTTAGTAGCTCTAGGGGGTCCATGCTAAAATTTCCGATTAATATTTCATATGTTCTAGAACATATGGTAAATATTATTCAATTTCAATGAAATTTTGTACACAGGTTGGATTCGTGTTTACACATGTGTAGACTAAGGTAGAAGTTAGTAGCCTGAGGGGGTCCATGCTAAAATTTCCGATTAATATTTCATATGTTCTAGAACATATGGTAAATATTATCCAATTTCAATGAAATTTTATACACAGGTTGGATTCGTGATTACGCATATTTATACTTATTATAGTTATTTTAATAATATTATTTATTGTTAAAGAAATAAAAATATAAAATTAAATCAATAAATAATAAAGATGAGCAATTTTGAAGAAAACACTGTTTGTTACAAAGATAATGTTAATTACAAAAAACTTTTGGACATAAATCGCTGTAAAAAAACATACTACGAGTTATCTGCTCACCCTAGTCAGCAGCTTTTTTTTTTGTATTTGTTTGTTAATATTTTATGTTTTGTTTATTGAATTTAAATTATATGAAACTTCGCGGTAGTAAAAGATGATAACCAGCTACAAGAGCTGAATGACGCTGACTATCATCTCTTGTTTAAAGGACGAGATCCTGCCAAAATTAATGTGGGAAAATTTGAATTTATTAAAAATATAATATCACAAAAACATATGTGAAAACAAACTAAAATAAATAAATAACCAAGAAATGCTTTAGGCATTTTGGAAAAAAATAAAATTTTATACCAAGACAAATTTATAATTTTTAAATAAATAAATAGATAAATGAATACCCACACTGGAAAAAATGTATAGAATTATTATTTAAAATGTGAGTTGATTCATCTAAAATTTTCTATGATAGTGAGCCAATTAATATGATTAGGTGGTCCAGCGACTCTTAAGTAGGTAATTGTATTAGCTATTTCTTAGTACATTTATCTATTTATTGTAATAGTTCGCCTAGTTTAATTGGATATATCATCCACTCTGTTTTGTTCTTTCAACTACTGCATGTCCAATTTACCCATTTTTTTCAGCATAAGACTTACTGTGTTTGGTTGTTTCAACTACTTCATGTTAGACTTTACCATTTTTTTCAGCATAACACCTTCTTGGTTTAGTTGTTTCAACTATTTCATATTCAATTTACCCATTTCTATTCAGCATATCACCCACTTTGTGTATTTGTTTTAACTATATTTCTGTTTGGTTTTACCAATTTTTTCCAGCAAATTACCCACTTTGTTAGGTTGCTTCAACCACTTAATCTTCGTTTTATCTATTTTTTTTCAGTAAATCATTCACTTTGTTTAGTTGTTTCAACGAATTCATGTCCAACTTACCCATTTTTTTCATCATATCACCTAAGTAACAATTTTTTTTTATTTTATTAAATTTATTTGTTTTTGTGTTTTTGTTTTTATATTTTAAAAATAAAAACAAAAACAAATAAATTTAATAAAATAAAAAAAAAATTAAACAAAAAATTGTTACTAAAAAGGATTTTAAAAAAGATTTATTATTAAAAGTAAATAATATTTTAGTATTTTTTTTATAATTATTCTTGTTTTTTTTAAAATTTAATTATGAAATGTTCAAAAATATTCTTTTTCAAAGACCATTGTTATTTTTTGTTTCAAATTTGTTTTTTTTTTAAAAAAAAAATACTAAAATATTATTTATTTTTAATAATAAATCTCTTTTTAAATTTAATTTTTAATTGTAGATTCAAAATATTGAAAAATGTTCTTGTTTTAATAACAATTTTTTGTTTAAATATTTTTTTATTTTATTAAATTTAATTGGTTTTTTATTTTTAAATTTAAAATATAATTATTCTTGGTTTTTTTAAATTAATTATAAAATTACTGTTCAAAAATATTCTTTTTCAAAAACCATTGTTATTTTTTGTTTCAAATTTGTATTTTGTTTTAAAAAAACACTAAAATATTATTTATTTTTAATAATAAATCTCTTTTTAAATTTAATTTTTAATTATAGATTCAAAATATTGAAAAATGTTCTTGTTTTAATAACAATTTTTTGTTTAAATATTTTTTTATTTTATTAAATTTAATTGGTTTTTTATTTTTAAATTTAAAATATAATTATTCTTAGTTTTTTTTAAATTAATTATAAAATTACTGTTCAAAAATATTCTTTTTCAAAAACTATTGTTATTTTTTATTTCAAATTTGTATTTTTTTTTTAAATTACTAAAATATGATTTACTTTTAATAATAAATCTTTTTTTAAATTTAATTTTTAATACTAGATTCAAAATATTCAAAAATGTTCTTATTTAGTAACAATTTTTTTTTATTTTATTAAATTTATTTGTTTTTGTGTTTTTCTTTTTATATTTTAAAAATAAAAACAAAAACACAAAAACAAATAAATTTAATAAAATAAAAAAAAATTAAACAAAAAATTGTTACTAAACAAGAATTTAAAAAAAGATTTATTATTAAAAGTAAATAATATTTTAGTATTTTTTTTATAATTATTCTTGTTTTTTTTTAAAATTTAATTATGAAATGTTCAAAAATATTCTTTTTCAAAGACCATTGTTATTTTTTGTTTCAAATTTGTATTTTTTTTTAAAAAAAATACTAAAATATTATTTATTTTTAATAATAAATCTCTTTTTAAATTAATTTTTAATTATAGATTCAAAATATTGAAAAATGTTCTTGTTTTAATAACAATTTTTTGTTTAAATATTTTTTTATTTTATTAAATTTAATTGGTTTTTTATTTTTAAATTTAAAATATAATTATTCTTGGTTTTTTTAAATTAATTATAAAATTACTGTTCAAAAATATTCTTTTTCAAAAACCATTGTTATTTTTTATTTCAAATTTGTATTTTCAAATTTGAATTTTTTTTAAAAAAAATACTAAAATATAAATTACTTTTAATAATAAATCTTTTTTTAAATTTAATTATGAAATGTTCATAAATATTCTTTTCCAAAAACCATTGTTATTTTTTGTTTCAAATTTGTTTTTTTTTTTTAAAAAAAATACTAAAATATTTTTTATTTTTAATAATAAATCTCTTTTTAAATTTAATTTTTAATTATAGATTCAAAATATTGAAAAGCAATGCTGATGTTTTGTTCTGTTCCTTGACCGGTATTTCATAGAAATATTCCTGAATAAATTGCCACATTTGTGTACATTCCTGTGCATACTGAAGATTTAATACATAATGCATTTGGAATTTTACTGACAGTGCTTTAAGAAAACTGTCGGCTTGGTAAAGTGTATCATTGAAGAAAATGAAAATACTTTTAATCACTGCAGGAGATTCTCCAATTAATACAACAAATGGCTGTATATATGAATTTTTGTCGCCAAATTTATCCTTCCGCTTTGAAATAAGTGATGGAATATTTTTTAGGTCCTAGAATACCGAAATATTACATAATATCCTATATAAATTTTAAATTTACGAACTTACCTCTGTATGACTTGCAAAAGCATTTTGAGCATCTAAAATTGATGGTTTCCAAATTTTTCCACTTTTCTTCCTCCCTTCTTTAATAACTTGTGGTACTAAAACTGCGTTTAATAGATTTATAAGCATGTAGTGTCTAAATTCTGTAATAACAAGAGTAATAAATTTATTTTTATTCATAAAATAATCAAAAACGAATGTACCTTCACATTTGCTTTGCTTTGATAAATTATACAGGCCGTTAGTTTTGGCGTCCTTTACTTCCCGATCATACACAGCATTTATTTTTGCATTAAATGTAGTCCACTTTGAAAAGAGTAAATAATTTTTCCCAGGATAAATCTTATCGAAATCAATTTCAATCTGAAATAAAAACCATATATAGTTGTACAATATTGTATATTTCCATAACTTATCTTACTAATGAACTACCGATCTTTTGTTTTAAAATTGGCCATTCTTTGAAAATATTTAAATCTTTTTCTTTTATAAACTGCCTTTTCCTGTAGTCAAAAGTGTTATTCCTCTTTTCTATCACTATTTGTTCTGGCTGATTATTTTTTTTCAGCCATTCAAAGTCTTCAATACAATTGTGATCATCATTTTCTAAGTTAATTAAAAAAGCTTATTTTTTAAAAAAAATTAAAGTTAAAAATATATATCAACCATTTTCATTTGGCGAATCCGACAATACTTCCGAAGTACACCTTTCGGAAAACGTCTTTCGTTTCGATCGGGTTTTAATTATTCCAGTATCTTTAAATTTCTTTGTCAGGCTGTAAAACTTCTGAACCAGTTTTCCTCTATTTACCTTTGATCCCAAATAGGTATCCTAAAAAACAATTAACAGTATATAGTTATTTATATCTTAAATTATTTGCTACTTACCTCAGTTTCATTCGGAAATACTTTCTGGATCTGGTTAGCAGCATCTATATAATCAGTAGAAATCGGCTGGTGACATGCATTCATCCAAAACTCACAAATTATAGTGGTCAATGTATTTCTATGTGCTTTAGTTAACACATTTTCTATGCTGTAGCTTTCCAGTAAGTTTTTTCCAGAAATATTAGACTTTAGTAATTCTAATAAATTCTTTAATACGAAAAGTAAACATTAGCTAATAACATATAAAATAAAAAATAAATTCTTATACCAAAGTTCTATATAATGGTATGCTTTTATTTGTAGTTGTTGACGTTGTTGGCGTGGTTTCGGCTATCCAGCTTTGTATATTGGTTGCACTTAAAGTTTCCGCCAATGGTGTTTGGTATTGCTAAAGAATGCAGTGTATTTAAGTAAAAAAATTTTTTATCAAATTGGTATATAAAATTTACATTTTCAATCCGCCAACTAAGTAATTTTTCCCGAAATTTGACCCTAAGTCCAAATTTATCGTCTGGGATAATTTTATTTAAATCACTGATTGTAAGAAGCTTTAAAGCTTCGTAATCAGTTATTCCTTTTTCTAAAATAAATTGCAACCAAAAAGAAAATTCAGTTTAACTTTTTGAGAACCACGTGATAATATAAAATATTTAAGTTTTTTATTAATTCCCTTGCCCAATATCCCGTGGTCCAAAATCTCATGCACTACAATCTCCAGGTCACAGTATTTTGGGATGTTCCCGTAAAATTTAATTTAAAAAAAATTATTAAGTAATAATCACCAGAAAAATCTTCACATACTCCATGTTTTGATCGAGATATATCACATCAGCCATTTTTATGATTCCTGTTCATATATTAAATCAATAAATGCAAAGTCAAAATATTAAATTTTTAAACATTAAAAAAACATATGTTTATTTTTAAATTATACTTCTTTCGTTTTATTTTTTATCTACTATTTTTTATATTTCTACAATTTTGTTCCATAAAAAATCGACTGTATCAACTTAAGGGGTTTGCTTAGATTACAGGACAAAAACTCATTATAAATTTTCTTATATAAAAGTATTATCATATGTTTCCTTTCTATTATAATTCATATTTACGCTTTCTATTTAATATGTGCATTGAAAAGCAAATTTTAGACAAGTACGACAAAGCCAAAATTGGACTTTATTAGAAGGTCTCAAATTTTTCTGCAATTATCTTAGAAAGTATTTTAAAATTTCATATATATATATATATATATATATATTATTTATATAAATATTATATATATAATATATAATATTTATTTATATAAATATTATATATATATATATATATATAAATATTTATATAAATAAATAATATAGATTTATTATTTATATAAATATTATATATTTATATAAATTAAAAATAAATAAATAAATAATATTTCTATAAATGTAGTGCAATATTAAAATTAAATTAATCAAGAAAGAAAATAGAATAAACCAAACTATTATACATATATTTAAAATTGATAAATCTATATTAATAATATATTATATTATACTAAATATAGCTATAGTTATATTATCTATAACAGGTATAGTTTTTGGTTTATAACACATATTCATCTTTATTAATAATTATACATATAATTTACAGTAAAATTATATTTAATTTACTTATATATGTAATATTTATATAAATATTATATATTATATATTATATATATATATATATATATATATATATATATATATATATATATATGTATATATATATAATATTTATATAAAATAATATATATATATATAGTAAATTTAAAAAAAAAACATATTAGAAATAAAATTAAAATTGAATTTAATTTTAATATTTTATAATAGAAAACAAAAATAAAATTCGTAAATATTTTAGTAATATGGAAAATATTTTTTTTTTTTTAATTTACAGTTGTTATTTTGATAGTTTTGAAAAATATTATTTTCTAAAGAAAACCATTTTATAATTTGGATGAATAGTAAATATTTATTTTTTTAAATGAATTAATACCGAAAGCAAGCTTATAAATACCTTTGAGATTAGGAAAACACACTGTCATAAAATAAAATTGTGCACATATGAAACTTTTAAACACCTGCTTAATTCAAAAGCGAATAATTAAATATTCTTGTTAATATACACTATTTTTTTTTTTTACAAAGCAACTTTGTTTACACTATTTATTGTTTTTTTATATTTACACGTACACTGGACCTTTTCGGAAGTACAGCAGCTTTATCAAAAATTTCAAAAAAACCTTTTCGGAAGTATCCCCAAATATTATGTAAATGAAAAAAACGTTTCTGCATACGTTTTTTTCATTTAAATATTTTCATACACGTTAAAATATTATGTAAATGAAAAAAACGTTTCTGTATACGTTTTTTTCATTTAAATAATATTTTAACGTGTATGAAAATAAAAAGAGGCAAAAAAGTCCAAAAAAAATAATTTGTTTTACGTTTAAGAATGTATAATGCAAATTATTATATTATGTACATATAAAAAACACACTGTTATAAAATAAAATTGTACACATATGAAACTTTTAAACACCTGCTTAATTCAAAAGCGAATAATTAAATATTCTTGTCAATATACACTATTTAATTTTTTTTTACAAAGCAACTATTATTACACAGCAACTTTATTTACACTATTTATTGTTTTTTTATATTTACACTTTACACACTATTTATTCTTTATTTATGGGGCCCATATACCACACATGCATGCATGTACAATCATTGATTGCGCAATCATAGTTTCTCTACACACGACACATGCAAATTGCACATTCTTCATTTAATTTGAAATTTCAATCATGTAAGACGCTGCGTGTATTGCAATTATAATCGCTTATAATCCCTTCACTTTCCACAAAACTGGAAAACTTTTATATAGTTCCAAGCATTCGTTCCAAAATTTCATGTTTACAACTTTCGGCATTTTTTTGTACACACTAGCTACTAGTTTACCACACGAAAATAAATTTTAAATGAGTTATTTCACCACACATTATATATGCATGCATGCACAAACAAAAAAAATATCAAAAAATTTTGAAATCACACAATCAGCATGTGCAACCACACAATCAACACCATACACGGTCAATCTGCATGCGCAATCACGTGATTGCGCATGCATGCATGTGTCGTGTATGGGCCCTATTACTTATAAATAAATTTGAGAAAAATCAATATAGATTCCACGCACTTCTTCACATCAAAATCTGAATTACTAATAGAATACAAAAAAAAAATAAACGCAATAACAATTCATGAAATTTTTTAAAATTGCCATGGTAACTAAGCTAATAGCCAGCGCCTGCTATGACTACTTTGTTTTAAAGAAACGACTTTTGAAAAAATTTGCATAGAACTCATAACAAATAATGCAAAAGTGTTTGTATAAAGAATGCAAATAATATTTTTTTTCAGTTTTTTCTTGTTTTTTTCTCTTTGTTTATATGTACATAATATAATAATTTGCATTATACATTCTTAAACGTAAAACAAATTATTTTTTTGGACTTTTTTGCCTCTTTTTATTTTCATACACGTTAAAATATTATTTAAATGAAAAAAACGTATGCAGAAACGTTTTTTTCATTTACATAATATTTGGGGATACTTCCGAAAAGGTTTTTTTGAAATTTTTGATATCGCTGCTGTACTTCCGAAAAGGTCCAGTGTACGAATTACGCTAAACTTTGCACAAACGTAGCTTCTGACAAATGTTGAACTACTGTAGTAGTCATTTTTGAAGGTGACGTCAAGATAATATCATTGATCACTGTCATTGTTTCGTAGTAAAATAGTTAATTAATAGAAATGACAAAAATAATCATGTGTGCGTGCATATAATATATAACCAAAATAATTAAGTGTGCGTGAATATGATATGATTATTTTTTTTTAAAATTTTTATCTCTTTTACGCTCATATGAAGCGAACAGAATTCCATCTCTTTTACCCTCGTATGATTTTCTTTTCTATCGAGAAAAATTTCAGCATTTTTTGAATTCTAATAATGAAAAAAAAACCTTATAAGAAATACACCACCGCATAACGGAAAATTGTTAGACTTGGTTTATAAACTAAATGTTCAAGGTGTGTCGTCGTACATTATCCTTAATTGTTGACCATTTTTATTATTTCTTGTTTAGCCAGTTATGAAAAAGGCCGCTTTGGCAACGGACATAGGTATTTTGTTCAAATTTGGACAGATTACAGATTGCTAAAAATAAAGAAGATGTTCATTCAACTTTTTTGTTTCGGGTCTTAAGTTTCGGAGATATAGCACTCCAAAAATAAAAATGTGCAATTTTCTCACGCCCCTAGCTCCTAAACCAATAATGTTATGGAATCTAAATTTTACAGCTACTCAAATGTTTAAAAAGTAATGCGAGCGTTGGAACATTTTTTTTAATTCGGACGTCACGTCTTCCATTTATGGGTATCTCAATACTAAACAATTAGCGGGCCATATCTGAGAAAGTGGAGCAAAAAATGAAAATATGTAAACGTTTATCTTCTACACCTTTAATTAACTCCCTGATACCCAAATTTCAGCTTTCTATCTTCAGGTGTTTAGAAAATAGACAATAGATTTGTAGTTTTCATATAAAAATATTATGAAATTTTGGGGACATTGAAATTTTTTTTTAAATTTGTTATTTTTTTCTATTTTGGAAACGGACAAAGGTATTTAGTTCAAATTAGGAGAGATTGTAGATTGGTAAGAACAACGGAGATGTTCATTCAACTTTTTTGTTTCGGGTCCCAAGTTTCGGAGATATAGCCCTCCAAAAATAAAAAATGTGCAATTTTCGCACGCCCCTAGCTCCTAAACGAATAATGTTATGGAATCTAGATTTTACAGCTACACAAATGTTAAAAAAGTAATGGGAGCGTTGGAACATTTTTTTTAATTCGGACGTCACGTATTCCATTTATAGGTATCTCAATATTTCACAATTAGGGGGCCATATCTGAGAAAGGGGAGCAAAAAATGAAAATATGTAAACGTATATCTTCTACACCTTTAATTAGCTCCTTGATACCCAAATTTCAACTTTGTATCTTAAGGTGTTTAGAAAATAGACAATAGATTTGTAGTTTTCATATAAAAATATTATGAAATTTTGGGGACTTTGAAATTTTTTTTAAAAATTTGTTAATTTTTTCTATTTTGAAAACGGACAAAGGTATTTAGTTCAAATTTGGACAGATTATAGATTGGTAAAAATAAAGAAGAATTTTATTCAACTTTTTTGATTCGGGTACCAAGTTTCAGAGATATAGCCCTCCAAAGATGAAAATGTTCAATTTTCTCACGCCTCTAGCTCCTAAACGAATAATATTATTGAATTTAAATTTACAGATCCACAAATCTTTCAAAAGTAGTAGGACCGTTAGAACAATTTTTTTTACCTCGTACTTCACTTTCCGTTTCTTAAAAAAACGAGGGCGGCCGAAAATATACTTTTTTAATTTGACATTAACATTGAAAATTACACAATGAATTGAAAATTGCTTAAAAAATATGTATTTTTAAGTTTATTTCATGTAATTTTCAATCGGAACTTAAAATTAATGAAAATAGTATATTGAAAATTAGTTTTTTTAAATACAGTGTAGAATAAAATAAAAACAAGGCAAAACCGTAAATTTCTGGAAAATTACTCATATCAATAAAATAGATGAAATTTCTAAAATTTCAATTGCGTTTTCTAAAATTTGCAAAACCTAAACTGAAACAAAAAAAAATCTAAATGTAGATGATTGAACTACTACATTTAGATGAAGTAACCATATAATTGTGTTTGGTTACAATACCCAATTTCTGTTATAGGAATCATCTAATTGATGGAAAAACTATTGATTATTTTAGAAAATTCATTTAAAGTGTATTCATCTAAAGCTAATTAGTTAAAAAAGCTAATCCTTTTTTTCTGTGCAGACATATATTTTCATACAAAATTTCTGATACATTACTTGGCTAATAATACACACATTAGCCAAGTGGAACCTAATATTATTCAAGACTTTTCTCCCCTATTTTAGGTTCTACAATGGAAAGTAAAATAGATAACAATTTTCTATTATATCACTCTCATTATTTGCTTGTCCTCCTCTTTTTGTGGGCAGTGTAATTGTGTATTTTAAAGTTGAATGTATATGGAATGTAAGTTTGTTTTTGTTGTTTTGTGTTCTCAAAATGCGTTCAAATGCTCAATCCGAGTATTAATTTATCTGTGTAATTAGTTTGCACAACTATTTAAAACGAAATCCCTTTAAATATTTTACACTTTTTTTAAAAAAAAATGTCTTAAAAACATTCTTTAGGTTAATTATCAGATTTAACAGGAAACCAATCGCTGAACTTCAACACTTGAGTCAGAGACAATCTGTAAAATATTTATACCTTTAAAAAGACAAAATAACAATACTTTTATTCAATCTAAAATAAGTACTATTGCATTATGCGCAAAGCTACATTCCTAGGTCAATGACCAATTTTCGTAGTATTCCTAAAATTTATTATTAGTTTGCACAAACTATTTAAAAACAAAAGCCCCTAAAACACTTTTTAAATAATAATGTCTTTTAATATTTTTCTGAACAATATTATAGTACATTTAAATGTCTTGATTGTAATGTAAGACCTAGTACGAAGTTCGCTGTGAAATGAAAAATTGTATGGGCAAGTTGTTAAAATTACCGCACCGCGTTAAAAATAAAAAATTAAAATTTGTCAAAATCTTACGTTGGTAATTTTACTGTAAAATTTAAAAAAATTATACGGCTGTGGAAAATTTCTCAAACTGTATACAGTCTTAACATTAAAAAATGTTTTTGTTAGATAGTATCAAAATTTATCAAGCTTGCGTGTCGGTAAATTTAGTTAGATCTAGTTTATAAAATATGTAATTTTTGTGCTACATATCTTATAGAATTTTTTTTTCATCCAAATTTAATTAGCAATGCTTATACATAAAAGAACACATGAATTTCAAAATATATTTTTGAAACTTAATCAAAATATGTTTTACCAAACAAGTATACTTTAATTTTACAAAATATACAGTTTTTTTGTATATAATTTTCCACGGATTCTTTTTTTATAATAAATATTATGGAAAATTGGAAAATAAAGATTGTAATAATAATACAAATATGAAACTTTTGTAATGACCCTCTAATTGGAGGCCTTTTTAAGTATTTTTTTCATGTAAAGCATATTTAAATTGATTGTGTATGCAGAAAAACCTCAACACAAAAAATTTTATTGTCCGCTTTAAATTCTGAGGCTTAAATTCACTTGGTGATAAAATAATCCTACATCACTTTATGTCAAAAAAAAATTTTTTCTTGTACTTATACAATCGAATCATATTCAACAGGCAGTATTATGTATAGCAACAATCAAAATAAAAGTATTATGTATAGCAGTGGCGGTTCGTGCTGTAAAATTCGGGGTGGGCTAATTTTTTTTTTGAAATTTAGAAAAGACATTGTGCAGGTTTCCACTTTAACATGAGGTACTACACTCAAAGCGTTAACTGGAATTTAGTGTCCAGGTTCCTCAACACAAAACAAAATCGATTGGCTGATGTAATCCTAATTCTTTTATTTTAACCTTAACCTCTAATGATGAAGATTTAAATGGATGCTCCAATAAGTAATCTATTTTATTTATCATTAGAGCATATATTTAAAAATTCATATATTTAGCAAAAAATAATATGAGAATTATATACAATATTCCGATCAAATTAGGCTATTCCGATCAAATTTTCCGAACAAATTAGTCTTTATACACATTAAGATAGTCTTTTAAAAAATCAGTTCGAATTTCAAGTTAGTCTTTTTAAATTTCAAGTTAGTCTTTTTAAATTTCAAGTTAGTCTTTAAATTTCAAATTAGTCTTTTTACATTTAAAATTAGTCTTTTACACTTTCAATTAGTCTTTTAAAATTAAAATTTCTGTGTTTCAAACCTATTATTTAAGTACAAACAAATAATATTATTTTTTTTAATTTTGTTCAAATTAAAATTTTATTAAGCGATAATATAATTTTAATGTAATTCTTCGCCAGCAATAGCATTTGGTATTTTTAGCGTCATATTTAAAAAATAATTTCGACAATCCTGATCGGTCAATGTTGAAACACCTTGTGCAATTGCATTTACCAAGTTATGATCTCTTGGTACACTTAACAGCTGCCGAACAAAACATTTATCTTTTGGGAAAATAAAATAAAAAATATCATTAAGATTTTTGGGTGAATTTAAATGCTTCTTATTCATAAAATTTTAATTTGAACAAAATTAAAAAAAAAAAAATATTATTTGTTTCTACTTAAATAATAGGTTTAAAACACAGAAATTTTAATTTTAAAAGACTAATTGAAAGTGTAAAAAGACTAATTTTAAATCTAAAAAGACTAATTTGAAATTTTTAAAGACTAACTTGAAATTTATAAAGACTAATTTGATTTTTTAAAAGACTATCTTTATATTTTTAAAGACTATCTTTATGTGTAAAAAAACTAATTTGACCGGAAAATGCTATAGTATATAATATGAAAACTATATTTATATGTAATATGAAAATTATAAATAAATATAATACATATATATACGTGTATAATATAAAAATATATATACATAATTTTAAAATTTAACTACAAAAATACAAAATACTAAATGCCTGAAAACTTCTGGTCACCGTAAAAACAGAGGATCAAACTAGCAATAACACAAAATGAAATTTTTTTTATAAATTATTTTATTACTAAACTCTATATCAAAAACTTCCTTTTTAATTTTCCGACAACCGCACCATTAAATTCAAATGAAAAGCATTCAAATCTTTAAAACAATGCTATACGATAATACATATGTAATATTTTTTTTATACTTATGATAGCAATAGTAAAATAAATATACGCATACACGATATACGTACTTGACTATATTCTTCTATTGTTTTTTCCAATAATTTTTTTTTAACAGACAATGTATAAAAAAATAAGCGTTGTGCTGTTAATTTTTTTTCAGGAAAAATATTATGTACTACGGGCTACTGTTAAACAGTCCCTAACATTAAAGTAACAGAAGCAAAACAGTATAGAAACATATTTATAACATTTTTGCTGTAAAAAAATCCAATAAATCATTTCTCTCAGAGAATTTTTTTTTTATTTTTGCTTTACTATTACTATATAAAATTATTCTCGCCTATAGAATAAAATTCTCAATACAAAAAAAAATCGCCGTTCATGCATTTCTTTCAGAGACTTATTTTTTATTTTTGATTTACCATATAAATTATTCTCGCCTACTATATGCATAGAAGAAAATTCTCAATACAAAAAACATATATAAAATCGTCGTTCATGCATATGGAAAAGAAATGTTTGTATACATAAATACATTTAATAAATGTTTATATTCAAATTTTTATTCTATAGAGGAAACATATATGCAGTGGGCTACTATTTTTTAGCCCAACCGCGGTATATTAGAAAACAATACATATAAAAAAAGTTGCAAAGCAAATTTAATGTATTTGTCGGACTAAGTCCGCAATAATTTTTTTGTTTTCTTTCCCTTCATTTCTATTACATAATTACTATATGAAAATACGTATATTTTATAGGGTAGGCAGACCAAATATCGTACATAATATGAAAATATTTTTTTTATATGAATTTTTTTTTTTTATTTTTTTTTTATTTTGGAAGATATTTTGTGGAGGTTGGTTGGTTGGTTAAAGTGGCGAGTCACAACTGGCTGCATGCCCGGCGACCCCAATTAGCGCGTTTGCACCGTTTTGCTACCACTCATACTCATGAGACCAGGTTGAGTTGCGCGATGGGAAGAGACGGTTTAGAACCATCTCGTGCTGTTCAAGAAGCGTACCATGTCTTTGGGTTGCTTCGTGGCTATGTCGTTGAGTTCTGTAAGGTATGGGCTGGCGAAAGAGTTGTATCTGGCTCTGGCCAGCGCAGGGCACTTGCAGATGAAATGCACTACAGTTTCTTTCTCCTGCGGTATATTGCAGCTTCGGCATGATTGATTGAATGGGATGCCCAATCTGGCCGCATGTTCGCCAATCGGCCAGTGCCCCGTGTATACAGCTGTGGTTCTGGCTATATCTTTGCGGGGCAGCTTTAGGAGGTAGTTCGTTTTTCTTTTTTCGTAGGACGGCCATGTTTTCCTGGCTGTTCTACACGTTGCTAGGTTCTTCCATCTTAGATTGGCTAAGGATAGGAAGTGTAAGTGGATGTCTCTTTTTACGGTATTTAAGGGGAGCTCAACTTGCTCAGCAAGTGATGCATCTGAATCGGAGCCTCTCCTAGCTAATTCATCAGCATATTCATTCCCTGAGATGTTCCTATGGCCCGGAACCCATAGCAGGGTGACATTGTACTGGCTACCAATATGTGCGAGCTCATTCGAGCATTTCTGCACTAGCTTTGGTGATATTATGGCTGAGTCAAGAGCCAAGATAGCAGCTTGGCTGTCCGTAACTATTGCCACGTTGCGTTTAGGGGATGTGTCATTCCTCACTATTTCGCATGCTTTCCAGATAGCTAGCATATCGGCTTGAAAGACGCTAGATCTGTCTGGGAGTCTATATGATTGAGTTAAACCTAAAGTTTCCGAATAAACACCAGCACCAACAACACAGTCCATCTTTGAACCATCGGTGAATAGTACAGTGTCCAATCCATTCAAGGGGTTTCCATCCTTCCAATCCCTCCTTGTTGGTATCCTAACTTTGAAATTCTTGTCAATCTCCAACTTGGGGATGGTGTAGTCTGTGGATTTCGGTACCAGTGTCCTGGTGACAGTACTAACGATATTGCTGTGTCCATAGGGTTTTTCCAGCCAGTACCCATTTTCTTTGAGTCTGACTGCACTGCAAGTGGCTATATGTTTGATGTGTAGGTCCAATGGGAGAAGATAGAGAATTGCATCCAAAGCATCCCTCGGCGTAGATCTTAACGCTCCCGTGACGCTAATACATGCACTCCTCTGGACTCTACCTAGCATGGTACGAATGTATTCTTTCCCCACAGATGGCCACCACACCACTGATCCATATGTGAGGATGGGACGTACTATGGCAGTGTACATCCACAAAGCCATGCTCGGCTTTAATCCCCACTTCTTTCCAAGCATCTTTTTACAGGAATATAGAGCTATGCAAGCCTTCCTGGCTCTTTCTTCAATATTAAGTCTCCAATTCAGTTTCGGGTCGAGTACTACGCCCAAGTATTTTACTTTAGATGACATATCAAGCGTTACACCGTCCAGTCTTGGACGGATAAACGTTGGTATCTTTGTTTTCGTTGTAAAAAGCATCAGTTCTGTTTTAGACGGGTTAGCGAATAGGCCACAATCTTTGGCCCATTTGTTAATCATGCCCAAAGCTCTTTCCATAATCTCACTGATTATGTTGAGATACTTCCCAGAGACCAAAATGACTAAATCGTCTGCATATGCGACCGCTATAATTCCTTCCTTCTGGAGTTTATTCAAAATTTTGTTCATTACCAGTAACCACAGTAGGGGAGACAGCACACCGCCTTGTGGGGTTCCTCTACTTACATGTCTGGTAATCTGATTATCGCCAAGATCCACCTGGATTTCCCTGGTCAAGAGCATGCTAGCTATCCACCGGCTAAGTGTTACTTCGACACCTAATTCGGCCAGCGAGTCTAGGATGGCTGATACATGGATGTTGTTAAACTTTGGGCATGGTCCAAAAAGGTGGCTAAGGAGAATTCTTTATATTGTATAGATTGCTCAACAGTTCGCACTACCTCGCTCAGTGCAATCTCCGTTGACTTACCTTTACAATAGGCATGTTTATATTTGCACAGTGGAGTTCTCTCCAAAGTTTTCCTAAGATCAACCTCGAGTATGCGCTCCAAGGTCTTTAACATGAAAGATGATAGACTCATAGGCCTGAAATCTTTGGCCATTTCGTGTCCTCTCTTACCAGCTTTTGGTATAAAGACAACCTTCACCCGTCTCCACGGCTGCGGAATGTGTCCGAGTGTAAGGCTACCTTTGAATAACTTCATTATCACAGGGATAGCTAGTTCCTTAGCTTCCTGTAACATCTTCGGAAAAATTCCATCCAAACCAGCAGATTTGTATGGAAGGAAATTGTCAATCGCCCAGGCAATTTTCTTTTCAGTGATAAGTGACCTAGCCCATTCACCCGAATTCAGTTGGTTCTGGTTATCATGATCACCCGTCTGGGTCATCAGACTAGCAACCTCCGTGTTTCCGGGGAAATGAGTATTCACCAGTAGATTTAATGTTTCTGAGGTCGACTCCGTCCAAGTCCCCTCTGTTGTCTTTAGGAAAGACGGGTTGGAGTGCTCTTTAGATAAGATTCTGCTTAGTCTGGCAGAGTCTAGTGCTTTCAATGGATTCACAGTACTCTTGCCATCCCTGGTTTTTAGCTGACCTGATGGCTTTTTTGTACTCTCTGAGCTGATCCTTGTAGGGTTGCCAACAGTTCTGTTTGTAACAGACATTGTATGTTTCCCTAGTCACCCTCCTCAGGTTGGTAAGGTTTTCATTCCACCACACAGGGAATGTTTTCTTGCTACGTTTTATAGGACATGACACTTCAAATGAGACCCTCATGGCCTTAGTGAACTTGTCCGCCTCAACTTCTAACTCATGGATTGTTTCTATATCGGTTACGGGGCTACCTATGGCTGGTAGCTTTTGCTTCAGCACTGCTCTGAATTTCGACCAGTCAGTGTTTTTAGGATTTCTATAAGGTTTTGGCTTACCGAACAGAAGGTTAACTTTGAAGAGTATCCAGCTGTGATCCGAGAAGGATCTTCTCTCGGATACTCTCCAATTTTCTACTTTTAGGTTTTCATCATTACCAATGCATGCAATGTCTATAACATCTTCCCAGCCCGAGAATCTTTCTGAGCTAGGAAAAGTGAATGTAGGGGTATTACCCCTATTGCATATTAGTAGGTTAGTATTTAGAATGAAATCAAATAGTGACTCACCTCTTTCGTTAGTTTCCGAGCTACCCCACAGGGTGTGCCGAGCATTGGCGTCGCATCCAACAAGCAGTCTACTTCCTTTGGCATGGACCAACTGCTGGAATTTCGGTGGTGGGGCTGGTTCGTCATGGGCCATATATCTTTACCGTCCGAACCCTCCACTTTCACCACTGTTAGATCTTCATAGCTATAATTGGGACAAAGATGTGCATTAATGTGTTTTTTAACTAAAATACACGTTCTTGGCTTACCTTTATCTGTATCTACGGTCTTGTAGAACAGGTTATAATCTCTGGTCTTAAGACCTCTAATTCTGGAGGTGTTGATCCAGGGTTCTTGTACCAAGGCGATGTCTAGGTCTTCCTCACTTAGGAGGACCATCAGGTTATCCGACGCACACCGTGAGTGCTTGAGGTTAACCTGAACCGCCTTCATACTATTTAATTTTCTACTGCCCCTGTCTCTCTGGCTAGAGACATCTCCTCGAGCAGGTCGCTGGCTTCATCCAGGTCGTCTACCTCGGGACTTCCTGACTGGAATATTTTGTATTCGAGCTTTTAAAGTGGCTGAAGACTTTTTTCGTCGATTAGAAGAAGGAACGATATGCTATTCTTCGGCTGGTCTGACATATCCGCTTCCTTCTTTAGCACAACCCAGTTATCCATCGGAACCCCCGGATTGTGCACCTTCAAACACGCAAGGAGCTTCTCCCCCTCGATCTCCATCCTAGGTAACCAAATGCGGGCTCTAGGTCTCCTAGGGATTTCCTTAGCCGGGATGAGGCCAACCTTGGCTTCATCCCAAGCGTCACTAATCTTAGCGACACTATCCCTAAGGAAATCCATCGAGAACTGATCCTCGCATTTAATTACCCGGTAGCCCCTGACCACCTCGGATGAGTCGAAACACAGCAGAGGCCCCCCCTGGCTCTCTAGGATGAAATCCATCACGAGTTCCCATAGCTTCACTTCGAGCTGTGCCCACAAATTGGCTGTGACTTGCCGGTTGCTGGATTTTTCATTTACTACTGCAAGTCGTAAGTGATCCTTGGCAATATCACTAAACTTCCGCGTTGTAGGCATAGTTTTGTTGATGGTATCTGTTCTGGCGACCTTTGCTTTCGGCATGACACCGCAGGACTCTTTTTGAGACCTGTCTCTCTTATTGTTCATGCCTACTTTATCTGAGTTATGCGACTCAAGCTGGCGCACTAACTCGGTGTACTTCTCTTTATCGGCCTTGTCCCTTTCTATAACCTTGCCTTCAGCCTCATTATGAGCGATCTTGCCCAAAATAAAATTGGCTTTCAGGAGCCGTCTCTTCAGAAGGGAACCGGAGCTTCTCACAGAGGTTTTCTTTTTTATTTTAGTAGTACTCTGTCCGATACTAGATCTATTTGGATGCTTTGGCGTACTATGGCTGGTACTACCGCTGAATCCAGGTTTGGCGACTATGGTACTGTGACTGGTACTTGCCTTTGTTGCAACACTAGGAGTACTATGGCTGGTGCTAGTGCCGTCTTTTATCGTCTCCTGACTGGAGAGGAGCAGATCATCTTCAGAAGATGATCCAATATGTTGTTGTTGATTGTTGTATTTGTTGCTAAATTGTTGTTCATTGTTGTTCCCACGAGTATGTCCGGAAGAAACGGTCCATCCTGGCAGAGCCGACTTACCAGAATAAGGCACTTAATACAACCGACCTTGCCTGGGCATCGGAGGGAGCTCGCTAGCGGCTGGTTTAACCCCCAGCCTTTCAGTTCTTGGCACGGTGCTCACACCACCTTGACATTAGGTTTGGATAGGAAAATGAGTATTGGAAAGGAAGTACTAGGAGGGATGGGAGGGGGTTTGGGAAGGTGTTGCGACTGTTGGCTACGTAGAAACGCATTGCCCAGGACGAACCAGCATGATTGACTTGTCATGCATACGTGGAGGTCGCCGCAACTCGCCCCATATTTTGTGGAGTTTAAATTAAGATTTCTTAGGGTGGGCTTAGCCCACCTAGCCTATTAGGACGAGCCGCTGCTGATGTATAGTAATAATCACTATGATTGTCACAAATTTGTGATAGTTTTAGGCTGATACCTATTTTGGTATTTTTCATATGAAAATATTATTTTGAGTAGCATTCTATGATTTTTTTGTTGGTTTTTCTTTCTGAATTTTCTAAAATAAATAAATTTATGTCATAAAAGTAACATTTCAGAAATAAATAAAATAAATAAATTTTTGTCATTATATTGAATGTAGTAACTTTTCAAAATGAAAGTGTTGTTGTATTCGACATTTTTGTAATAGACATTTTTGTGAGTATTGTCATATAATTTTGTAATCACATGAAACATTTTGTCGCGTGATCAAATTTATTTATCACAGTAGTGACTATCACCTATCACTGTATATAATTTTGCTCCTTATATTTATGAATAATATAAAACACATAATTTGTCAGCTTTTATTAAAACTTTCTGAAAAAAATATTAACACCTTTAAATGTTTTGCTTGTGATGTAGAACGAAAAATTATTTTGTGGTATTAAATATATTAAAATATCAATATGAAATGCAAAACTCATTATTAGTTCACACAAACTATTTAAAAAGGAAAACCCCTAAAATATTTTAAATCTTTTATTAAAACTTTCTGAAAAAATTTTCGTAGTATATAATTTAAAATGCGTATATTTAAATTATAACAAAATAACTACAGATGCAACAAAATAACTAGACGATTTGATTTTGACAGGTTGGTAAGCAGGAGTAAAGGAAATAATTTTTTCACGGCTTCATAAACATTTTTTTGATATGTGAAATTTACTTTGAGTTAAAAAGAGATGGAACATTTATGCTCCCTCCATATTACATTATATGTCATATTTTCTAATTCGTTGGTATGCCTTCTACTTATAGGGAGTCAATGACCTAGTGGCGCCACAGACACAGACTCATTTTTTTATTTTATTATCAAAAATATTAGAAATAATTTTAATAATATTCAACATGTAGAACAAAATTCATATATTAGCCTATATTATCCGAATGACGAATATTTTAAATATACATTAAAAACAGGCTATATTCCACCTGAAGCATAAAGCATTCATTTATTTAGATACACATAAATATATACAAAATGAACAATGTCTACCAATAAAATATCATGTGTTTAGAAGAGCAACAGATAGTAGAATTGAATATGATTTAAATAACATAAATCCTAATAATTTAAGATATGATATGAACATAAATAAAAAAGATATAAAATTAAAAGAAAAGGCAACAACAAAAATATGGTGGTTACAAGAATCAGAATAAAAGTAAAAAATAAAAAAATTTAAAAAACACTTTCTACTTAGGTTTAATATTTTTATTTTTTATTTTTCAATTAGTTTTTTAAGTTTTACATATAAATTAAAAAATGTCTATAAATAATTTTGGTTTTTAAATAATTTTTCCAAATAATTGAACAATAAAAGAACATATAAATTAAAAATACAAAACAAATAATCAGATAAAAAACAAATAATAAAAACATAATGTTAATTATTATTATTTTTTAGAGTGTCCATTTTGGGGTCATTAAAAATTTTAAAATTTAATTAAATAAATTCCATTAACTTTATATAGAATCAAAAAAATGAAAAATATTGTTAAAAAATTAAAGAAAATAAAGCACTATTCAAATTCAAAAAAAAAAAAAAATTATTTTAAAAATAATTTTATCAATTTTATTTTTCCTTTAAAATCGCGATGGTGATGAGATCATTAAGATCTAGCCATTCAAATGTTTTCTCGTTCCCTTTGAACAGCCTTCCACAGATGATGCACTGCTTTCTGTTGTGGATTGCTTCTCGTTGCGTCATGTAAAAATAAAGGCAGTCGTTACACACGCCTCCCTTTCTCGTTGTCCATATGAGCGCTTTTTGTTTGTTTCCGCTTTTTAATTTTTATTTCCTGTCGTTGTTGTTTCTTCAGTTCGCTCAGATTTTGTTTGAACAAACGCTCTTGTTCTTTGGTGCACTTCAACTTCAGAATTCGATGTAAATTCTTTATTTCACGTTCACCTCTCCTTGATGCTGTTTCGCCGCCTCTTTATGTTTTTTATTCTTCCTTGCTTCAATTTTACTTTCTTCTGTTCTATCCTGTTGACGCCTTCTATATTCCTTCTATATACTTGGGGATCTTCCCTTATCATTTCTTCCAGTGATTTTGATGATATTTAGTACCCTACTTTTATTTTTACTTATTTCAATTAGTAAAGCAAATTGAATTGCTTTTTTATCACCTCAGGCACAAGCCTGTCTATGTTCTGAAATTTGCAGTAAAATAAAAGACGTATACCTGCTGGTTTTTTTTTTTTGCTGGAATGTAGTTCAAAACGGCATAAAAATGTTTGTTGATTGTGTAGAATTAAATACGCAACTATTTCGATTTCAATACGTAGTCTAAATTTCATTAGTTATCCGAATTCCATTCAGAACGGTTGTGTTTTATTTCATTCTTTTTTGTTACATTTTTACTGTATTTTTATTTTGTTATCATGATTAATTTGCGGAAAATGCTCTAAAGTTATTGATAATCTAAGTAGTTATAATACATTAGAATTAGACTGTTCTTTTTGTAAGATAAAATATCATGCAAAATGATATTTCTCAATCTCTGTTTAAAACATTGCAAAATCGTAAACCAAATATTTTATTACGGTGCGATTATTGCTCTTGACAAAGTTTTGCATTTGACAAAGTTTTACCAAAAAAGAAGTTTAACAAACAAAAACAAAAAAAAATGTGGATATCATGTTCCGTTTTTTAAATTAAGAAATTGATCAGAATAAGTATGGTGTGGATTATATTGAATTTCTCCTTTATTAACTAAAAAAAAAGCTTTTGATAAATCTGTTTTTTTTAAACTATTTTAATAAAAATAAATATTAATATAATTGTAAAAAAAACAAAAAGAAATTATTTGTTATACAATTTACTTGTAGAAAAATTGTGCATAGAAAATCTATATTTTTTCAATTTTTTATTTTAATTATATTTTTTTATATTATTGTTGTAAATGGCATTTTAACATTATTTCGAACATATGTACTCATAATTAATTATTCATGGATCTTCATTTAGCACTAATGATGTTACATATGCTATAGCAAATAATCTGCAGGACGATCTGTCTAATTGTTTAATTCTTACAGGACAAAAGCTATCATCTCTTTGTATATCATTTATGAATGGATATATTACTTTTGTAGATTGTAATACTTTATGTAAAAAATATGTACTATTTTTAGTTCAACTAACATATATTTTAATTTTACCTAAATTTTTATCGTAATAACAACATATCCATTGTGCAATCGACGAAGTTTCACCCCAAAAACGATAGTTATGGTGTCAGTATGGCAGCAACATCATTTAAATTTTGCCTCAACACTCCCACATTGTAAGATGCTGCACCAGTTGTATCATTAAAAGCACAATTTGCTGAATTTACCTCTTCTGAAACTACACCAATTAATTCTCGAAGAAAAATAAAACGTACCTTTGGTATTGCTTTTGTAAATATAAAATATATCAGCTTTCTGGCACTGAGTATTAATATATTCTATATTGAATTCTTTATTTTCAAATTTTTCCCGAATGAAGTGGTATTTGATGTCGATATGTTTAGTTCTTTTGTGGAACTCAGGATTTTTTACAAGTCTTTTAGCACTTTGATTATCAACATATATTTTAGGAATATCTTCAATTGCAGGTATCAATTCTCGTCGCAAACGATCTAACCATATTAAATCTTTTAAACTTTGACTTGCTGCTACATATGCCGATTCTGTCGTTGACATTGCAACAATTTTCTGTTTCTGTGAACACTACGAAGTAGTATCAGATCCTAATTGAAAAATAAAACCAGTTTTATTTGTATCCATTTAAATTTGTGTCTGTACCGGAATCAAATAACAACCCATAATTAATAGTTTTTTTTTTAAATATCTAAATATTCGTTTCACCGCTGTGACATGAATGGAAGTAGAATTTTGACAATATCGACTCACAAAATTTACAGCATATAATATATCTGGTCGATTTATAACAGTGAAATACATTAAACTGTCTACAGCCTCTCTATATGGATTTTTTTTTTATTTTAAAATTTTCGTCAGAATAATCTTTAATATATAAAGAATATTGTGGATTACTCGGTGTATCAACATGATTTGAATTTTCTATGTTATATGTTTTTAAATTTTTTTTTATATAATTTGTTTGATGTATAAAAGTAGAACCATTTTCGTATCGATTTATTTGCATACCCAATTTATTTATTTGCATATTTCAAATTTACTTTCAAGAAAATTTAGTAATTGATATATATCCTTTTCATATGTTGCAGCAATCAAACCATCGTCAATAAAAATAGCCCATATCAACATATTTTTTTTCAGAATTACCATCACGAATGAAAACACTTGGATCAGACATCCTTGGTGTTAATGAAAAACGTTATAGAAAATGTGTGAAGTTTACATTCCAACACCTGGATGCTTGTTTAAGTCCATATAAGCTTTTATTTAATTTACAAATATCACCACTACTGTTGTTCTCGAAACCTTTTGGTTGCTTCATATATATGTTTTCATCCAAAACACCACATACGAAAGCAGTTTTAACATCAAATTGTTTCAAATTTAATTTAAAAATTGATGCAATTGAAAGTATTATACGAATAGAATCAAACTTATCTGGTGGTCTGAAAGTTTCTAAAACCACAAATAACCAATCTTGCTTTATATTTATCAATATCACCCTTTGATTTATATTTTATTTTAAAAATCCACCTGTTATCAATCAAATTTGCATTTTAAGGTAACTTAACCAACTTCCAAGTATCATTTTTATGCAGTGAATTAATTTTATTTTGTATAGCCGCTTCCCATTTGTCATAATCTTCAGACTTTACTGCATCTTCAAATTTTAATGGCTCATTATATTCAGCTAAATACAGCTCATAGTAATTTAATAGAATTGGAAGTCTAACACGACGTTTTTCACATCTATCCATATTTGATTTCAGTACGTTTGATGCAGCACAATCTTCTTCATTTTCAGTTGTTTCACCAGCACTTTCAAAATTTTCATTTTCGGTTAAATCATCCGAAACACTTTCATCAACTATTTAAACATTCTGCAATATTTTCATCAACAGCAGATTTCCATTACCATTATTTTGACCAACATTGTTAACAACGGAGGTTTTTTTTAATCATTCAAAAAATATTTTAAATACACCAGTAAAATTTTCATCAATTATTTGATTACCATTATTATTAATTTCAAAACCTTCTTGTTTAAAAATTATGTCTCTGCAATGTTTAACTTTATCAGTTTTAGAATAATAAACTCGAAAACCTTTCACATTTTCATTATAAGCAACAAAAATTCATTGCTTAGATTTTGATCTAATTTTCTTCTTGAGTATATTTTCTTATTGAGTATATGAGTATATACTTCAATACCAAAAATATGTAGTCATTTTATATCTGGTATTAAACTTTTAAACATTCAAAATGTGTCTTACCATCAACATTTGATGGTCCATTTCGATTTAATACAAACAGCAGTATTTACCGCCTCTGCCCAAAATTTTTGATCTAAATTTTTCGCATTTATCATTGTTCTAGCAGCTTCAACTAACGTTCTCATTTCTCTCTCAGCTGAACCATTCTGTTCTGGTGTATAAGGTACTGTTCGCTGATGTTGAAGCCCCTCGACGATCCAAAATTTCTTTTACATAATAATTTATATCTTCTAGATCATTTTCTGTTCTAAAATATTTTATTTTATTTCCAGTTTCAGTTTCTATACTTGTCAGCACATTTTCTAGTAATACGTTAACCTCACTTTTATGTTTCAGAAAAAAAACTTTTCTACCAATTGATACTTTTTCCATAAGTGCGCACAGATCTGATGAAATTAATTCACCAGCATATTTTGACTTTACCTTACTTGATGAAAAACGAAGTCGATGTTGCTTACCCAAAGCACATGCATCACAAAAAATATTTTTATTTATAAATTTTATTTCAATTTTTTTTTAATACTTTTTTAACATATTTGATATAGCAATATTTGAAAAAACATGTGTTTTGGGTGGCAATACTTTAATGTTCATTACGAACATTACATACAAACAACTTCGATGATGACGTTCTCCCACTGCAACAAGAATTCCCCTTTTAAAAAGAATTGCAAAATTTATTGTTACATGACATGGTGAGCCCATTATCTAATGCTGCACTAGTAGAAAATAAATTCATCTTAATGTCTGGAACAAACAACACATTTAATAGATGATTTTCATTTGTTTTTTCACCAACACAACATAACATATTTATTGATCCATGTCCAACAGATTCTATAAAACTTCCATCACCAATTCTAATCTTTACTGGTTCTTCAAATATTTCATAATCTACAAAACAATTTTTATTATTACTCATTGAGTAGCACCAGAATGAATCAATCATGTTTGACTGTCAATTTCAGCATTCAAACCAAATGAAAAAATTTCACCAACAAACGCATCTTATTTGGTTTAGTGGCTTTTTAGTAAAATTATTTTGGTTTTGATTTTTATGTATTTTTATTAAATATTTTTTTACATAAAAGACATTTTCTAAATCTAATTCTTGATTGTGTGATCTGGTTTCATCCATCATTAATCAGCTGGTTAAATTATGAAGATTATTTGTATCGTCAGCTGTTGATTCCCAAGCTGTTACAAAATGATTATAATTTACAGGCAACGTAGATTATAATTTACAAGCAAAAATGATTATAACTTACAGGCAATTTTTGCAATTTTCATACTTTCTGATACTGGTTCTCCAAGCTCATTTAGATTTCTGGAAAGTTGTTCCAAATTTGATATATGTGTAGCGATATTGTCAGATGGACCTTCCTTATACGGAAATTTTTGTTGTTGTACCAAATGAATGCTTGCCTGAGACTTTTGTGACTGGCTCTCCAAGCTCATTTAGATTTCTGGAAAGTTGCTCCAATTTTGATATATGTGTAGCTATATTGTCAGCTGGATCTTTCTTATACGAAAAAAAATTTTGTTGTACAAAATGAATGCTTGCTTGTGACTTTTGCTCATAAACATTTACCAACTTGTCCCACCTTTCCTTTGACGAAACACAACCCATTATATACCCTAAAGGCTGAGTTCCCACGGTCGAAAATAATAACATTTGTGCTCGACTTTCAGCTTTTAACCAGCTTTTATATGCTGCATTGGAGTCGGCATAATTTTGAATTTTTATCGGCTTGACAAAATCACCTGAAGCAACATCAAAACACTCATTTGCATTAAGACTAATTTTAATTAGAAATTTTCATTGTTCCCATCGTTCCACTGTTTCCAATGTCTTCCTTTTTTTAAATGTTTTTTTTGTTTATTATTAATTTTAATACACCATGGGCCCAGTCATAACGTGTTAAAGTAATTTATTGGAAGTGTGATAACCAGTAAAAGTTAAATAATAAAAAGAAAGAAAACGCAACATTTCTATAATATAATTTATATTTATTTATTGAATATTTAATAGAAGACAAGAAAAGAACGTCTATTCGTTGTGAAGTCACGATTACTAATAAATAAAAGCATGTTGTAGTTGTACTGACAGGACGGCGTACCATCCCCATAGGAAAACGATAGTTATGGTGTCAGTATCGCAGCAACATTTAAATTTTGCCTCAACACAGATAATAATAATAATTTCAGTAGATACATTAGCAGATAATAAAGATTTATCTTAAATTAAAATCACCAGTAAAACATATATAATCATATAAGTACATCTAATTTATCAGCAACATTACAAATGTTTTTAATATGCTAGCGAATCAAATAATTCATAATCGCTAAGATGTGGAATGTAACTAACACCTACATATAACCACAAAGTGATGTTGAAAAATTTATTTTAACGATGAGTTGATCAATATTACTGGAATTATAAAGTAAATTTTCTGATGAATTATTTAATGATGATTTTACTGCAATTAACACTCCACCACCACGATAAAAACCAGTAGATATAGAGCATCGATCTTTACGATAAACATTATATTTTGATAAAAAAATTTCCGATGTTTCAATATTTTTATTTAGCCAAGTTTCCGTTACAGCAATAACATCAAAATCATTTTCAATTGTAGCAAAAAAAAATTCATTTGTCTTACCTAGCATACTACCAGCATTTTGATAATAAACAGAACATTTTTTGAAATAATCATATGAATAATTAATAATATCAAAAGGAGTAGTCTATTTATATAAGTTCTGTGGCAAAGGAAATGAGCAAAAATAATGAGCAAAATATTGAAAATAAATTCTATACTGCATACAAAATAATGAGCATTTTAAGAATTTTTGCACATTAATTATTACGTAATTTTCACCTTAATGAAATTCGACACCGCTTTAATTTAATTAAAAATATTTATACTTAATTACAATTTTGAATTTTTTTTTTTCTACTTCCTGTCAAGAATAATAATTATCCCTATGATAGAAGTCGACTCGACTCTCGCCTCGTCTCGACTTTGAGTCGAATGGTGAGGCAAGAGGCGACCAGCGAGGCGAGAGCCGAATCGACTTCTATCATAGGGGTGAATGTAATATGATCTAAATTGATTTACTTTCCCAAAAGTTTTGGTAATTTCAAGGGTCACTGAATTGTAATTTCATTTTGTTTTCTACTTCCGGTTAAGAATAATATGTAGCATAATCTAAATTAATTTACTTTCTCAAAAGTTTTGAGAATTTTAAGTGTCAATGAATTGATTCGGATGAGCGTACATTAATATCGTTTTTTCTCACATTTAAAATTTAGCATAACCAAATAATAATTTAAAATGGTCAAAATATTGGAAACCGCTTTAATTTAATTAAAAATATTTATACTTAATTATAATTCCAATTTTTTTCCTACTTCCGGTTAAGAATAATAATGTAATATGATCTAAATTAATCAACTTTCCCAAAAGTTTTGAGAATTTTAAGGGTCAATGAATTGAGATTTGGTCTGCTGTAAACAACCGAGTAGTAGTAAACAACCGAATTGGGGATGTTGCTTGATTATAAATTTAATTCGCTATACCTTGTTTTGCAACTGGATCAATATTTATTAGAAATATGTGTTATAACCTCTAAATATAGTTCAAAAGTATTTAATTCTACCAAATCATAATTCTCTTCGGAATTTTCTTAAATTGATTTGCTTTTCCAGAAGTTTTGGGAATTTTAAGGGTCAATGAATTGAATTGATACACGTTCCGGTTTAACTGAAATGGGCAAATAAAATGGGCAAAATATTAAAAATAAAATACTGAAAATTTTGCTCATTTTTGCACATTTTAATAGGTTATATGAAATAAGTAACTCTCCGCAAATGGGCGAAATGTTGAAAATAAATTCCATACTACATACAAAATTGCTCATTTTTGCACATTTTAATAGTTTATATGAAATAATTCTTCGCAAATGGGCAAAATATTGAAAATAAATACCAAACGCCATACAAAATAATGCACATTTTGCTCATTTTTGCACATTTTAATAGTTTATATGAAAAATAAGTAATTCTTCGCAAATTTGCAAAATATTGAAAATAAATTCCATACGCCATACTGTTAAGTTGTTCGCCTCTTTCTAGTGGTGCCGCTCGTCGTCTGAAGTCTAGTTTCCTATTCAATTTTGAAGTTTACTATTCTCATTTTGAAAGTTGCTATTCCATTTTGAAGTTTACTGTTCTCATAATGAAAGTTGCTATTCTCATTTTGAAAGTGAAAAGGTATATTTAGCATTTTACACGCGTCCTTAAAAACATTGTTCATAAATTCCGTTCCTTGATCTTTTTCGGTACGCCGTATTTTAATATATAGTGTTCAACGATTCCTTTTGTTACGGAAGTTGCTTCCTTGTTTTTAAGTGGTATATTTTCTAAAAATTTAGTAAGTTCATCCTGTATGGTTAGAATGTATTTATAACCATCTTCTGTTTCGTCTAATGGTCCTACTAAATCTACATAAAATTTTTGGAAACTTGTCTCACTTGTTGATGTTATAGTCATTGGTTGTTTACTGACATTCATATGTTTATTTTTCTGACATGTCTCACAATGTTTTACAAATGTTGTTACATCTTCCTGTAATCCTGTTCAATAATATTTATTTTTGATGTTCTTGATCATGCGATTTATTCCAGCGTGTCCACTTGTCGGTAATATGTGGAAATCATTAAGTAATAGCTTTTTTATCTCCCATCTGTTATTTTTATTAAATCTCTCATTATGTTTATCTTTAATTTCATTTCCTTAAATATCTCCTTCAATTTTTTCTTCATATTATTTACATTATTTTGTCGACGGCCGTCTGATAATTTCAATAATTCTCCTTTAGTTATATAAATTTCTTTAATCTGTAATGGACCAGTGATTTTCTGCATATCCCTCTCCAACAATCTGCCGAATGTTGTAGTTTGGTCAATAGTGCTATCTTTTAGTTTAACCATTAACAAACAATTTTTATTTTTAATAAATGCCAAAATTTTATTTGGACCTAAAATGATGTCTCCTTTCCATTTTTCTAATTCATCTTCTAATCTATCTACTATTTTTAACTCAACGAGTTTTAATCCTGCTGGTGGTGGTTTTAACAATTCCTGTATAATTTCGTCAGTTGGTTTTTGTGTATTATCTTCTATATTTGCCACATTTTGCCTTTTGGTTTTTGATCTTGTAGTTATCGCTATAAGTAAAATTTTGAGATCATCTGATGTTATTTTTATTCTACTTAATGCATCTGCTGTGCAATTCTCTTTTCCTGGTGAATATTCTACATAGAAATTATATTCTTCTAGTAGTAATCGAAATTTAGTCAGTCGTGATGATGGTTCTTTCAATGAAAATAAATATACTAATGGTCTATGGTCTGTCAGTATTTTAAACCGTCTTCCAAAAAGATATGGTCTATAATGTTTTATACTCCACACTATAGCCAATAATTTTTTTCTGCATTATTTAGAGTTTTACTATCGTATGCTATATGTCTGTGATCGTTATTCGAAAGTACTGCTCCTAGAGCGAAACCTGATGCGTCCGTTCTTAATATAAATTCTTCTTCAAAATTTGGAAACTGTAAAACTTTTGGACTTATTAAAATTTCTTTAATAATTTCAAAAGCTTCTATACAGTCTTTTGTAAAATTAAATGTAACGTCTTTCTTCAATAATTTATTTAGTGGTATTGTTATTGAAGCGAAATTTGGTATGAATTTTCTATAATAATTGGCAAAAGCTACAAATCTTCTGACTTCATCAGCATTTGTAGGTTGCGGAAAATCTTTAATTGCGTTTGATTTTGATAGATCAGATAAAATGCTCCGAAATAATATGTCCTAAATAAAACTTCTTTCCTTAGGAAACTACATTTTCCAGGATGTATCTTTAAATTTACTTCTCTAAGTCTTTGAAAAACGTCAATTAAATTTTTGTTATGAGTTTCTAAACTGTTTCCGAAAATTATTAAGTCATCAAGATATACAAAACATCTTGAGTATGTCAATCCTGACATTGCTACCGACATCATACGCGAAAATGCGCTACGTGATATTTTCAATCCCATTGGTAATCTTGTTAGTTGGAAATGTCCGTTTTCTGTTGAGAATGCAGTACATGGTCTACTGTCTTTATCTAATTTCATTTGTTAATATCCTAGACTAAGATCTATGCATGAAAAATATTTTGCTTCTCCTATCATATCGTAAATATCGGTAATATTTGGTAGTGGAAATTTATCATCCTCTATGTTGTCATTTACTTTGCGATAATCTATAACCATTCTAAATTTTTGCAATCCTGTGACAGGATCCTTCTTTTTTGGTACAACTAGTTCTGGAGAATTCCATGCTGACACTGATGGTTCTGCTATTTTGCTATCTAGCATTTTTTGTACTTCATCTTGAATATCCTTTTTCTGTGAATGTGGTATTCTATATGGTTTTACATACGTTGGTGCTATTCCATCCTTTATTTTAATTTCTGCGGTACCTATATTTGTTACTGTTAATTCGTCTCCGTCTAAATGAAAAATGTAATGTTACTGTTTTGTGATTCACTGTTAATTCTAGAATAAATTTTTCTAAATTTATTTTAGCTTGAAATTCTTTAAGGAAGTTTGCTCCTAAAATACCATCTACTGGTACTGGGAAACTATTTGAAACTACATGAAAATCATAGTCAATGTTAACTGAGTTTAAATTTAATTGGCTAATACAAGTTCCTAATGTCTCTAAATGTCCAGCAATTCCTTGAATTGTAGTTATATTATTTCTGTCTAGTGTGTTTAATGCTAAAATTTGTTTTTTAATTGTGCATATTGATGCTCCTGTGTCTATCAAAAATGTTGTGTTTATATTTTTATTTGTTTCTATTTTTACGTATAGTCTGTTCGTAATGCCTACTGTACAAATAATGCCTTTAATGTCACTTAACTTGTCATTGATGTCGCCCAATTTGTCTATTCCCTCACCGACAGGTTGGCCTCCCCCTCGGTGGGTTGGTCGTTTCCCTTCTCCGTTATCGCTAAAATTCTTCGATCCGGTGCCCTTGTGTTTGTTGTTCTGTTATTATTGTTGTTGTGAGTATGTGTACAATTACCACAAATTGGTCTTGTATTATTATCTCTTGTGTTGTTTAAATTTCTGTTTTGATTATTAAAACTTCTATTAAAGTTTCTATTATTATTATTGTTGTTGTTTCTATTGTTATTATGTGTGTATGTGTTTGGATAGGTATTTATGTTACTATTTGCATTGTTGTTATAATTACTTGGTCTTCGAAAGTTATTGTTTCTATTTTGGTTGTTTTGATTATAATTCGGTCTATAATTTCTATTATTATTATTAATATTGTTATTATTATTATTGTTATTGTATCTGTTATTTCCGGTAAATCTGTTGTTGGTGTTATCAGCGTATCTTACTACCTCGGTTCGGTACCTCTATCGGTCCCTGGATCCAATTCCAATAAGTGTTGACTTGCTGCCTTAAAATCTGTATGACGAGCACTGTCTTAAGATAATTTGGAATCTGTCATTCACTCCTTTTTTAAGGAATGCCAATCCTCTACGATTGTTAGCAGCTGTAAGTGCTGTACGATCAGATTCACTTTGTGCGCTGACTTCTAGTTCAGTCATGCGTGATATCAGATTTTCTATGTCATTTATATATTCTCTCATCGATCGATTTCCTTGTCTATTGTTGTTCAATCGTGTTTGGATAATTTCTATGGAGTCCTTGCATCCACATTTAGTTTTTATTAGTTTTTTAGCTCATTAAAATTTGTTGTTGTTGTTGTACCCAGCTCTGTCAAAGCTTTTCCCTGTATTTTGCATTTCAGCAAAAATTTTATCAATATCGGTTTATCCTCTGGTTTTAGAATATCGTGATAGAATTCAATTCCATTTAAAAAATCTCTAATTTTCTCATCACGAGTCTCCTCCTTTTCTATTAATAAAATGGGTAGCTTTTGGGCTGTATTAAAGTCAAATGCTGCCATTTTTACACTTGTTATTTGTACTGTAGTTATTCCTGAATTCCTTTCTGTCTCCGTGTTAATTTCCTTAATTTTTATTTGTTCTGTTTTTTTTCTCCAAACTTCCGTTTACATCGATGTTGACCTCCTTAAATTCCGTTTCTGTGTAATCTTTGTGTTTTTTTTTTACTTCTGAATTTTCGCTTGTATCTGTGTTGAACTCTTCGTTGTCTTCGTCTTCCCTTATACTTTAATTTAAGTATTCCACTGATTTTTCGGTTAATATCTTTTTTACAGGGTAATGACTTTTTTCAAATTTGTCTTTATATGCTAATGCTAATTCCTTATTTTCGCTATATAAGATTTGCCAATTTGTTGTGAAAACTTCTTTTATTTGATCTACACACCCTAACTTTCCTACTAAATATCCCGACGTATAAGTCCTATTTGGCGTTTTCTTAAAATTCTTTAGAATATCTTCTAATTTTCTGAGTTCATCTAATTTTTTACCTAACATAATCTGTCGTACTTAATCATATTTTTATCTATCTAATGCTATCTAATTCATAATTTTAAAATAATAATAATCTACTTCTAGGTGTCCTTCCAAAATTTCAATTAGTATATCATCTGTAAATAAAATATAAAATAAAGCCTACTTTTAGGTGTTTTGAAAAAGAAAATTATTTAAAACTTCAATAAGTATATCTGTATATAAAATATAAAATAAAGCCGAATTTTAAGTGTTTTGAAAGAGAAAATTATTTTTATTATTTATTGAAAACATACAATCCCTATCTTCATAATAATAATTAAAAGGTCTTCTGTTATTATGAAATATGTCGAAATAGGTTGTATCGTCATAATGGGCAATGGCATCTGGTGCCATGATGTACATAAACAAACAATTGTAAGCAGAAAAAAAAAATTTTGTTGACCCTTTTTTTAAAAAAAAAAGAAATAATATATATATATAATTTTATTTTAAGAATTATTTTTGCTAACAAAAATTTTGAATTTTGTAATTATATGTGTATTTTCATAATTTTTGATATAGCATTATATTAATAATTTTAATTTAAATATACATGTTTTTTTCTTTTTTTATATTTGGACTAACTTATACTGCATTATTAAAGCAGTTTTGGAATAGTTGGTCGATTTTGTTCTTCTTGTTGTCTCTCCTTTGCTGCTCTTGCTTTTGTAGTTGTCTTTTCTCCCTTCTAAAATGTTGTTTTTCTTCTTCTGTTACTGATAGTTTTATTAGTCTCTTTAATTAGCCGATCTTCTTCCTAATTCGGACAGCTTGTCCTCTCTTCACAATTGGTTTTTGCTCTTTCGTTTCTGTATTTTGATGATGTTGTTGCTGTTCTTTACGTTGTTGTTGTCGATTTCTATACTCTTCAATGCTGATTGGACGTGGGCCAGCTTTTGGATTTTTTAGTGCGTCCTTCAAATCCATTTAGTTGTAACTATGGACAAACTGGCAGGATCGCCATGTAAAGTTGTTCGCCTCTTTCTAGTGGTGCCGCTCGTCCTCTGATGTCTAGTTACCTAAATGGTTTATAAGATCGTCTACTAATTAATTATGGCATAAATGCCCTAAAGATCAACTTGGCTTTGGCCTAGGTGACTTAGTTTGGATCTTTTAATGTTTGCTTTCGTGTTGTTAAGCGAGTAGCTTAAACCCAGAAATAAAACACATAGATTGGAGTCCAGAATAGAACTAACTTTCTTATTTTATTTTCGCCCTTTATATATAATTTCTTACATTCTACTTTCTTATGAATAACATATAATTTTGCTTTCATTGCACATATGTAAAAATATTTAAGGTTCAATTAGAGAAAGTTATATGATCCTTTCTTTGGAATTCTATATAAAATATCTATATATAGAATGATTCATGTTAAATATTTTTACAAATTGTATATGTACAATGTTTTGTAATAAATGAAATTCTAAATATATGATTCGGTTTTTATAAATTATAATGTTTGTAATATATAATATTTGTAATATATATAATATCTGAATAAGGTTTTATATATTATAATGTTGTTTTTAGATTAATGGATGTTGGCTACATCACAATACAAAATAATGCACATTTTAATAGTTTATATGAAATAAGTAATTCTTCGCAAATGGGAAAAATATTTAAAATAAATACCCCATACAAAATAACGCACATTTTGTTCATTTTTGCATATTTTAATAGTTTATATGAATGAAATGCGTAATTCTTTGAAAATGGGCAAAAATAAATCTCTAACTCCATACAAAATTATAAACATTTCGTTCATTTTTGAACGCATTAAGTTTCGATTAAAAATATTTATACTTAAGTGTATTTTTAAAAGTTTTTTTACTTCCGGCTAAAGCTAATGTATATCACGATCTAAATGGATTTTTTTTTTACTTTTCCAAACTTTTCGGAAATTTTAAGAGTCAATTAATTCAGAATAAACAGAAATGGGTGAAATATTGAAAATAAATTCCATACTCCATATAAAATAATGAACATTTTATTCACTTTTGCACATTTCATATAAACTATTGAAATTAATTCGTATAAAATATTGAAAATAAGAAATTTGACACCGCATTAACTTTCGATTAAAAATATTTCTCTGGCTGAGGGACAAAAGCACTTAAGTCATGATTTATAGTTTGTCAGAAAAGCGGTTTTATCGAATATGTTCTGCTACTTTTACATTTGACAATAGTATTATATTAAGATTTTTATCCATATGTGGATAGTTTTACAATTAATTCTAAACTTCATGGGAAACTAAACGGTTAAGTGCTTGGCAACCATTTTTTTTAGTAATTTGGCTTGGTTGATCAATGTAGAATTGTGCAAAATATTACAATCAGATCGAGTTAGATGTTTTAGCTAAAATATTCGATTGTCATTGAACTTGACTTAGATGAAGTAAATTTTTTTTTTAAAATTCTGAATTAAATGGTTTTGCCCCGTAGTAAGAGATTTATACTTAAGCGTAATTACTAATTTTCTTTCTTCAGGCTAAGAATAATATTTTACAACATGATCTAAATTGTTCTAATTTTTTTACTTTTCCAAAAGTTTTAGGAATTTTATGAGTCAATAATATTGATTTGGTGCATAATATAATGTTTTTTCCCACTTATAAATTTCCCATATTTTCAGCCTATCAATTTTAGATTTAATTATAATTTAACGGGAATGAATTCGTTTTTGTCAAATCAATTATTATCGGAATAATAATATGATGTGGCAAAGAATTTTATTATAAATATTTTATTACAATCCTGATTTTTTGTTAATTTTATTAATTAAGTAATAAGAAATTATTATTAACATAAATTTGATAACCTATCACAAATAATTAAAGATAAATATTTAATTTTTCTCAATTAAATCTGTTAATTCATCAATTAATAAATCATTATTACTGAAAAAATTAAATATTTATTCCTATTCGCTATTGACTAGTTAAAAAGTTTTGTGAATTTTAGCGTCAAATTGGTAAGTATTCGCGAAAATTAAAAATATTTATACTTAAGTTCAAGTTTAATTTTTTTTACTTCCTAAATTCAATTCAATAATTATTATTAATTATTAAGCATAATACATTATTTCATTAATGACGATTTCGATAGAATGCATATATGAATCCAAAAATTAAAATATAAATCCGAATCCTCAAAGTATAATATTTTTATTTAGGAAACTTCAGCGGAATAATTCTGAAATTTCATAGGAAAATGTTATAAGTTCAAAAAATCATTTAAAGTAAGCTTTACCCGTTTTCAATTAAATTCGATACTAAGATTAGTTACGCGATATATCTGTTGATCTTAAATTAGTACTTTCAGCTGTATAAGGCACATTTTATATTTTTTTAAACTTATTGATACTTCTTTATAAAATTGATTGTTTTTCAATAAAACAAATTATATAATACTTTATGAGCAAATTCAAATATTTTTTTTCATTTTCTCTCCATCACACTTCAAATTATTTTATTATTGCATTTATAATCAGAGTTTCATACTATTTAATGAATTTTATTTTCCTTGCAATGAATTTTCCTGCGATGAATTTTCTTAGCGATTAATTTTTTGCGATAAATTTTTTATGGGTATGAAGTTTTCTTGCGAAGGATTTTCTTGTGATGAATTTTCCTAGCGATTAATTTTCAGCGATGAAGTTTTCTTGCGATGAATTTTCCTAACTATTAATTTTCTCCGGTGAATTTTTTATGGGTATGAAGTTTTCTTGCGATGAATTTTCCGAGGGATCAATTTTCCGCGATGAAATTTACTTGCACGAATTTTGCTAACGATAAATTTTCTGCTATGATTTTTTCTTGAATATGAATTTTTCTTGCGATGGATTTTCCTGCGATGAATTTTCCAAGCGATTAATTTTCTGCAATGAAATTTCCTGCTATGGATTTTTTCAGCGATTAATTTTGTGCGAAGTACCTAGTAATTAATTTTCTGCAATGAATTTTTCTTGGCTATGAATTTTCTCAGCGATGAATTTCCAGCGATGAAATTTCTGCGACGAATTTTCCCAGTGATCGATTTTCTGCGATGAATTTTTGTTGACTATGAATTTTCTTGCTTTAGATTTTCCTGCGATGATTTTTCTATTTGATAAATTTTTCCTGCTTTGAATTTTCTTGCGATGAATTTTCTCCGATGAATTTTTATGATGTATTTTTTGCGATAAATTTTCCAAAAACCTTAAAAAAAGACCTGACTTATAAACATTTGAGCCATTTAACCATAATAATAAAAATGTTTAATGATGAAAAATCTTTTGCAGATCATTAAATCGATTTGCTTCTCGCGCTTAATATTAATTAATTGCGTAAACAATTAATTTTTTTTGCTTTTGAATTTTCGTGCGATTACTTTTAAACGTCTGCCCCATAAAAATCATGCCATTACTTTTAGTGAATTAAGCGGCGCTACTTTTGACTTTGAATGCAATTACTTTTAAACGTCTAAAAATAATGGCATTACTTTTATTGAACTACTTTTGACTTTGTATGCGATTACTTTTAAACGCCTGCTTTTGACTTGTTATGCGATTACTTTTAAACGTTTGCATTTGACTTTGTATGCGATTTTTTTTAGTGAACTACTTTTGACTTTGAATGCGATTACTTTTAAACGTCTGCTTTGACTTTGTATGCAATTATTATTAAACGTCTGCTTTTGACTTTTAATGCGATTACTTGTAAACGTCTAAAAATCATGGCATTACTTTTAGCGAATTACTTTAAGCGGCGCTACTTTCGACTTTGTATGCGATTACTTTTAAACGCCTGCTTTTGACTTGTTATGCGATTACTTTTAAACGTTTGTATTTGACTTTACATGCGATTTTTTTTAGTGAACTACTTTTGACTTTGTATGCGATTACTTTTAAACGTCTGCTTTGACTTTGTATGCAATTATTATTAAACGTCTGCTTTTGACTTTTAATGCAATTACTTGTAAACGTCTAAAAATCATGGCATTACTATTAGTGAATTACTTTAAGCGGCGCTACTTTTGACTTTTAATGCGATTACTTGTAAACGTCTAAAAATCATGCCATTACTTTTAGCGAATTAAGCGGCGCTACTTTCGACTTTTCATAGCATTTTTTTAGCGAATAAGATGGCTCAACCAAGCCAAATTACTAAAAGAACGGTTGCCAAGCACTTAACCGTTTACTTTCCCATGAAGTTAAGAATTAATTGTAAAACTAGCCATATATGGATAAAAAATCTTAATATAATACTATTGTCAAATGTAAAAGTAGCAGAACATATTCGATAAAAACGCTTTTCTGACAAACTATAAATCATGATTTAAGTGCTTTTGTCCCTCAGCCAGAAAAATATTTTTAAACGCAAGTTAATGTGGTGTCAAATTTCTTATTTTCAATATTTTATACGAATTAATTTCAATAGTTTATATGAAATGTGTATAGGAATAACCTGGTATACTATATGTTGAAGTTATATATATTTCTATTTGAGTACCAGATAGAAATTATATATGATGAATGTTGGTTATGGTTTTAAACAGCTCTAATTAAAATCACTAGAGCAGACTAAATAGATTTAGAGTAATTAAAACACACTTGAAGTCCTGATTATAGACTGATTTATTTATCGAAATTGCAGCTTATTTGTATGATAAATTTTGACTTAACTTGTTACATTTCCCACGATTTAATTTCTCAAATTATTATTATTACACAAAATAAAAATAAATGCTTAAATTGACAAAATTATATTTACTAAAAATCGAATATAAAATTAATTTAAGGTAAATCTTCAAATTACAAATATTTTTATATAAAAATTATTAATAAATGATATTCTAATTACAAATAATATTTAATATTACTTAAATTTCATGAGAACATTCTTACACGTTTTTGCTTAAAAAGCTAATTTTTATAATATCTTTATTTTGTGAGAGTGTTTTGCAAACCATAGATTCCCTGGATTCTCTTATTTCATTATTCAGTGAAGAGAGTGGTGTACTAATTTCTGGTGATAATGGATTTGCAGATTTTCTTAGTGTTTTTTCAGATCTTTGAGACCTTTCAAAATGTCATCTTCTTTTACGAGATGACTATCTGCCAATATATTTGGATGAGTAATTTTCTGAATACTTGAAGGTTTTTACAATTTAAATACTTCATTCAAATAAATAGTTGGAATAAATTCATTGTGGATATGGCTGGAATAAACGTTATGAGCATTAATTGTCATGCCAGGTTGTTTAATAGCACAGTTCGGTGTTAATTTTAATAAACCTTCTCCAGATATTGTTTTGCTGATTACATTTGAATTGCAAACAATGTTCAATGTGTATTCCTTATCAAATGCAAAAATCCAATGGTTTGGATGACTTAGTTGAATCCATACTCTGCCTTTTTTGATTGCCTTAATGTTGCATAATGGAGATATCACTGAATTATGATTAAAAAGACTCATTTCACAATGATTGTTGGTAGAAGCAGTTGTGAAGATGGGATGATTTTGCTTGCATATGTTTCGTCTATTTTGAAGTATGTAGCAGTTGTCTCTTTATTTCTCATTCATAGAATAAAATATATCTCTATGTAGGTTGATAGCTAGATATGGTGCTGATGGCTCAATATATATCAGTTGACTACCTCTTTTTGTTGGTAGTGGAATAGCCTTGAATAGTTGGAATTGTTCTCGATTTAGCAACGGAATTGTGATCTGAAATATTAAAATGCTATCAGTAATTCGTGCCTTGGCACTCATTAATTTTTATGTCGTGATTATATCATCAGTATTTTGTCCTGGAATTAAAACATTTGTAGGTATGTGTTGTTGAATAGTTTTTAATTCTTCCCGCAGTTGCTTTGGACTTAAGACCAAAGGATTAATCCTTTCATGATGAAAATATGTTAGTACATCTAAAATTGTATTTTGAGTTTCTTGATAGTTTGATAATATTAGCATTGTAAGTGATGTCAGACTAGCAACTTGCTGCATTATTTGCATCTCTTCAGTCATATTTACTATATCATTGTATAGTTTTATCATATGAGTTTCAATAAGATTTAATCTATTATTTGTATCAACTTCATTTTGTTTCATTATATTGTATGTTGATTCAATGATTGACGATTGATTTTGGATTAGCTTAAGAAGATGTTGTTCATTTCCCTTGGCTTCCATAATTGAATGTTCTATGTTCAAGTCATCGTCCTGATCTAGAACTCCAAAAAGAGCGTGAGCGATGTTGCCTATAATATTTAGCGGAGAGCGTTTATTACGTTTTGATATAGCATGTTGAATAGAAATTATGTCATTGGTTTGCTTAACCTTTCGAAATTGCTGCTGTAATTGATCAAGAATACCATCACATAGAACCTTGTCGGTGTTTGTTGCTGTTGAACACAAAAATTTCAACCTTTTTAAACATTTGCGAATATTACTCACTTCTTGCCAGTAAGTTGTCATATTAAAGTAAACGAAAATAGTGCAATCATTATTGATTAAATTAACTGGGCTTAGTTCTTCAAAGTATATTCCTGGTTGATTAGTGAATTTAATAATTTCAACTTGTTCTTGTTTTATGTCTTGGCATTTGATTGGCATTACAATACCTATTATTAGTAATAAATTCAACAAGGTTGAACTGATCTTCGCTGGCTTCTTTGACAGTAGTTTTGTTGGTGCTTCATTGATTTTTCGTTTATAATTTTCTGGTGTTTGAAGGGCAACTGAACTAGGTGTCGTTATTTTAAATGGCTTCGAGTTAACGGAATTTGATACTTCCTTTAATTTGTTAGCAGCAGAACGAATTTTTTCTTCTTTGGTGTCTAAGTTATAAGAACTTGGTGGACAATCTGTTGTGACTGGTGAAGAACAAATTTTTTTTATTGCTCGTTTCGTGATTCCTGTGGACTTTTTAGTTCCACAACTCGTACTAAATTGTCAGATCCTTTGATAACTTTGATTATCCGTCCCATTCGCCATTTTAAGGGAGGCAAGTTGTCCTCTTTTAATAGAACCAGTATACCGATTTTAATATTTGGGATTTCTGTTTTCCATTTATATCTATTTTGAAGTTCTTGTAAATATTCTGTAGACCAGCGTCTCCAAAATTAAATATTTAACCAGTTCCCATCTTTTTAATAGCGTTAAGTTGGTTCTGAAAGTGTATCTGGCATGGAAGTTAATGGTTGTCCGATGAGGAAATGCCCAGGCGTTAGAGCTTCCAAATCATTGGGATCAGCTGACATAGGAGTTAGCGGTCTTGAATTTAATACTGCTTCATCTTCTGTTACCACAGTATTTAATTCTTCCGATGTTAATCGTGCTGAAGTTAAAATTCTTTTCAGATGATATTTTGCTGATTTGACGGCAGCTTCGCATAGTCCGCCGAAGTGTGGTGATCTTGGTGGTATCGGGCACCACTGGATTCCCCGCTGCGAACAGGTTTCGACAACAGTATCTTTCAATTCCTTACTTTGAAATAAAGAATGAAGATCTTGTAGTTCTGATTTAGCGCCAATGAAGTTTGTAGCATTGTCGCAAAATATTTTTAGTGGACATCCTCGCCGTGCTATAAAACGCTTGAGTGCTCCAATGAATGCTGCTGTTGTTAAATTAGTTACTAGTTCTATGTGCACTGCCTTTGTTGCAAATCCAACAAATACTGCTAGATATGCTTTTGTAGGACGTTTACCTCTTACATCATAGTGGATTTGAAATGGGCCGCAAAAATCTACACCGACATTTGTAATTGGTATGGATGGTTGAACTCTTTCAGGTGGAAAATTTCCCATAAGTTGATTAATATGTAGTGGTTTTATATGAGCACATCGTACACAGTTGTGAACTATATATCGAACTAGCTGTCTACCTAGTTCGGCCAGAATCTTTGTCGTATAGTTGCGAGTAGTGCTGTTGGACCAGCATGAAGATGAATAAAATGGAGTCGCTCTACTAACATTCGAATTATTAAATTTGAGCCGTTCACAACCATTGGATGTTTTGACTGATCGGTTAAAGATGAAGCGTGCAATCGCCCTCCAACTCTAATGATACCTTCATCAATCAATGGTGTGAGGCAAGAAAGTTTGCTTGTTCTCGAAACTGTCCCAGACTTTGTCAACTGTTTGAAATCATCTTTAAAATAGATTTTTTGAGTTGATTTAATTATTTGTTTTAAAGCTTCATCTAGTTTGATGGCATCTGGTTTTGATGACAGTTTTTTATTTTGAGGATTTCTACAATTTTGCGTAAATCTAATGACAAATCCCATTGTTTTATGAAGTCATTGAAATGAATTTTTGTAATCAATCATATTAACGATGTCATCAGGTTCAATATCTTCTGGAGCTATGGTCGTTATATTTGCCACAGCTGATTCAATATTTGAATTGAATTGCTTTTGCCAATGTTCCGGTGATTGTTTTAGAAAATTTGGTCCGTTAAACCAAAGGGTAGATCTCATTATCTGTTCTGGAAACACTCCTCTAGATATCAGATTTGCCGGATTCTATTTTGTCGATATGTGGTTCCAATCTTCTATTTTTGTGCATTGTTGACACTCGATTAGCTACAAACGTTTCTTGGTTGACTGTAGTAGAGTTGATCCAGGATAAAACAATGGTGGAATCAGTCCAGTACTTGATAGAGTTGATGTTTATTTTTAAAATATTGCTTATGCGGTTAACCAGTGTCGCCATTAATGTTGCGGCACATAGCTCTAATCTAGGTAACGATATAGTTTTAACCGGTGCGACTCGTGATTTTGAACATAGCAATTGTACTATAACGTTCCCTTGATGATCACTGGATCTTATGTATATGCACGTACCATATGCCTTTTGACTGGCGTCTGAAAAAGCATGAAGCTGGACATTATGAACATTGCTGCTTATCATTATATGTCGTTTAATACGGAGTTTTTCCAAGAGGTTTAGTTGTGATCTGTAGTTTAACCATTTCGTGTGAAGTTCTAACGGTATTTCTGTATCCCAATCCAATTTCAAAATCCATAATTGTTGTATGAAATTTTTTGCAAGTGCAATTACTGGACTAACGAGCCCTAGTGGATCAAAAACTCTTGCGACATCGGCTAAGATCGTCCGCTTTGTTAACTTTGTTGTCTTTTCATTTAAATGTGTATTGATGGCAAATTCATCAGTCGTTGGATTCCAAGCAAGTCCTAACGTTGTTATTGTGTCACAATTTTTTTCATCAAAATTAAAAATTGCCACTCGGTGTTTTGTCGGAATGGTAGCTAACAATTTTTCATTATTGCCGCACCATTTTCTTAGTTCAAATCCTGCTGTGGAGAGCAGCGCCTGAATTTGCCGTTGAATTTCTAAAGCTTTTTGTAAATTGTTGCTGCCAGTCATTAAATCGTCGACGTAGAAGCATTCCTTCAGCACCTAATGGAAATTGTTTTTCTTCGTCATCTGGTAATTTATTGAGACATCTGGTACGGAGCCGACCTTGTTCCGTATGTAACTGTACAAAGTCAGTAAATTTTTAGATAGTCGTTTGGATTTTCACGCCATAGTATTAATTGTAGATTCTGATCTCTTTCGCTTACCAAAATCTGCCGGTACATTTTACTAATGTCGGCAGTGAATACGTATTTTGATAGCCTAAATTGTAGCATGATTGAAAAGAGATCATCTTGGACAGTGGGGCCGGTATGCATGAGATCGTTGAGCGAGATATTTGTTTCGGTTTTGCATGATCCGTCGAACACCACCCTTAGCTTTGTGGTTGTGCTGCTTGGGCGTAGCACGCAGTGATGCGGCAGAAAATAATGAATTGGTAATAAATTTTGCCGTTCGATGAGTTCCATTTGTCCAAGTGCAAGATATTCTTTTATAAATTCAGAATAGCTTGTTTTTAATTTTTCATTTTTTGATAATCTTTTCTCTAGACTGAGAAATCGGCGATGAGCAATTTCATATGATTTCAGTTTATTTACTGAATCTAAAAATGGCAATTCCACTACGAATCTCCCTTTTCTATTTCTGGAGACTGTTTTTTGAAAATGCTTTTCACAGGTCAATTGCTGAGGACTCATTTTTATGCATGGTGGTTCATTATGCTCTAGCTCCCAAAATTTGCGGAGGTGCGCTTCCATTGATATGCTGATACCACAGAAATATCGTTCTGTTGTAATATTGTTAGCTCGTCCAAGTACAACTTATCCAAATTTCGTTTCTTGTAATGTTGGAAGATTTTCATTTAATTTAATTTGTTTGCCTTGACATAAATCGCAGACCAGTTCTGCCCCTATTAGCATGTCGATTCGTTTTGGCTTGTGGAATTCAGGGTCGGCCATTTCAGTATTGTTCGGAAGAGGCCATGAATTGATATCTATGTACCGGCTTGGTTGTTGCGCGGTAATTTGTGGTAGTATATATGCTTCTATATTGAAACTGAATTCACCATTTGTAGAAGTAATTCTTACATTTGTTTTTTTGTGAGTGGATGATTCGGTGTCTCCGATTCCAGAAATGTTGATTTCGTTATTGTTACTAGTCAATTCTAGCTGCTTCGAAATTATTTTTGAGATGAAGTTCAGTTGCGAGCCTGAATCAAGAATGGCCCTGCATTGTATGGTTTGCCCATCCTGGTTCGATACATTTATCATTGCTGTACCTAAGAACACATATGATTTTCGATCATTACTATTGTTTGTAGTTTGTGTTGCCAGGGAGGTAGCAGCTGCTGATTCTGTTGGTGTTTCTCTTCTTGGATGGACATTTGCAGATTGTGAACCATTTTCTTGAGCCATCTTGTGAGAAAATGTTGAGTTTGTTGCACTATTGGGTTCTTTTTCTAAATGTAACAGCGTGTTATGCTTGCTGGAACATTTGAAGCAAGGCCGAGATAGGCATTTTGTACTGGTGTGTCCAATTTTCAAGCAATTGATACATATTTGATATTCCTTTGTAAATTTTAATCGGTTTGTGGGAGTCTTTTTTAGAAATATTTGACATTTAAATATTTTATGTCCCGTGGCCTTGCAACATAGACATGTTTCATTTTGTTTCGTAACAACGACTCCTGAAGTTTTGGTTGGGATTTTATGTACTCTTTTCTGTTGGGTTCCTGCGTAAGCTTCCATCATTTAAAATCGATTTTCTAAGATTTCCATGAGATCTGCTAGTGTTTGACATTGCTTTGGTGCTTCTAGCGATTGCTCATAAAGTCTATATGTGAATCTTTATCTAGTTTCTGTACAAGAATGTGCAACAGGATAGGATCCCATGACGTTGTATCAATGTTTATATTTTTTAATGCCAGCAAGCATTCATTTGTAGTATCATGCAGCCGTTTTATTGCTTCTGCTGATTCAAAGTGGATAGTTGATTGCGATAATAATTTATTAAGCCACGCTGAAACTAATAATCGCTGATTGTCATATCGCTTCTTCAAAATATCCCAACCAATTTGATAATTATTGCTGGATACTTGGAGGTGTTGAATGAGTTTGCTGGCTTCGCCGATTAGATGGTTTTTAAGATAAAACATTTTTTGTGAGTCACCCATATTTTGATTGTGGATCAGTTGTAGGAACAAATCATGAAATTGAGTCCATGCAAGATAATCGCCAGTAATGTAATGTTTGGCAATTTTAGCATGTTGTTGTTGTTTGATTTATTGTCTTCACCAACTCGATTCATGAGGAGAACAATAATATCTTGTGTCTGATCTTGAAAATTTAAATTTTTTTCTTCCAACTGATTATTCCCTTCAGCAGCTAAACTGCTATGAGTCGCACATACTGAAGACCAGTATCCTTCGATGGCTTTACGTTTAACATGGTAAAATTCTGGAGACTGTACTGTCTTCAGCTCTTCTATTGTACGTTTAAGAAGATGGCCTAATGCATTAAAGTATGCATTTTGCATATTTAATAAATTATTAACATTAACAACTAGAACTGAGGCTGTAGTTAAGTTTGAATTTGAACTTGTTTTAGCGTCATTTCGTTGTTCCACTGCTAGAAGAGCTTTATCTAATTTTGCTCTAAGAGTTTCATAAATGTCTTCTGCTCGATTATGAATTAAATTTGTGAAGTACTCTGCAGTTGGATTACTTTCACGATATGTTTTCTCAATGAGTCCGTCTCGGTCTTCAAATGTTTGCCATAGATCTTCCAATCGGTTAAGTCTCATTTCCAAATAAATCTGAGTTTTCCTGGCTGCTCCATCTTTTGTAAAGTTGATATGCAGCCTTTCGATTTGCTTCGCCAAAGCTTTCTGTTCATTAATTAGTGAATACATAGTACCTTTGTTTATGGTTAAGAACGCTTAACTAGGAATATGAATATCACGTCGGGATCACCAAAATGTATAGGAATAACCTGGTATTCTCTATGTTGAAGTTATATATATTTCTATTTGAGTACCAGATAGAAATTATATATGATGAATGTGATTATGGTTTTAAACAGCTCTAATTAAAATCACTAGAGCAGACTAAATAGATTTAGAGTAATTATAACACACTTGAAGTTCTGATTATAGACTGATTTATTTATCGAAATTGCAGCTTATTTATATGATAAATTTTGACTTAACTTGTTACATTTCCCACGATTTAATTTCTCAAATTATTATTATTAATAATTAAATTATTTCTGTTCACACAAAATAAATGCTTAAATTGACAAAATTATATTTACTAAAAATCGAATAAAAAATTAATTTAAGGTAAATCTTCAAATTACAAATATTTTTATATAAAAATTATTAATAAATGATATTCTAATTACAAATAATATTCTAATTACAAATAATATTTAATATTACTTAAATTTCATGAGAACTTTCTTACACGTTTTTGCTTAAAAAGCTTATTTTTATAATATCTTTATTTTGTGGAAAAAACATATTTTAATATTTTATTTAATTCGTGGGAATGAAATTTATAGTCAAATTTAATTTTAAGAAACTTATATCTAGATTTTTATAATAAATAAAATGTGCAAAAATGAATAAAATGTTCATTATTTTATATGGAGTATGGAATTTATTTTTAATATTTCACCCATTTCAGTTTAGTCTGAATTAATTGACCCTTAAAATTTCCGAAAAATCCATTTAGATCGTGCTATATATCAGCCTTAGCCGGAAGTAAAAAAACATTTAAAAATACGCATAAGTATAAATATTTTTAATCGAAATTTAATGCGTTCAAAAATAAACGAAATGTTTATAATTTGGTATGGAGTTGGTGATTTATTTTTGCCCATTTTCAAAGAATTACGCATTTCATTCATATAAACTATTAAAATGTGCAAAAATGGACAAAATGTGCGTTATTTTGTATGGGGTATGGAATTTATTTTCAATATTTTGCCCATTTGCACTTATTTCATATAAACTATTAAAATGTGCAAACATGAACAAAATGTGCATTAATTTGTATGGCGTATGGAATTTATTTTCAATATTTTGCACATTTGCGAAGAATTACGCATTTCATTCATATAAACATAAACTATTAAATGTGCAAAAATGAACAAAATGTGCATTATTTTGTATGGGGTATGGAATTTATTTTCAATATTTTGCCCATTGGCACTTATTTCATATAAACTATTAAAATGTGCAAAAATGAACAAAATGTGCATTATTTTGTATGGCGTATGGAATTTATTTTCAATATTTTATATAAACTATTAAAATGTGAAAAATGAGCAATTTTGTATGGGGTATGGAATTTATTTTCAACATTTCGCCCATTTGCGAAGAATTACTTATTTCATATAACCTATTAAAATGGGCAAAAATGAGCAACATTTTCAGTATTTTGTATGGGGTGTGGGTTTTATTTTCAATATTTTGCCCATTTTATTTGCCCATTTCAGTTAAACCGGAACGTGTATCAATTCAATTCATTGACCCTTAAAATTCCCAAAACTTCTGGAAAAACAAATCAATTTAAGAAAATTCCGAAGAGAATTATGATTTGGTAAGAATTAAATACTTATAGGTTTTTCACTTCTAATTCAAGTTTTTTCATTTCAAATTCAATTTTTTTCATTTCAAATTCAATTTTTTTCATTTCAATTTCAATGTAGCGGTGTCGAATTTCATTAAAGTGAAAAGTAATTAATAATTAATTCTTAAAATGCTCATTATTTTGTATGTAGTATAGAATTTATTTTCAATATTTTGCTCATTATATTAGCTCATTTCTTTTGACACACAACCTATATAATTACACTACTAAAAGGATTTGTATCAACAATATTGCTATTGTTTTGACCAACTGCTATTTGGTAAGACTTCTGACATAGAATTGTTTACTTTAGGTTAGGTTTGGTTACGTTAAGAACGGTGCGTGAAGATACAAGTTCAACACGCATCTCGAGAGATCTCGATTGTGGTCCCTATGCAAGGTTCAAAAACTAAGCACCAATCCTATAAAAAATTCTACTTACCTTTATGAAGAGAATAGTTCTCCGTAAAGGTAGTGTTGAAAGAGACATCCAACCGTACAGTACGTCACGTCCGAAGCATTAATACCTGACACGCGCATGTCTTTCACAATCGCACACTAGACGTTCCAGTGTGGGTTCTTTAGTTTCTTTAGTTTCATCCCCACAGCGGCATAAGGAGACCAATCAGTTAGCTACAGATATTTCTATCTGTGGATAGAACGATCTCAGATTTCTTCTTGGATAGGCGCAGCCAATATAGTTTGGTTTGACGACACTGAGGATATTGATCCCAAGTATCGTTGACAATATTGTACGCCGCCAAATCGATAGATAGTTTCGCAGATTCAATTGGATAGCTAACTTGCATGGAAATATGCTCGAGCGATATTTCAACGCCTTTCCGACCAAATGAATCCGCATTTTCATTTCCCTCAATGGCGTGGTGTCCTAGAACCCAGCATATTCTCACCCGATGCCTTTGATTGAGCAACCCTTGGCACTGTCGCACCAGTCTAAATTTCGTTAAATGTGATCCAACTGCTTTGATAGCTGCTTGGCTATCCACATATATAGATATTCTGTGGGAATTGAGGTCCCTATCAAGCAGCTTTTGCGCCGCTTTCAGAATAGCTAGGATCTCAGCCTGAAAAATATTTGAATTATCGGGTAACCGGTATGATTCACCGAGATCTAGGTCAAGCGAGTATACACCCGCTCCCGTTCCTGCTTCCATTTTCGACCCATCCGTATACACAGCCACCTCGGAGCTTGTCGTGACACTATTGCAGTCCCACTGTTCTCTCCGCGGTATTGCTATCTTATAAGACAGGTCAAAATTGGAAGCTGCAGTTACATAATCAGTAAGGTTGGGTAGCGCCAACGCCATGGTGTCGACTAGTACCCTACCGTGTCCTTTTTTAGATAATTTCCATTTCCCAGACTCTTAGTCTGAGGGCGCTTTTAATTGCCATGTATTTAACATACAATTCTATCGGAAGTATATGAAGTATCATTTCTAGAGCTCTAGTGGCCGTAGTTCTGATGGCTCCAGGGATCCCGATACAAACCATTCTTTGTATTTTCGTCATATGCGCGAGATTTTGCTTAATTTCCAGGGCATGCCACCACACTAGCGAACCATAGGTAAGAACAGGTCTTATTACGGACGTATACATCCAGTGGACAATTTTTGGAGTGAGTCCCCACGTTTTTCCTATCATTTGCTTACATGCAAAGTAAGCATTAGAGGCCTTCTTTGCTTTATCCGCGATAGTATGTTTCCAGTTCAACTTGGGATCTAGAAACAGTCCCAGATATCTGGCACCTGCCGACAAGGGAAGAGATACTACATTTAGGCATGGATGCCTATACAGTTTCTCCATTTTCTTTGTGAAAAGCACAAGTTCTGTCTTTTGTGGATTAATGTTTGATCCACATTTCTTGGTCCATTTTCCTAGAGCCTTTAGTCCAGACTCTAAGATGTCGCTTAATGTATTAATAGAGTATCTAATCCAACTAAATTCACAACGTAAGCCTCATTAACCCTTTATGAAAGGACTTATGAAAGAATTGTATTATTTGTTTGGATCAGCGAAAACAAGCATATAGAGAGATATAGTTAGTAGGTACATATACTAAGAACGTTTACACTCATAGCAAACAGAATATCTTTATCAATATGCTTGTATTCTTGCACTTTCTCCACATGCTGAGAAAAAATTTACTGTCCGCAATAGATTAAGCTCTGGTTCTTAGCTGTTACCATCACCAAAACAAATAAATGTTAGTATAGATTAAACACGATCTGCTTAATACAAGCAGTAAAAATAAATAGTTAAAAATATAACTACTAAAAAATAAGATATAAAAAAAACACTCGAGTTAGCAAGTTACCACCAGCATCAGGCTTCGCTATTCTAAAAAGAACGCTACATACTTCCCGCCGCTGTCGCCTGCGAATTCAAGGTCACCCTTCATCAAAAATTATTGAAATATTGAAAAATTAATGAAAAATATTAAAATTCTTTAAAAAAATTAAAAAAATTAAATTAAATTAAAAGTTATCATGCAAAAGGCAATCGTCACGAAAAACAAATAAAAATAAAATTAAGGCATACATCCATACACAGCCTACATACAATTAGAAATACGAAGCTAAATAGCAACGAGCAAAACAACACACATAAAGGCTGGCATTTATATATTATTGTACAGCAATTTTTTCAAAGTGACTTTGCTACAGTTAAAATCGAAGTGGTTTGCAACGAAATTAACTTTACGTAGCATTCTTGTGTACGGTTCGTTATTTCCGTAGTCTGTACGATGGTTATTGACACGGAAAAGCGGGATAGATCTTAGAGAGTGCGTATTTATGTTTATATATATCTTATTTAAAAATGCAGGGCACTCGATTATTCCCGAAAGGACCTGTTGCACAAACAAAATGTCAGCTACCTCACGACGTTTTTCGAGGGATTGCATGTCAATGAGCTTCAGACGATCCTGATATGGGGGTAAGTTGAAGTTGTCTACCCATGGTAGACCCCGTAAAGCAAACCGAACAAATCTGCGTTGAACTGTTTCAATTCGGTTAATATGGACCGCGTGGTACAGTGACCATACCTGACTCGCATATTCAAGCAGAGGTCTAACTAAGGTCGTGTAAAGTGATTTTGTAACATATGGGTCCGAGAATTCCTTTGAGTTAGCCCTGTTTACGATTCTGTCGTAATGGGATCTGAAATTAAGCTCATTGTCGCAGACGACACCTAAATCCCGAATGGACGTTACACGACAAACGACTTCATTATTAATGAAGTAATCTCGAGGTGGAGACCGAGAACGTTTTCGCGAGTATGTGATAGACTGACATTTACTAACGTTAAGTTCTAAGTGGTTTTTCGCACACCAAGTAGCAAAATTTTTTATGTCACTTTGAAGTTTGTTATATGTATCTAGAATATTTTCCACATACAAAAATTGCTATGTCGTCCGCGTATGCAGCGCCTGTAGAATTTCGTCAACTAGCAGAAGCCAAAGAAGTGGGGATAGAACCCCACCCTGAGGAGTGCCTCTGGTGGTAGTTATTTTTATCTTCCCTGTTCCCAGGGACGAATTAGCAGTTCTCGACCGAAGTATTGATGCAATCCATCTTGTCACGAATGGATTAATATCCATTCTTGAAAGAGCCTTCTCGATTGCATCCATCCTTACATTATTGAAGGCACCCTCAATATCTAGGAACGCTGCCAAGGTGTATTCTTTAAGTAGGAGTGATTGTTCCACGGTGGAAACTACCTCATGCAATATAGGGGGGAACGACATAATGGCGTGCTTTACTTTTTCCAAAGTCACGATCTGTGACGGAAAATCATTTTCCAAGTTCAGAGTAGTCGCTTGTGGGTTATCGTTCCTAGTTTGCGTGATACTCCCTGGAAAATGAGTCTTTCTCAGCAAATCGATTCGTACGCTTTCGTAAATATTTTCGTTAAACCTTCAACTTCCTCGTCAATATCTGACGCATGATGTAATAAGCCTCTAACAGGCGTCTTAATTTCTTTGCCAACTATTTTGACAAAGTTATTCCAGTTGGTTCTTTTAATGTTCCTAAAAAGGGTTCCTTTATGTAAGCTTAAGTTTAGATCAAAGAGGATTATTCTATGGTCAGAAAAAGATTCTAGATCCGAAACTAACCAATTTTTTACTTTAAATTTGGCCGAGTCTGATATTAGAGTAATGTCTAAGACTTCTCTCCTACTTCTAATGACAAAAGTAGGTTCGACACCTTTGTTACATATTAGTAGGTTAGTAGTGCATAGAAATCCAAATAAAGACTCACCCCTTGCATTTGTATCTGTGCTGGCCCATTGTGAGTGATGAGCATTAGCATCGCACCCTACAATTATATCCAGTTTAGCATCTCTAACCATCCGAATCAAGTTTATAAACCCGATTAGAGGTGATGATTCATCAGAGTCCGATGCGAAGTATGCGGACGTGATGATAAGACTGTTACCGTCAGTAAGCGAAGTAGTTTTTGCAGTCACACCACTGCGAACTTCATTCTTGTTTCGAATGGTTGCAACGATGTTCTCCAAGGGAGTAGAAGTAGATTCCACAGCCTTTCACATCGCTGAAACCACCGTTACGTTGAGATCGTCAGCTTCTTCTAGTAATTAGTCCTCCTCAAAATCGTCCGAATCAATGTTGATCCGGTCAATATCCAGTTGAGAGCTTATGGCCTCAACTGAGTGTGAGGGTGACGAAGTATTTTGGGTAAGGTAGGGGATAAAATAAGGAAGACGGTTTTAAAAACAATGAAGATTTCTCTTCAGCGGATAGTAGTTTGGTGGATGGGATAGAGGTAGAAGGTACGGACAGGAAGGACGACATTAAACATGGTGAGAAATTTTCCTCAACGGATTTTTTCTTTTTATTTTTGAATGGTTGCTAATTTTTGAAACCACGAGTATGGCTAGAAGGAAGGGTCAGCAACCGCAGAGCTCCTTTGCGGAGTAAGGCTGGTTACCGTAGGGGATCGCCTGGTACCCTACGGAGATGGCTTGCGGTATCACTTTTATACACCTGGTACCATGCAGCTATCAGCACGATTAAAATAGTTTCTAACGCAGTTAAGTTTTTTAAAGCCGCAACAAAAGATTTAATTGCCGATCCCACTGACCAATTTGATGGATCGAAAACTGCTTTAACATAGCTGGAGGAAAAGCCAAATTTAAATGAGACAAACCTAAACTTTTCAATATTAGCATCTTTTTTAACAAGTTTGAAATACTTTAGGTCTTTTCTAGCAATGTTAAATTTATCAGCTGTATAATTAATTATGGCGTCCTCCGTGGTGACAGGTGCACAATTTGATACATGCAACCAGCTTAATTTTTCTACAGTTTCAAGGCCACTAGCTGTATTTTTTTCACCAATAACAGGATGTGGATTTTTAGAAACTAATTTAGCTTTACCATTTTTTTACCGTTGTTTTTAGATTACGCGATTTTAGCATCAGAAGTGTTGGACTTTTCTGCAACAGTGGCTTCACCACTAGAATTCTCATTTTTAATTACACTCGCATAAGAAGTTTTATCACCTTCACGAAAAGTTTTATTTAATTCTAAAATACTGTTTGAGTGATTACTTTTTATATTATTTGGTTCGCTAATTAAATTAAATTTATTAAAACCAAACATTACAGTTTATTTTAATAATAATATTTCCGCACAAAGACTGTCTAATTTCTTAACAATTCTACTAATATAACAATTAGAGCAATAATCGCACCGCCATAAAATATTTGGTTTACGATTTTGCAATGTTTTAAACAGAGATTGAGACATATCATTTTGCATGATATTTTATCTTACAAAAAGAACAGTCTAATTCTAATGTATTATAACTACTTAGATTATCAATAACTTAATAGCATTTTCCGCAAATTAATCATGATAACTAAATAAAAATACAGTAAAAATGTAACAAAAAAGAATGAAATAAAACACAACCGTTCTGAATGGAATTCGGATAACTAATGAAATTTAGACTACGTTTTGAAATCGAAATAGTTGCGTATTTAATTCTACACAATCAACCAACATTTTTATGCCGTTTTGAACTACATTCCAGAAAAAAAAACCAGCAGGTATACGTCTTTTATTTTACTGCAAATTTCAGAACATAGACAGGCTTGTGCCTGAGGTGATAAAAAAGCAATTCAATTTGCTTTACTAATTGAAATAAGTAAAAATAAAAGTAGGGTACTAAATATCATCAAAATCACTGGAAGAAATGATAAGGGAAGATCCCCAAGTATATAGAAGGAATATAGAAGGCGTCAACAGGATAGAACAGAAGCAAGTAAAATTGAAGCAAGGAAGAATAAACAAACATAAGAGGTGGAGAAACAGCAACAAGGAGAGGTGAACGTGAAATAAAGAATTTACATCGAATTCTGAAGTTGAAGTGCACCAAAGAACAAGAGCGTTTGTTCAAACAAAATCTGAGCGAACTGAAGAAACAACAACGACAGGAAATAAAAATTAAAAAGCGGAAACAAACAAAAAGCGCTCATATGGAGAACGAGAAAGGGAGGCGTGTGTAACGACTGCCTTTATTTTTACATGACGCAACGAGAAGCAATCCACAACGGAAAGCAGTGCATCATCTGTGGAAGGCTGTTCAAAGGGAACGAGAAAACATTTGAATGGTTAGATCTTAATGATCTCATCACCATCGCGATTTTAAAGGAAAAATTAAATTGATAAAATTATTTTTAAAATAAAAAAAAGAGAAATTAAAGTTTTCAATAAAATTAAATTTGTTTTTGGTAGAATTTTTTTTTTGTTTTTGTTCTATAGTAGGTTTAAAGTTTTGTTCAATTGTATTTTTTATTATAATTTTTATTTTTCGTCGCATAAAATAAATGATTATTTTTGTAATGATTCTTTATAGATATTTGATTTTTCTAATAGCATAATTTTAGGCGGTAACATTATAATTTTCATTTTGTTTTTGGTACTTTTATGTGTACAAATTTGTCATTAATTAGTTCGGTAGTATTTTTTTACTTTGTACTAAATTAACGTTTTGTCTGGATTTTTTTTATATAATATTAATATTATACTTTTTTTTTTAATAAAATGTTTTGCTTTTAACAAATTTAAAATAACGTAAAGATAATTTATTTTTCTAATATTTTGACAATTTCTGTTATTTCAGAGAATATTTCAGTAATTATTTAGTTTAACAATTCTTATATGTATATATTTTTTTAAGTTATTTTTCCAGTCAATAAGATAGCTTTTGAATTTTTGTTTACTGTTTAATATTTTTTTTTGTTCGTAGGATGATGGGGAAATCTTTTAGAGACGCTGAAGAAGGGTCTGCACTTCTTCAGGGTGTCGGAGTCCATGATGTTGAGATGTTATTTGGCTACCGACTAAAACCCCACCCTCCTTGTCCCACGATGAATGCCAACTCGGGACCACTTTCGTATTACTTTGAGTTGGATCGTGCTGTTCTTTTCTAGTTATATTGTATCTCGTTCCTAGTTGTTGTCTTGTTGTGCCTGTGGATCTTCTGGATCTTCTAGATGTTTCAACGGCTTCTTCTTGCGAAGTATTGTCTCAATGAATACAGCTATTGCATTCCATTTGTATTCAGTGTCTAGCATGACGCTTATGATGTTTTCAGGTGTCACATCAGCAACTTCAGCGACAAGTGTGCTTCTTTCCGTTGTTGCCAACTCGCATTCGAAGAATGTATGGTAGGCCGTGTCTTCTATTGTCTCACAGTTTCGACATTGCGGGCTAGCTATTTTTCCCATTTTGTGTAGGTAGGTACGGAAGTACCCATGACCTGACAAGAATTGTGTAATATAAAAATTAACCTCTCCGTGTTTTCGGTCAACCCAGTCTTGCAGCTGTGGTATCAGTCTAGACGTCCATCTTCCTCTCTGGTCGTTGCTCCATCGTTTCTGCCATATATCTAAGCTGTCTTGCTTCTGTAGCTGCTTGTTTTCTACTTACATCTGGAGTGCTTGTGTATATTTGTTTCCTTTCTCGTGGAAGCAAATCGATCGGGATAACGTTCGCGATTACGTTTACCGTCGGGTACGAGCCCGACCGATATGAGCACGCGACACGAAGAGCTCCTCTCCGTTGAACCGCTGCTACGCGCTTTCTACAATATCCTTTATTTAGTGCATCTGCCCAGATTTCTGCTCCGTACAGTAGAACGGACTGCATTGCCGTCATTATCAGTCTTCTTTTTGTTGATGTTGGGCCCTCGATATTTGCCATAATCCTGCTTAACTGATTTGTGATTGCTGCCGCTTTGTTTGTAGCTTCCTCAATCTGTCCCCGAAAATTTAGCTTAGAATCTAGCATAATTCCAAGATATTTTGTTGCCTCTTTTGTTTGCATAATTTCAGCTCCCACTTGCACCGGGAATTATAGTTGGAATTCTCTTCTTTGTCAGCAAAACTATTTCAGTTTTGGCTTCCGCTAGTTCTAACCCGTGCGCATTCATCCAGTTGCTTACTCTTCTCATTACCTGATTTAGTCTGATCTGTGCTTCTTCTATTGTTCTCGTTACTATCATACCTCTTAAGTCATCTGCATACCCTGATAGCCAGGTATTTAGTGGCATTTATATGCGCAGAAGGCTGTCGTATAGCGTGTTCCATAAGTCTGGTCCAAGTATCGATCTGTGCGCTGCCCCTGCTGTTATCTCTTTTCTTCTTTTTCCGCTTTCGGTATTGTATATCAGGCTGCGATCGTTCAGGTAATCTGCTATCATTCTCAGGAGGAACTCTGGTATGTGAAAGTTGTTCTTCAGCGCATCCATCATATCACTCCATTTTGCTGAGTTGAAAGCATTCTTGACATCGGACCTGCATCCGCCATCTCTACTTTTTTACCACTACCTGTATTGCATCTAGTGTTGATCTTCCTTGCCAAAAACCGAACTGCATATGTGACAGGTCGCCAGCTCTTCTTATTGCATCTCCCATTCTTGGCTTTATTAGTCATCCCACCTTCCACCTTTGGCTGAAAACCCCTTCCTTCAAACACGTATTATATATGCTCAGCATCATTTGTGGGCAACCTTCTACCGCTATTTTAATTACCTCCGCTGGAATTCCATTAGGTCCCGGTGCCTTCCTGCTTTTCATTGACCTTGCTGCTTCCTCTAGTTCCTTTTGTGTGAACTCTGGAATTTCCTCGTCTGCTTCTATCTCACTGCTGTAGTTTCTTATTTGGTGAGTTGGAAAGAGAGTATCAACGATGTTCTCTGCTATATCTGCTGGCATTTCGTTTGCGGCTGCTGGTGCTCTTATGACTATCTTGAATCCCAACCCCCAGGGATCGTTGTTGACGTCATTGCAGAGCTCCTTCCATCTGATGTTCTTACTTTTCTTAATGGCGTCGCGTAAACTTTTCCTGGATGTTATATATTCCGCTGATGTAGTTGCTGCTTCTGGTCTACTCCTGGATCTTTGTCCGACTCTGCGTAGGTGCAAGCATTTCCTTCTTAAATCAGCAATTTCTTCCGTCCACCAATATATTGCACGCCTGTTTACCGTTCTACTTTTCCGCGGCATTGATGCTTCGCATGCTTGCGTGATAGCGTTCATTGTAGCTTGTACTACTGCTTCCGCTCTCACTCTGCCTTCAATCGCTTGTGTTGTCTCATCCAGGTTGTTTCTTAATGAATCTGCAACTTTTGTGGCGTCGAGTTTAGCCGCGTTCCATTTTTGGTTTCCTTCGATGTTCTCTGCGTGTCTTCTTTCTGCGCTGCTTATCTTGAATGTAATATACTGATGATCGCTCGTTGTATAATCTTCTAGGACCGCCCATTCCTGTATACGTTCAGCTATGTTTTCTGTGGCTAGCGAAATATCTGGTATCGTTTCTGCGTATCTCGGTCTTCTAAACGTTGTTGTGTTCCCAGTATTAAGTATTATTAGGCTTTGTCTGGCTTCCATCTCCAATATTTGTGATCCTCTGTTATTTGTTTGTGGCATTCCCCACTCAACGGCTCTGGCGTTGAAGTCTCCTGCGACAATTTTGCTGCCATCCATGTCCGCTATTGTGTCCTCTAGATGCTCGATCATTTCACGATACTCCTGCGCCGTCTGATTCGGTGTGAAATAGCAGCTTATTATGGTGAACCTGCTGCATTTAATCCAGACAAAACCTTTTGCAGCTCCGTGTCCTTCGACGTGTATCCTCCTTTGACTGGCGATCCAGATGGCTGCTGTATTTGTCTCATCCGTATACCATTTGCTTTTGTCCTTATTTTTGTACTGTTCGCTGATTATCAGTATATCAATCCCTTTTTGTTGTACGACCTGCGTTAGTAGATCATCTGCTACTCTGCTTCTGTGTAAATTGACTTGCATTACTTTGATCATCTATGCCGTCTTTTGGCCTCCTCGAGAGCAATCCTGAATGCTCTACATGACCGTGATCCAGATATGTGATCTACTTCTCTAATGTTGAGTTCGGAGGCTTGAGTGCAGTTCTTGACTGTGTGCCCTTTTTTCCGCACTTGTAACACAGGTCTCCTCATTCATTTTCTTTGGAGTGTCTCTTCACATGTCCGAATTTGAGGCATCTAAAGCACCCCACCACTTCCGTTCTTCTCCTTATTCTGCTTCTTATTAGGCCGACTTTAATTTTTAGGTCTTCAGGAGTACTCTTGCATCTGCTTCCTCCATTTCTATAATTGCCATCTTTTGTTCTCTCCCGTTTGATTTTGTGAGAGAGAGTCTACAACTCACTTTCTTTTCTAGGTCTCTGTCCAAGGCCTCTTGCACCTCATTCGCTGTTGAGAAACAGTCCAGGTCACGGATTTCCACTGTTGTTTTGGCCGTTAGGTCTTTCACATTTGCTGTTACCCCGAGCATCTCTTTCAGGTCTGAGGTGAGTTTCTCTTTATCCGCCGATTTCTTGTCAAATTCCACTAGGACATCGCCCTGGTGCGTTCTGCGATTTCCTTTTATTTCAGCTGTTGTTGTTGCTGAATCGACTCTGCCCCTGATTTCTTTAAGGATGTCCGCGTATGTTTTTCCTTTCGCTGGCCTCTGATCTCGGCTTCTCCGCTCTCCCCTTTCTTCTGTTTTTTCCTCTTTTATTCTCCTGTTTTGCTGTTTTCATACTTACTTCACTCACTTTTCTCGCTCTTTGTGTCCTTGCGTTTATTCTTCCTGCTGGTGTTTGTTCGCTGCTTGAACTTGCATCATTTTTTGCACTAGCGTTAGTTTTTTTTGTGACCAGCGTCCACTTACTTTCTCCTTCTCCTCTACCCTTCTTCTGTGCAGGCGATGTAACGTTCCTTTGGCTGTGACCTCCCTGGCTCTTTTGCCTGGAGTCTTCGGTGTTACTGCCTCTCCACTTTTGTGTTCTGCTTGTCTGCCACTTGTTATTCTTTTCTCTTTCTTCTCTTTTTTACATAGCCATATCACCTCTATGGCTTCCTGTAATTTCATTAACCCGTTCTTTATATCCACACTAGTATTCTTTTGCTTCATTGATACCTGTTTCATGTTCCTAGTTATTTTCAGTAACTCTTTTTCCTCTGTAGCATCCTGATCCTCTATTTTACGTTGGAATTTGCTTGCGTATCAGCTGCAAATTCCATCCTTCCTTTTCTGGCTTCTTACCTGTCGCTTTATTCTCCGAGGTGTTTACTAGTTCGATAACCATTTCTTCGGTTTGTCTTTCTGTCTCTGCTGACGGTGTTCTAGGTATCTTTCTACATTTCTGGAACGGGTTATCTGGTGTGCTGCAACCCTTTGTAGCTGATTCTCCTTCCGCTTGTTCTTTCCGCTGGCCGCTGGCTGTCTCGGTAACATATTTAACACTTAGAGGCCCGGATACCCCTAAGCGCCGGTTGCCAGCCGGTTCGCTTGGCGCTGTCATTAACCCTTCTACTAGAGGCATAGCCCCTGGTTGCTCGTTGTTTATTAAATTAAGTAATAAACGATCCCCCCAGAATCCGTGGGATCGGTCTCCGTAGAAAGTGGATTCTCCATACTGGATGGATTACTACCTGGACTAATATTTTTGTTTTGTGTTACTACCATTTTTAATCTTTTGTTGATGTCTTTTTGTTTCGAAGTTTCCATCTTCGCCTAACTGATAGCTAATTACGTACCCGCCGTGACCGTAAGTCCGCGCCGCGCCCGGAAGCCTAACTGATGTTCGTTTACCTAGTTATTGCGCTAGGAGTTCGCATTCACACACTCTCGTTAGCCTTACCGAAGTAAGTTACCAGGGGGCTCCCGGCAGATAACTATGTTACCTACCTTCTAGGAGGTGAGAGTTGTTTTTGTTGGCAGATCTGTAGGTGTTATCCAGAAGGCATTCCCTAGTTTATATCAGAGTACATGTTAGGAATATACCCTTTCTAGGGCCAGTACCATCCTTTGCCCCCCCCCCAGTGTTTAATAATAGAGTGCATTAAGTTTCGATTTTTTTTATATTGTAAGTCATTTAGTCTATTGAAAATTGTAGGGCATATTTAGTCTTATTTCACAGTAACTTTAAGGTTATCTCGCAGTAGTTGTGGTAGAAATTCAAGAGCACCTGTAACTCGCAAACAGGGAAAGAATCAGCAAAAAGATTTGCTTTTTTCTAACTGGTTACAAAGTGTTGCTAGCAAAATGGAGAATAATGCTTTTTTCAACATGATGGGTTCCGACGGATTGAGATTAGTGCGCACACCAAAAGGACACTGGTTTAAAGGCACGATAAAGCACTGGCAAGCACCGTAATGGTCTGGGAATATTTTTGTGGCCATGGAATCAGGCCAATTTATAAAATTAGTGGCATAATTGGCATAATGGACCGTTTCATGTACAAAGATATTCTTCAGAATGTGATGTTGCAAAATTAATTTTGCAAGTGACATAAGTCACTCGCGAAACATTAGTTAGAGCTATTTATTATTAACCGCTCATATACTCGTATATATATGTATACAGTGCTTTTTTGGAATAAAATATTTACCGGAACGCTATATTATTTTTAATTCTATAAAAGGAAAACTGATACAGAAACTGAATTTAATTTATTGAATAATTATCATTTATTATAAGAAAGAATAATTTTAAAATTACATGTTTTTCCATAAAATTGCCATGTTTTCATCATAATCCTTTTCACGATTTCTTTTTTTGCTGTTTGTGTCCGTAGCTGAATGATGACCTTGAATTATCCATGATTTGACATATTTTTGCGGGTTGAAAAGTCTCAGAGGCGGACCAACCATTCTTATAAAGAGTAATGATGCTGTTGTAGATGTTAACAGCGATGATCTGGTTGGAGTTATGATTACATTCATCTGCAACAATCCTCTCTCACATTCGCTTGTAGAAATTGGAATAACATCTAAAATATTTACCAATGGGAGGAGTGACGAAGGTATCTGTTTTTCTTCCAAATATTCACGGAAACCCCTGGTAATCTGTCTCTCATACAAACCAAATCTTTTGCTCAGAATTTGAATTTCAGTTTCACCGTACATTATGTTTTTTTTGTATGTCATTGGGCCAATTTTCTGGATACAGTACTTTAGAATATTGTGCTAATTCTATGTCTTCTGCTGATAATAGTCTCTTTTCTATTGATTGTTTCAAATGTTTATAAAATGCACTCGGACTTATTGTTTCTGTTTCATATCTACCAAATTTGTTCGTTTTGTTAATAGAAACATTTTTAAATTTCAAACTATCAACTGCAATAACAGCATTTTTATAATAAGTTCCAGCTTGACGCCTTCACCAATTTTTTGGTGACGCCTGATATATAACATATAGTTTATCCATAAAAGATTTGAACCTATTAATGCTCGAAACAGTTTTAACCGTATCTGCAACAGCAAGTTCTAATAGGTGGCTAGCGCAGTGCCATATTAAAATAGACGGGAACATATTCTTTAGTAAAGTGCTAACTCCACTACGCCTACCAAGCATTACTGCAGCACCATCGCAAGCAAATGCTACTAAATTCTTTTTTAAATAATCTTGTGTAAATCCTATTAAGCAAAGATTTTCGATTAAACAATTAAAAATTGCTGTGGCGGTAACATCGGTAAGTTCAATTAAATTTATAAATAAATTTACGGGTTTTCTTGTTACATCAATATTTTCGTTATTTGGAATAAACACACGAAACAGATTGAAACACGAAACAGATTTCTCGACAGATTGAACAGCCCAACTTTTTGTTCTCTGTAATTAGCCAGTCATATTTCAAACAAAATTCGATTTTTTGATCCATATTCCAGCAATCCGGATAATCACTTATGATATCGTCATTGGTACTTTTATTTAATTCAGCAGCAATTTCTGTTGATTGTGATTGTACATTAATATTAATAGGCGGATTAGGCGTTGAAACATTGCAAGAAACTTTCGATGCGTTACCTATCTCACTTCCTTTAACTTTTTTTGGTAGTGTACTAAAAGAACTATTTATTCTTTTCATATTCTTGGGATATATATATTTAAAAACTATATTGTAAGTGACACTTTGAAAAATAAATTAAAATTCTTAACTTCCTGAAATTTTCAAAGTATCATAGAATAATAGCAATCGCGAAATAACTCATTATATTATTAATTGGTAAGAATAAATTGCTTGGTCGTGTCTAAGGTTATATTGTATACAATATAATTATACAAATTTGGCGTCAAAAGAATATAATACCGACATAATTTCAACGATATAATAGAAAAAAAAAATATTTGTCCAACATTTTGTTGTCAAAAAATAACAGGAATATCATACCATAATTTTATAATATAAATTTTTTTTTTCCATATTCATACAAATTTTTTCTTATATATGTACACATACAAATAAAGATTATTCCAAAAACGCATTTTCAATAAAAATATTATTGCAAAACATTTTTTTTTAGCATCCAATATATATACCATACACACAAAACATATAATAATTTAGGTTACACACAGAAACCACCACATATATTTTCTCAAAATTTGAAAAGTGCATACATATCACATATAAAAATTAACATCATATACAAACGTCAATACTTTATTGACAAAATACAGGGTAACTCAAGATCTTTGGAATAAAATTCAAAAACTCGAGATTCAAATATTAAGCAACGGAATTCCATCAAAGTGAAAATATTTTAAATTATTAAGATAAAAATTAACTAGTAATGAACAACAACACGGTCGAAATTTTCAGTTTTTTTTTTAAACTTAAAAGTTTCTATATAGTTCCACACCAATAAAAGTTTAAGTTTTAAACTGTTTGGACTATATGCATTAAATTAAACAAAAAAGAATCAATTTTAAACTGAAGCGGTTTGAAATAATGTTTTAAACGAAATGGTTTATATTTTAAACTGGAGGTGTATAATAACATATTAAACGAAATGCGGTTTAAACTTTAAACTTAAAGGTTTCTTTGATAATTAAACTTTTTTGTTTAAAGCAAAAAGTTTAATTTTGTTTGGTTTAAAATTTAAACCATTTTGCTTATTTTTAAAATTTTTAAATTTTGAAAACTTTATGAAATAATAAAAAAAAATATAATATACATAAAATATAAAATATAATATACATTTTTGATTAATATACATTTTTGGTTTATCATTTTAAATTACATTTGTTTTTATAATAATGAATATTTTTTCTTTAATTTTAGTGGAATCGTAAGATCTTTTGTTAAGAAGATGTCTTAAATCGACAAGTATATTTGAATTGTCATATACAACTTCATAAGGCATAAACATTTCATTAAAATTTTTAATTTTATAAGAATTGCAATAAAGCATTACTTCATAATTTTCGTCAAATAATATTTCTTTAATTTTATAAAACGAAAAGTTAGAAATATTATCATGTTTAGTTACAAATTTTAATAAAAATAAAACCATTGTTCAAAAATAATGTGGAGTAAATAGGTTCACTTAATTTTTGTTTTAACATACTCGTAGTTTTAATTAAATTCATGTAAGTTTACATCAATTTCTATTTTGTGTTGCGTTTCTAGTTCATTTTTAGATCCTAAATTTTTCCATATATGAAACATTTTTTGCTGATGTCTAAATGATAAAGTTTTGGCAATATTGTTAAAATTATTCAAAAATCTACCAGTTTTTGTAAAATTTCTGTGATAACTCTCAAATCGCATAGTCCAATGATGAACAAGTGGACCTATTCGAGCCAGAATACCGGGGTAGTGGGTAATCAAGTTATGTTTTGGCAATAGATTTAAATTTAGTTCTAAAACCAATAATAAATGTTGTTCAATATATTGAGGTAAACATTGAATAGACGCAGTAGATCTATAGTAGATAAATTATATTTTCTGAAAATATAATTTGCATCAACTTAATTAAACTTGTCACTGCTGACCACAAAGTATTATTAATTTTTTCTTTTAAATCGGCAAATATAAACGGAATAAAAGTAATTAGACACCAATTTTGAGAAGCGTTTAATCCGATAGAAGTGGCAGATTTTTTATTTAAATATACTGTTGTTGGTCGATTTTTGGAATCTGAAAAACCGTAAGAATATTACAGAATTCTATTATTAATTTTAGTGAGGGTTAGTATCTTATTGTCTTTTAAGAAATCTATAAAATGCACTCGGACTTATTGTTTCTGTTTCATATCTACCAAATTTGTTCGTTTTGTTAATAGAAACATTTTTAAATTTCAAACTATCAACTGCAAAAACAGCATTTTTATAATAAGTTCCAGGGCTAGTAATTCTTTCTTCCAAAAATTGAGTTTCCAATTTTATCTTTTGATGTGCTGCATATAAATTTATATCTCTCTGATTATCCGATTGTGCCTTTGCAAAGTGTTTTGCAAAAACCTCATAATTTTCCCATACCGCATAAACTGATCTGAAGCTTGAAGCTACTCACCGAGTACTTAAAATTCGTCCAATTTTTAATATTTGAACCTAAAGTTCGGTTGCACAAATACTAAGTTCTCGTGAATTTTTTGGTGACGCCTGATATATAACATATAGTTTATCCATAAAAGATTTGAACCTATTAATGCTCGAAACAGATTTAACCGCATCTGCAACAGCAAGTTCTAATATATTCTTTAGTAAAGTACTAACTCCACTACGCCTACCAAGCATTACTGCAGCACCATCGCAAGCAAATGCTACTTAATTCTTTTTTAAATAATCTTGTGTAAATCCTATTAAGCAAAGATTTTCGATTAAACAATTAAAAATTGCTGTGGCGGTAACATCGGTAAGTTCAATTAAATTTATAAATAAATTTACGGGTTTTCTTGTTACATCAATATTTTCGTTATTTGGAATAAACACACGAAACAGATTGAAACACGAAACAGATTTCTCGACAGATTGAACAGCCCAACTTTTTGTTCTCTGTAATTAGCCAGTCATATTTCAAACAAAATTCGATTTTTTCATCCATATTCCAGCAATCCGGATAATCACTTATGATATCGTCATTGGTACTTTTATTTAATTCAGCAGCAATTTCTGTTGATTGTGATTGTACATTAATATTAATAGGTGGATTAGGCGTTGAAACATTGCAAGAAACTTTCGATGCGTTACCTATCTCACTTCCTTTAACTTTTTTTGGTAGTGTACTAAAAGAACTATTTATTCTTTTCATATTCTTGGGATATATATATATTTAAAAACTATATTGTAAGTGACACTTTGAAAAATAAATTAAAATTCTTAACTTCCTGAAATTTTCAAAGTATCATAGAATAATAGCAATCGCGAAATAACTCATTATATTATTAATTGGTAAGAATAAATTGCTTGGTCGTGTCTAAGGTTATATTGTATACAATATAATTATACAAATTTGGCGTCAAAAGAATATAATACCGACATAATTTCAACGATATAATAGAAAAAAAAAATATTTGTCCAACATTTTGTTGTCAAAAAATAACAGGAATATCATACCATAATTTTATAATATAAAATTTTTTTTTCCATATTCATACAAATTTTTTTTTATATATGGACACATACAAATAAAGATTATTCCAAAAACGCATTTTCAATAAAAATATTATTGCAAAACATTTTTTTAGCATCCAATATATATACCATACACACAAAACATATAATAATTTAGGTTACACACAGAAACCACCACATATATTTTCTCAAAATTTGAAAAGTGCATACATATCACATATAAAAATTAACATCATATACAAACGTCAATACTTTATTGACAAAATACAGGGTAACTCAAGATTTATTTATTTATTTATTTATTTATTTATTTATTTATTTGCTTAGTTCAAACAGTTTACAATACATATATTTAATTACATTATTTAAATTCAAAAAACAAAAATTATTAATTTAATAAATTAACAATAATAAATTATATTTTGAATGAAAAAAAAAAAAAAGAAATTATATAAATTAAAATTAATACTAAAAATAATAGTTACATATATATCAATTTAATTATTTAAATCAAATTTTGTCAAAAAATAAAAATTATATTAATTTATTATTAAACAATACAAACATACAATTAAAAAAATATCAATCATTAAGTATTAATTTTTTTAGGTTATTTTTAGATGTTGAGATTCTAATATAATTTTGGTACTTATTACCAAGAATTAATAACCTATTGATGGGTTCAAACATCCCATACGTTGTTCTGTGGAATTTTAAATTGAATAAATTAGGCGACCTAAACCTATTGTCATGATTAAATTCAATTTTATTAAGTAAAAACGAAGAATCAATATTTGAATTAATAATTTCATTTAAAAAAACTACATCAGCCATTTCCCGTCTTTTTTCCAAAGTCTGCATGTTTATGAGCTTAATCCTGTCTACATAAGGAGGTAATATCAAAGGATTAATCCAATGAAATTGGCGAAATGCAAATCTAATAAAATTTCTTTGAATTCGTTCTATCCTGCGAATATGTAAATCAAAGTGTGGATTCCAAACTTGGCTGGCATACTCCAAATTTGGGCGGACAAGACACGTGTAGAGTGATTTTAAAATATAAGGATCTGAAAATTCCTTAGACCATCTTTTTATAAATCCTAACATTGAATTTGATTTATTAATTATGTAGTTATAATGTAACTTAAAATTTAGATTTTGGTCCAAATAAATACCTAAATCCCTAAATGACTCAACAATTGGTACCGTTTCATTATTTAATTTATAATTAAATTGAATTGGTGTTTTTTTACGCGAAAAAGTCATCATAGCACATTTTCCGACATTAAGTTTAAGGCAGTTTGAAGTACACCAAGTCGAAAAACGATTCATATCTTCTTGAAGAGATATTGAATCCGACATAGAAGTTATTTTTCTATAAATTTTCATATCATCTGCATAAATACTTATATTACTATTTTTAATTAATGAGACCACATCATTTATTGAGATGATAAATAACAACGGACCAAGATGGCTACCTTGAGGTACCCCTGAATTGGCTTCAAATGCTGAAGTTACTATAGATTTAAACAAAATACTGTAAGTTCTATTGGTTAAGTACGACTCAATCCATTTTAAAAAGTATTTAGGAAATCCTAGTTTCCTAAGTTTAAACAATATTACACTGTGAGGCAAAAGGTCAAATGCCTTACTTAGATCACTAAATAACACATCAGTTTGATAACCAGCTTCCATGTTATTAATAAATATTGATGTTGACTCAACCAAATTAGTTACTGTTGATCTACTTTTCATAAAACCATGTTGATTTGCAACTAAGAAGCTAAGACAATGATCATAAATGTTATCAAAAACCATTAACTCAAAAAGTTTTGGTATACAAGATAATTTAGCTATTGGGCGATAATTCAAAACATCTTTTTTTGACCCCTTTTTATGAATTGGCTTAATATAAGATTTTTTCCATAAATAAGGAAAAATCCCAGTAGCTAATGAGCGTTTAAACAAAATAGTTAAAGGCAAAGTTAATGAACTGGAACAATTTTTTAATATAATCTCTGGTATTCCATCTGGTCCAGGAGATGCATTATTACCAAGTTTGTCTAAATAGGACTTAGTGAGTATTTCATCAAAAATAATATCCTGAAGAGTGGTCTTTGGTGAGTTTTCAAGGTGGTCAAAATGAGACTCATTAATTTTAAAATTATTACCCAAATAACAGTCTGAAAAATGTTCTCTAAAATAATTAGAGATAACTGCTGGGTCGTTACTTAAATTCCCATTAAAACTCATAAAAGTTGGAAATTGGTCAGACTTTCTTTTTGAGTTCACAAAGTTCCAGAAAGCTTTTGGGTTATCTACAAGTTTAAAAGACATATCGTCTACATAACTATTATATGATTGGTCAACCTTTTGTTTAAAAATATTAAACAAATTAGTAAAATTAATATAATCTATGTTATTTTTGGACTTGAGATATTTACGCCAAGCTTTATTTTTAATATTTCTTAGTTTTTTTATTTCATGAGTAAACCATGGGGGACTATTATCAATCCCTTTAACGATGGATTTTGGAACAAATAAATTAAAACCATGTAAGATAATATTATAAAAATTCTCAATGACTTCATTATAATCTACATTATCATTTAATGTATTAAAGTCAAAGTAATGTAGATAGGCATTCAACCCTTGAAAGTCAGTTTTATTAAAATTAAATCTGTATGAATTAGCACTAGCTACTGCAATTGGCGCATTGTAACAATATGTAAAAGTAATTGGCGGATGATATTGGTCAATATTGACTAGCGTTGATACAAACTGCGTTAATATAATATTATCCCAATCCGATGTAAAAATAAGATCTAACTGTTTTGATTGAAAATTTTTGATATTTGAAATTTGTTGCATATAATTTGCAGCCAAATTATCACAAAATGAATATTCAATTTCATTAGATAAATTACGCGGAGTTAAAAATGGTTCTTCATCATGTGGTAACCAAGTTATGTTTGGTAGATTGAAGTCACCGCAAATAATCAATTCATCAGAAGAACTTAGTTCCGATGTAATTGAATCAATCGCCTTATTAAAGTTAGAATATACCTCTAAATTAGAATTAGGTGGAATATAATAACTAATAATTATGAGTTTTTTTGATTGTAGATTTACTTCTACACCTACTATTTCTAATGACTCAGAATTAGGGATTAAAATTTCAGAAACATTAAATTTCGATTTAATAGCGACTAAAACACCTCCCCCTTTCGCAGTATTGACAGCGCTTAATAAGTTTTGGGAATTGTATCTATCTTTTCTGAAAACAATAAATGATTTATCAAATAATTCAAGACTATTAATTGAAGAAGTTAACCACGTTTCAGTAAGAGCATAAACATCAAAATTCATTGAAAGAGAATTAGAAAGCACAGATTTGGTTTTTGTGCGTAGGCCCCTAACATTCTGATAATAAATATTTAAGTCAGTCAAGTTTGATTTTTTTATTGAAATTAAATTTGAATTATTAGACTTAAGTATATTAGAATCAATGTTGTTATTTATAATGTTAGAAGGCCTATGATCGAAAATACCTATTGTTATTTTCTCTAATTCTTTGCATATAGTCAATTCTCTTATTTTCAACAAAACTACGAAAGGTTTTTAAATCCTTTGAAACTTTTTCAGAGGAAACATTAAAATTATCATGATATCTGTCAAATATCATTCGAAGTTCCTTCGGATCTGATGGTAGTCCTTCTTGTTCAATTAAAATTTTAATGTTAGTTTTAGTTTTACCATCAATACAGATCAAATCGTCCTGATCATGTAAATAAGCTAAATATAATCTAACATTCTCAAAAATTTTATTGTCTCTAAGGCGACCAAGGACATATAAACTATCACCTTCTAAAACCGCATTTTTTGTAAGCCTGGCAATCGGTGGAAGTAAAGGATTAATAAAGGAAGTATTACTTTTATTAATGGAAGTATTAGTATTGGATAAGTCATCATTATTAGTATTGTTAATGGGAATACTATTTGTGACATTGTTATTATTGTTGCTATTAGTTGGCATGTTATTCTGGATTGGATTAGTAATATTAGAATTGGATATGCTGTCACTGGGAACAGTAAAAACAGGTAATGAACCAGCTCTAAACGTCGGACCTTGAATAAAGTTCGAGTATTTACTTGCATTACAAGTACATTTGCAACTTTGGCTGACATTATCGTAATTACTATTACTTTGTAAGTCTGAATGATTGATATTTCTTCCATCATTACTTTTATATTTCTTATTTATAATTTTAGTATTATTTTTATTACCTTTAATATTCCTTTTACTTTTAGTTTTTTTATTACTAATATTATTATTATTGCTGTTGTTATTATTTTTGCTATAAATTTTATTATTTTTAATATTTTTGTTTTTATTATTGTTATTTTTTTTAATGTTATTATTAATATTATTATTTTTATTTAGGTTTTTGATTTTGTTAGTATTATTGTTATTATTATTGATTCTATTATTAGTACCTTTATTACTAATGTTTTTGTTATTAATTTGCTTAATATTTTGTTTTTTATTTTTAATGTTATCCACCCATAAAGAACTGAATGCATTAATATTACCCCATAATAGTTGATTATCTATTAACGCACACGCAGCATGCTCTGCAACATCTACCTTGAAACTTGAAAATGCTAGTTTCTTATTTTGAAGATAGCGAGGTGAGACTTTCTTACATTGAACATCAGTTATCATGAATGTTTTAGAAATGAAGTCCTTTAACCATTGTTCGTCCGCATTTGCTGGTGCTCCTTTAACAAATATTGAAATAATAGTGCTACTACTACTATCATTCTTATTATAACTATTATTATTACTATCATTATTATTATTATCATTAATATTGTTATTAATATTCAATTCGTCATAAATTGATTTTTGATTTCTTTCATGAAAAATCGGAATATCTTTTAACTTTTCATTCTGCGTTGCTGCTTTAAAATTAGGTATACTGCTTAAAATTTTTAATTCCTCTATGATGTTATTAAGAGTTACCTTTGATGTAGAAAATTCATCATAAAAATCTACCCAGCGAGACCTGATATCATCAATGCAGTTATCATCCCTTAGTATCGTCAATTGATTGAAAAGTGAACTGAAATTCTCTAAGTTTTGATGTTGAGTTTTATCAATTAGTGACTGGACGTTCTGTGAATCACTCTCAAATGAAATTTTTAACTTTTTTATTGAAGAATGTAAAGAATCCAATTGAAAGTTCAATTTATTAGCTACCAAATCATCACTGTTCATGCCAGTTGCTTTAGCAGAATCAATGGTAGCAAGCAATTTAAGTATATTATTGGAAACAAGACTACAATTATTTACTTGTAAGTCACATTTATTATCAATACCAATAATATTAGAGCTTAAATCATCCATGTGTTGTTGAATATCTGTAAATTTTTCTGCGCATTTTTTTTCATTATTATGAACAGATTTCTTAATGAAAGCAATAGAGTCAGTAATTGACTTAAGATAATCATTATTTGTTTTATTCGCTAACATAACATGCGACAGTTTTATGGTCTGACATTCAGTACAATAAAAACTAAAGAATTTGTTAAATTCTTTCCAATGTTTTAATGCTGATTTCGAAATGCCAATACACTGCATGTGATAAAAGTTAGAACAAATTCCACCGCAGGCAATTAGCTCATGTAACGAAGAAGAATCTTCGATCAAGCAATTAACACTACTACATTTATTCATTGTAAAAATATATACTCGTATATATACTGTCAACAAATTAAGGTAAATTCACTGTTCCAACAAAAATAAAAGTGTATTAAAATTAAATTGCACAACACAAAAATTGTTAATTTAATTTGTGAAAAATTTAGGTCATAAGCACAAGGTAAATGCACTTTGCAATAAGTTATTGTTACTGCACAAGAGAATTAAATTTCACAACACACTAAAACAAAAACAAAAAAATGTTAATTATTTTTATTATTTTTTTTTTTTTTTTTTATTATAAATTTTTTATTTGATTATTTATATTAATTATGAATTTTTTGTTAAATGAGCAAAATTAAAGAAATTTTGTATGTAAAAAAAATTGCAAACTTAATAAAAATTAATAATTATTTAAAGTGAATAAAAACACGTCCGTAAGCTTTGAAAGTTAATTAACATTAAATCTAGAAATATTATCATGTTTAGTTACAAATTTTAATAAAAATAAAACCATTGTTCAAAAATAATGTGGAGTAAATGGTTCACTTAATTTTTGTTTTAAAATAGTTTTAAATTCATGTAAGTTTACATCAATTTCTATTTTGTGTTGCGTTTCTAGTTCATTTTTAGATCCTAAATTTTTCCATATATGAAACATTTTTTGCTGATGTCTAAATGATAAAGTTTTGGCAATATTGTTAAAATTATTCAAAAATCAACCAGTTTTTGTAAAATTTCTGTGATAACTCTCAAATCGCATAGTCCAATGATGAAAAAGAAACCACCACATATATTTTCTCAAAATTTGAAAAGTGCATACATATCACATATAAAAATTAACATCATATATAAACGTCAATACTTTATTAACAATAACTCAAGATCTTTGGAATAAAATTCAAAAACTCGAGATTCAAATATTAAGCAACGGAATTCCATCAAAGTGAAAATATTTCAAATTATTAAGATAAAAATTAACTAGTAATGAACAACATGTAAATAATACGAATTATTAATAAAAATTAACTAGTTACGACTAAAATTTTTACACAAACGTTAATATTTCGAATTATCAAAATAAATATGAACTAGTAATGATCAAAATCATTACAATAAAAGTAAATAAAACGAATTATTAATAAAAACTAACTAGTAACGACTAAAATTTTTAAATTAACCGGAGCAATCCGAATAATTAAAATAAAAATTAACTAGTAATGATCAATAAACGCAAAAAATACTAATTGGCATATAAAAATAAACTAGTAACGATTAAAAACAATAAAATTTAAAAAACTAAATAATACTAAGGCAATAAAATTTAAATAACCAAACTAAATCAAACGATGGAAGAAAAGAACCTACGAAGTAAATCGTCGTCTGAAAAATCAGAAATAACAACGGCTGAACAGCTGGCTGCGCTAAAAAACTAAATAAAAAGAAAAAGTTGAACAAATCAGCAACAAATAGAAAAAGTTGAACAAATCAGCAACAAAAAGAAAAAGATGAACAAATCAGAAATATGTACAACTGAAATACACCAAAAAAAAGAAACAGATTTAAGGCAACAACTAGAAGTAACACAATTAGAAGTAGAGAAAGAAAAATTAACTAAGCAAATCGAAGATGACAAAACTTTGATAGAAACACAAAATAAAGACGAAAGAATACAAGAATTAATACAAGAATTAGAACAACTGCGTTCAACACGTGTACAGCATGAAAATCCTGAAAATACAACGCAAATTAAATTAGAACAATAAAAGCACAATTTTAATGACGTTTTAAATATGCTTCCATAGTTTAACGGCAAAGATGATTACGATATCGATGCATGGATTTCAGTCGTAGAGAACGTAGCTCAAGAATTTAAGTGGACGGATTTACAACATACAATTTTGGCAAAAAGACTTTTGGTTGGTACAGCAAAATTGGCAATTCGTTCAAACCCACACTTAAACAACTGGAACGATTTCAAAACATTTTTAAAGCAAGAATTTACAGTTAAAATTAATGCAGCGGATGTCCACAAAAAGCTGACGAACAGAAGACAAGGCAAATTTGTAATACTTCAAGAGCATTTTTTAAAAATACGTGAACTAACAAGAACCGGATCATTAACAGAAGAAGCCGCGATAATCCAGTATGCCGTGAACGAAATAAACGACAATCCGAAAAACAAGGGTTCATTATTTGGAACAACGACTTTTCAAGAATTTCGCGACAAAATCCCGGTCTACATCAAATACAAAGAGAGTATAAAAATACATACAGTTCAACTACAAATTATACTGAAAAGAAAAACAGAAATAAAGCATGGTAAGACTTAATACGAGTGTTGACCCGGAGAAATATCGAAAAAATCCAAAACGTAAACCGAAAATCATACGACAAGTCGCGTAAAGTAGCTAAAAAATACAATTTAGGAGATATAGTTGCTATTAAGAGAATTCAATTCACCAATAATTCTAAAAAATTTAAAAAAATTTTAGGTCCTTACAAGATCACGAAATGTACCGCACAAGACAGATATCAGGTCTATTACAATAAGCAGTGCTGATAACATCAAAAACTGGTACGAAGTTACAAGTACTGATGAACGAAGAAGATTTACTCGTATTCGACAACAATTAACAATCAAAAAAAAAAAATTATGAAATCAAGAATTTAATATAAAAAAAAAAAAAAAAAATCAAGAATTTAATATGCAAAAAAAAAATCGAATTAGAATACCAAAGTAATCAATTCCATAAAAATGATATTAATAAAAATGAATCGATTACGTAAACATGAATTGTAAGATGTTAAACAAAACAAACACGAATAACTAAAAACATATTAAACAAAATATGAAATCAGAAATCAAAATATATTAAAAAAAAAAAAAAAATTAGTTCAAGAATTAAAAAAAAAAAAAACAAAAAAAAAAAACGAATTATATATAATACCAAAGTAATCGGTTAAAAAAATTGATATTAATAAAAATGAATCGATTACGTAAAAATGAATTCAATTCCAATTGTAGTAGGGCTAACAGAAAATGTACTAGATTAGATATTCAGTAAAGGTAAAGTATAGTAAAAGGGAAGTAACCCTACTACAATTGACCATTACTGAAACTCTAGATAGAAGAATGTAAGATTATGTAATTTTAGTATTCTTATTTATTATTTTTTAGTCGCATAATACTATTTATAAAAGAAAGTATTTTTATCAAAAAAATTTTTTTTTATTACTTTTCCTTTATTGAATTTACAATTCATTTTTTCCTCACCTGGACATAGTGCCTAAACGGCTTTTCCGATTTAACTCAAATTTGAAACTTAAACTCGTCTTATGACCCATTTGGTGTCACAAAAGTTTCATGGCCAGGTGATAAATTTGGATACAGATTTAATAAAGTTCGAGCGACTTTTAATATGTTTTCCGGGTTTGGGTGGAAGCAGTTTAATTAATCCAATAAAGTTTACGATCTCTGGTGGCCATTCTTAAAAGAAAGAAAATTTTATTTAATGCTTAACATTTTTAAAACTACCTGACAACTGGCTTATAATGCTTACCATTTTTAAAACTATCTGACAATCCTTTACTTTCAATGACTTTTAAAATATGTTGTTCAATTCTTAACCAATTTTCAAAAAAGTTCTTTATTTTCGGAAATTGAAATTCGAAATCAATTAAAATCTGAAATTATGAAGTTATGGAAATTATGACATACATAAACATAACATTAAATATACCTATAATGATAAAAAAAATTATAGCATTTGAAAGTCAAAATAGTATTTTTTAAAATAAAAATATAGTTTGTAAATATGAAAATAGTGTTAAATTAAAGCTATTTTCAATTGTAAAAAACT